>OW388291.1:92175143-92705143 GCA_936450465.1 Gibbula magus | reverse complement strand
CGATATAACGCAACCGAGGGCGACATACCCTTTATAAAAACACGATTTGGGAATAAAAAATTATAAAATGTAAATTTTTACATTTGACGTTTATAAATAGGAAGAAAACATTCCTCCTTCGTCTTCTGCTTTTAAAATGGTCTAAGCGGAGGAATTAGGCCCTTTGAGCGTCCGAAACTATAACTCGTAAATTTTGATAGTTGACGGTTTATAAGCTGGAGAAAACATTCCTCCTCGGTCTTCTGCTCTGAGAATAACCTCAAGGTCGGGATAGCCCCTCGGGCTAACGCCCTCGGGGCTTTATCCCTCCCTTCAGGTTATTCTCAGAGCAGAAGACCTCGGAGTCATGTTTTCTCCTTAACCTAAAAGACGAGAGTTTTAAACACATCTTTTTTTGTTTTACTCAAAAACATATTTCCAATCGTTTGTAATTGAAAGGAAATCCCAATGACGTAGCTTCTAACTGACAGGTCAATTCAATCTCATGTGTGGAATTTTCCAAATAAAGATTAGACTTCTTGAGAATGTCGCTCGCCTGACGGTAAGATCCACGTTTGCGTAGGCTGATCTAAAACATGTTATGTTAATGTTAGGCCCTATATTTATAAACAACGGCGATTTTGTTTGCTTTTCAGCGAAGGATAAATTACAATAATTATTACATCGGGATATCAATCAATCTTCAAAGGGAGTGATCGTGTCACATTTTTAGCTCATCAGGCCATCACCAATGACTCTGAAATGACAGAGCTGAAATTTTATGTGCATACTCCTTGGCCAATGGGGATTCTAAATTATAGATGTCGTGACCCCGCGACCCCAAATGGTGTCACGGGGGTCACATCCTTAAAAACCTTTTTTCATCTTCTTCTCCAGTTCCAAAAGTTCTAGAGAGGTGAAAGGTTCTGTGCATACTCTTTGGCCAATGGGGATTCTAAATTGTAGATTTCGTGACCCTGTGACTCCAAATGGGGTCACAGGGGTCACAATCTTAAAAACCTATTTTCATCTATTTCTCCAGTTTCAAAAGATCTAGAGGGCTGAACAATTGTGTGTAGACTCCTCGGCTAATAGGGATTCTAAATTGTAGATTTCATGACCCTGTGACCTCAATTGGGGTCACAGGGGTCACAACCTTAAAAACCTATTTTCATCTTCTTCTCCAGTTTCAAAAGGTCTTAAGAGCTGAAAAATTCTGCACAGACTCCTTGGCTAATGGGTATTCTAAATTGTGAATTTCATGACTCCGTGACCTCAAATGGGGTCCCAGGGGTCACAACCGTAAAAACCTATGTTCATCTTCTTCTCCAGTTTCAAAAGGTCTAGAGAGCTGAAAAGTTGTGTGCATACTCTTTGGCCAATGGGGATTCTAAATTGTAGATTTCGTGACCCTGTGACTCCAAATGGGGTCACAGGGGTCACCATCTTAAAAACCTATTTTCATCTATTTCTCCAGTTTCAAAAGATCTAGAGGGCTGAACAATTGTGTGTAGACTCCTCGGCTAATAGGGATTCTAAATTGTAGATTTCATGACCCTGTGACCTAAATTGGGGTCACAGGGGTCACAACCTTAAAAACCTATTTTCATCTTCTTCTCAAGTTTCAAAAGGTCTTAAGAGCTGAAAAATTCTGAACAGACTATTTGGCTAATGGGTATTCTAAATTGTAAATGTCATGACCCCGTGACCTCAAATGGGGTTCCAGGGGTCACAACCGTAAAAACCTATGTTCATCTTCTTCTCCAGTTTCAAAAGGTCTAGAGAGCTGAAAAGTTGTGTGCATACTCTTTGGCTAATGGGGATTCTAAATTGTAGATTTCGTGACCCTGTGACTTTAATTGGGGTCACAGGGGTCAAAGCCCCAAAAACCTATTTTCATCTTCTTCTCCAGTTTCAAAAGGTCTAGAGAGCTGAAAAATTGTGCACAGACTCCTTGGCTAATGGGTATTCTAAATTGTAGATTTCATGACCCCATGACCTCAAATTGGGTCCCAGGGGTCACAACCATAAAAACCTATTTTCATCTTCTTCTCCAGTTTCAAAAGGTCTTAAGAGCTGAAAGTTGGGTGTAGACTCCTCGGCTAATAGGGATTCTAAATTGTAGATTTCTTGACCCTGTGACCTCAATTGGGGTCACAGGGGTCACAGCCCCAAAAACCTATTTTCATCTTCTTCTCCAGTTTCAAAAGGTCTAGAGAGCTGAAAAGTTGTGCACAGACTTCTTGGCTAATGGGTATTCTAAATTGTAGATTTCATGACCCCATGACCTCAAATGGGGTCACAGGAATCATGACCTGAAAAGCCATTTTCATCTTGAGATTGTATGTACTCTTCAAAGGGAGGTAATTAAACAACAGTGATAAATGAAATGTTCAAGTGTGTCTTTATTTGAAGGGGATTTTATATCTGGCCTCAGAGATAGGTCAGAGAGGCAAGAACCTATTTCATCTTCTACTATTTGTTGTACCTCTCATCTTGAAGTTGACATTTTGATTTGGTTAATGTATAAATCCGGATGAGCTACAGAGCCACTGGCTCTATTTCTATAAATTGTGTAGATTCTACTTCACCAAATGCTAATTCCATTTTTGATTGTGAATAATATAAGTTTTGGACATAAATTCGATACGATTCACTACCCGGAAAGGTAATCAACAAATCGTAAAATCGTAAAATTGTAAATCACAATAAGCACTTACCTTCAAAGTTTTTTATTTATTTTATATCTTGCTATTGTATTATCTGTTAGAAAGACACCTCAGAAGTGTTTTAACAAACTTTAAAATGTTTGATTGTTAACTGGAAGCTAAATTTCGTAAGTTCGTCAAAAGGATAAGAATGAATAAACTAAAGGTGTACCTAAGGGTTAATTGTAGTCGAAATAATACTTAACTGACGACTTTCACAGAATGCTTGGATTCAATGTGAAGGTTATTCCTTGTGAATTTGCATTACTTTTGCAACGCCAAGTTGCATGACAATGTCCAATGGCGGCCAAAAAAACGAGACACCGAACGAGATTTCAGTTCAAGTAGTTGATTCAAGGGAACTAACTGTGGAATAACGCGTCCATAAATTGTTCCTAGAAATTCATTTCGATCCCAAATAGAAATTGGATTCTCACGGTTTGGTAAGAAAATTCGGACAATGTTTTTCTTACATATATTACATATAAAGTGCCCGAAGTTCTTGCATAAAAAATCTAAGGGTTAAGTAACTATCAGCAAACAGTATCTAAGGGTTGAATTAAATTAAATCATCTGTATCCAAGGGTTAAATGAAATCATCGGAATGTGTCAAAGGGTTAACTGAGGGCCTACTGCAATTACTAAATTTAAAGTGCGACCTGTCAATCATACGGGGAAAGCCCCATGTCTTGGCCTACTGCAGTCAGTACACACAAAAAAAATCAACGTTTTCTTTACATTCCATTTTAGAAAACCAGCACTAGCCCTAAAATTATAAAATGATATATCATGTGCTGGACGTAGGGTTGATTGGTATCCTAAGGGCTAATGGGGGTCAGTACAGCAGCGAACGCTCTTGCCGTTCTTGTCAACAAACATGGCGTCATCGCCTCGACGGAAAACAACGTCTGCGCATGTCCGATAGGTAAAATAATATTCTAGAACATAAATAATATAGAACAAAAAAGCGAGCCCTTATATGGTGAGGGATTCTAAATACAAACCGGATTGTTTAGCTACCGCGTTATTTGACACTACTAACAAGAAATAAGGAATGGTCCTAAAGTCTTCGTTGGGTATTCGTTAAACACATAAATAACGACTGCTTCGAGTTACAAGCCCCTGGAACATAATCATATTGATATAGTTGTTTTTGCCAACCAGGTACTTTGCTTGAAGTTTATAATCAAAGAAACACATAAATGTATAAATGGGCATAGGTTGCTAGTGTGATAATAATAAAATACCATGTAATAGGTATAACAACCATAATCCGTATATTGTAAGCCATTTAGAAATAGGTATAACAACCATAATCCGTATATTGTAAACCATTTAGAAATAGGTATAACAACCATAATCCGTATAGTGTAAACCATTAAGAAATATGTAAACATAAATATCGGTCATCCTCGATAATCCAGCGCTATTGTTCCGATAAATCTACACACAAGCGCTGGAAAACAGTAAGGGTATTTATCCCTAACCTAGTTACCTCCCTTGCGTCCATGTTATCCAATCAGAAACGAAACGCAGACACTATCTGCGTAAACAACTCGACCAATCAAAACGCATCACTACCGTTGTTTATAGAAACAAACATGGCTCACTCACTCGATTACGATAAAATTTGTAACAAATTCAGCGTAGAAAACCTGACAGAAACTCAAAAGAAAGTTTTAAGAAGTCTGTACGTGAGAAGGGTGTATTCATGTCCATCAAAACGGGTGGACGTAAATGATTAAAATCCCTGTGCTGTGCTGTGCTACTGCGAAAGCCAAGATCCTGACACGAGAGTGCTTGTTATTTCACCCTTGATTTCAAGTGATCTCATTGGTTGTTAGAAAGCAAGCGTTTCGCCGAGTCATTGCGAAGGGAGGTAACTAGGTTAAGGATAAATACCCTCACTGTTTTCCAGCGCTTGTGTGTAGATTTATCGGAACAATAGCGCTGGATTATCGAGGATGAAATATCGGTATGCTAATAATAAAATACCATGTAATAGGTATAACAACCATAATCCGTATATTTAAAACCATTTAGAAATATGTAAACATAAATATCGTCTAAAGCGTTATCTAACTGAAGGGCGAATATAGTCGAACAAAAGAATTTGCACTCAGGCGTTGTCATAGCAATTTTTTTCAGACACGTCGTAACATGCAATAAGGAAATCCGTTGAATGACGTCACAGTCTTGTCTCGCGCGCTAATCCTGACTGTAGATATCTTGGAAATAACATTATTGCACATCACGCGTACAGAAAGGAGGAAGGACATACTACGAGTAGATGACGTAATACCACTTATAATTGTCCGACAGTCACCGAGCTGCGTTGTTTCTCCGGTGAACACTAAGTTAACGAGCTGCGGTTTGTTCGCAATAACTGTCCCTTATTCCGGGGAATGAAAGCAGCTTATAAATGTGTTAGCGGAAAATACCGATCGAGTGGTGGCCTATAGGGAATTTGACGGAAATCAAGTAAATACGTTTTACGGAAATGAAAATAACGTTCTGATTCATCGTGGTATTTTCTCCAGCTTGTCATATGAAGTTTTTTAGATATACAATAATATTATGGGGATTTATCTTACATAAAATCACTTTAATGTATGTGTGACATGGGGCGGAATCAAGCCGAGTCTTCCTTTCCCGATAATCCATCTAGCATTGCATTGTTAATGCAGTGTTTCTAATTACTTTAGGCCATTCAGTTAATTGATGTGTTTCACCATAATTAAAATGGATTCATCTAGACCCAAACATCTTTATCAAGTTGTCAAGTTTTTGTTCTAGACACAATCTTCAATAAAATAATAAACACCGAACATTAGTTATGTATTTTTCTGCTACTCATTCAATGTGCCTGTGGTGGATTTTCTCTCATTTATTCGATATGGTAATTTTCGGAAAACTAAGGAAATAGGAGTTTTGAATATCGGACACTCCCTTTTTTCAAGTTCATCTTTTCAAAGTTCGAAACCTACACTACTGACCTGACGGCCAAGAGAATAATATTAACTATTAATGCGCTCATTTTCACTCTTTTTCCAGGTGATTTTAAATATTGGGATATTCTTTAGTTCATGATACGATCACTATAACGCTTAAATATTGAATATGTGGGTGATTTATGCTCAGGACATGTAAATGCAAGGAACGATGGAGTTTACACTAAAACGTTTTCATTTGTAAACTCACGGGCAAAAGAAACTATACCAACATTGTTTTGTTGTTATCAACATTATCAGATATGTCACATAAATAATGTGATACGCGTTTTAAAGACAATTTAACTGACCATGTTGTGATCGAAATTTTGAAAAAGTTGCACGTACGGTTAATGCAGTAGAATACAATGAATGGCACTGGGGGTAAATGTCAATTTGCAATAATAAACAAATAATTTTAGAGCCTACAGAGAACGGTTTTATTCAGAAAGGGAACACTAGAAAACTGTCAATATCTGGTATGGCCTCCGTTGCTTTGAATAAGGCCTGCACACGTCGACACACAGAATTTGCAAGGAGCCTGATGAACGTCATTAGAGATGGCTTGCCATTCTTCCATAAGTGCCTGGGTACGTTTGCCGATTTCATGGAGGTGGAGTTCTCTGCCTTATTTGCCTGTTGAAAGGATCACACAAGTGTTTAATCGGTGATAAATCTGATGATCACGCTTGCCATTGCAAAATATTGACGTTGTTTAACGTTAGGAAGTCTCTAGGTACCCTGGCTATGTTGGGGTTAGC
The DNA here is from genome assembly GCA_936450465.1 of Gibbula magus. Lineage (NCBI taxonomy): Eukaryota > Metazoa > Mollusca > Gastropoda > Trochida > Trochidae > Gibbula > Gibbula magus. The sequence goes on along the minus strand of OW388291.1, from coordinate 92,698,705 downwards.
ATTGTCTTGTTGGAGGGTTACTCTTGGACTTTTCAGGAGGTAAGGGAGGACTATAAGACGTAAAACGGTGTCGATGTAGCCTTTGGCATTCATATAACGGTCAAAGACAACCAGTTCTGTTGTGTGGTCCCTTGACGCTACCGCCGCCGAATGGCACAGCGTCCTGGACACAACACGGGGCCATTCTCTCTCCTCTCCGACGATAAACACGCACTCGGCTATCAGCTGTGTGTTGCTGGAACCTGCTTTCGTCTGTAAACAAAATTCATTGCCAGTTCCTGTTCTGCCACCGTTGTACCATTCTTACCCATTGGTGACGTTAACGTCGGTCACGTCGGTCATTTCGGCTTAGAATCATCCGGCGAAAGGGCCGGTACGCTCGAATGCCATGTTCACGAAGACGTCTGACCACTGTCCTTCTGCTGATAACACGGTGTAACGCTATTGTTGCTGATGACGTCACTGTGACGAAATGTTTACGTAGGTGAATCGTACGGATGTAGTGGTCATCGTTTGCTCTTGTGACCCTGGATCTTCCACTTCTTGGCCGATTCCGGGTCCCACCTGTCTGTGCCATTCGTGTCGGCAGTCTACTTATCGTAGTGCGGGTGCAGTTGAAGATACGAACAACGTGGTCGTGGCGTGCTCCCAACTGCAACACACCAATCGCTCTCTCTCGTCCCTCTGTGGTAAGTTTCGGATTGTCACTTGTTGTGTTCGTTACGACTGAGGTCCAAAGCATGCAGATTCGTGGTTTTTATACAGTTTGGTACCATATTAACGTGATGCACGTGCACACCATTTTGCTCGAAAAACGTGTGACAAAGTCCATATTTGGTTAGAAGCATGAATTTTTTCTCGGTAATTATGAAGTTGCGTTGTTGTGACATAGTTTGATAATAAAAAAATCGATTTGAAAAACTAGTTTCAACTTTTAAAAACATAAAATATTTTGGTATAGTTTCTTTTGCCCCTGAGTTTACATGGTGTGACGAAGTGTTTACACACTGGCTCAACACTATATCAAACTACATGCAGAATGAGAACACCTTTGGTGTAAATTCTAGAGATCTTATGTTAAACAAATGGGTGTAAAAACGACGATTGTCCTTGTCATAAAAACGGTGTATAGATCAGTCCGCCTGCACAGGCCTGAGCGAATCGTGACAAACCAATGCTATTGACTGCATGGCCATTGTGAATATCGCCGATTGAGACAAACAAAACACACATTCATTCAATTTCATACTCATTTTGTACTCCAGTTGAAGATAAAAATCTACAACTTGTCAACAATTTTATGACCGTTTTAATCCAAATAAATCAAAGAAGACTATGTATTTGGTGATGAAAATGTCATCCTATCTCGTTTCCGTGGTGTAATGGTTAGATCACTCGACCACGAACCCTAGGGTTGCAGGTTCGATCCCATGTTTCCTCGGATGTATTTGCAATTTGCTTGTGCTGAGAAATGCTATTTTACGAATTATCATCAAGATAGAAATTAAACTAAAGTAAATTTACAAACAATAAGTACTCTCATGTACTCTCAGTACAGCCGTGAACACCTGAACCATGTTCATGATGAACACCCGGTATGCGTCATGAACACCTCTGTGTGAGCATTACAATAGAAAACTTAAGTAAGCATGAAAAATGAAGACCCAAATAAAACAAAGGAGCCAGTGTGTAAGTAATAGTGACCGACTGAGACCCTTATGTTTTGGTGACTTCGCCGAAATGGTGTCAAAGCTGTGGAACGCAAAAAGAACAAGCAATTGACATGATCCCCCGCCGCAAAATTATCACTTCGCATTTAAAGAGCAACAAAGTAAGGGTGAAAGTTTGTGATAAGAAATTAGCTGTCAAAAGAAACAAGATATTATGTTAAATGTTTCATTGTGGCTGTCGAAACTCTGTGTTTGTATGTATACGTATATAAATATGAAAATATGTCAAATGGACGTACTCTGTGTTTATATGTATACGTATATAAATATGAAAATATGTCAAATGGACGTACTCTGTGCTTATATGTATACGTATATAAATATGAAAATATGTCAAATGGACGTACTCTGTGTTTATATGTATACGTATATAAATATGAAAATATGTCAAATGGACGTACTCTGTGTTTATATGTATACGTATATAAATATGAAAATATGTCAAATGGACGTACTCTGTGTTTATATGTATACGTATATAAATATGAAAATATGTCAAATGGACGTACTCTGTGTTTATATGTATACGTATATAAATATGAAAATATGTCAAATGGACGTACTCTGTGTTTATATGTATACGTATATAAATATGAAAATATGTCAAATGGACGTACTCTGTGTTTATATGTATACGTATATAAATATGAAAATATGTCAAATGGACGTACTCTGTGTTTATATGTATACGTATATAAATATGAAAATATGTCAAATGGACGTACTCTGCCGTATATCCCCAACTGCGCTCTAACAAGCGCCGCAAGACAACCAGTTATGTTCTCGAATTTAAACACCATGACACGAACAAAGGACACGTGTTAACTGTACTATGAACTTGACCACTATCGAAATTTAACCAGCTAGTTAGCTGTGGCACGTAACCTATTTTCCCTTTCTCTGAACAGGCCCATTATGCTACTTCAGTTGTATCCAGTCGGATTTACAGCGACCCTGTTCCGAGGAATTAAATCTGCAAATTAGTTCATATCGGAAATCGGGATACGAACTACTTCTATGGATTCCTCGCCGCAAGGTCTGAGGACATCCCGTATATATACATGTATAGGCGCGTGTTCCGAACCAGTTTAGCGCAGACGAAGCCCAGTCAAATAGCTGACCAATCATATCATAGTTTTGAAATCATCCAGAACAGACACAAGGATAGCTGTTTGGAGTTATCTGCCCCTAGCTTTTCGTACCGAAAGCTTTTTTTGGAGGTCTTATGATTGGTTACCTGAATTGAATCATGACATGAGGTCTACGCCTGTTTTCAGGCGGTTTTGCGAGGAAACCGTATTCCGATAAATGTACTATTTTGCAACTTTTATTCCTCGGAAACTGTCTATTTTAAACAGACTGCAGTTGTACCAAGATTCCTGATATGTTACAGAGCCTGATATGAACAAATGAATCGCACATTAGGCAAGCAACAGTAGGGGAAAAGATTCCTGGTATGTTACAGAGCCTGATATGAACAAATGAATCGCACATTAGGCAAGCAACAGTAGTGGCAAGATTCCTGGTATGTTACAGAGCCTGATATGAACAAATGAATCGCACATTAGGCAAGCAACAGTAGTGGCAAGATTTAACTCGTTTGATAAGATCTCGCATGGATATTCAAAATTTAAATCTAGAAAGTTCAAATCATTAACACCCACCAGTTGAGAGAGAGTACGTGCTCCGGACAGAGCTCAGGGTTAGTTGACAGTATCATCCGTAAAGTGCGGAGTGTATAAGAAATATAATATCTATCGTTACAGCTATTTTATTAGCATCCACAAATCTTCATTTTCTAACGTACATTCCACTTGTAAATGCCTTTCAAATAGATTGTCACAAGATATACTGTGTCATTTTAATCGAAAGTTCCTGAGATCATTAAAATAGTTCCAACCCCATTGAAGATAATGATCCCTAATATCAATTATTTAAGTAATTACTTAATACATTACCATTTTCCATTTATAATACTTCTTTGTTCTGTAAGAAGTCTAAATGTAAGTTACCCGAGGACACCAATAGAGAAAGACGGACAGACAGACACGACGGACATCTAAGTCGCCGAGGGAGGGTGATTGCGTGATTGCGTGATTGCGTGTGGGTACTCCACATTAGCAACGGGAATAAACGAATTTAATTTAAGCTCAAGGACCTTTCGCACACAGGCTTGTAAACTGGTGGGAAAACGTCAAATGGACGAACATGAAAGACACCACCAGTTCTGTTATGAATGTGTATTAACCGTTCTCTTGGTAATTTGATTTGTTGACAATGTGGAATGGTACCGTAAATTAATGGTATTTTTTTAATTTATTACTCTATAATTGATGTTCCGGTGAAAGGTTACTTTTCTAAAAAAATAACTAATAAGAGTTAGGGTTAACTTTCCACTATCAATCGCAGGTCTTCACTCAGTTTTTCCCTGAATGGAATTCACTTATAGTTAGTAGTTAGTTGGTAGTTTGGCTAGTAGTTAGTTAATAGTTTGCTCAGTAATCATTGGCTAGTAGTTGGCTATTTGTTGGCTAGTAGTTAGTTAGTAGTAGTTATCTAGTAGTTGACGGGGAGTTAGTACATGATTATATTACATGTTCTTCCAGTTCAAATGTTGAATAGTTCTTACTAACCAGACACTTTGAACGTGACACTATGAGTTCGTGACGACAGTTTGTTCAAGCGACGTGGACCTGTCAACCATGGAAAACTATCACGCTCGAAGCTTATAGATAGGGCACTTATCATTGGAGGTCCAGGGAGCGGAGATTAAACGCACAGTATATAAGACACTTTTGGAATCGGACGTCCAGGGAGCGGAGATTACACAGACAGTATATAAGACACTTTTGCCGAATAGCTATGCAGCAATGCACCTTTATAAACGTAGAAACCTTCTCTATTTCAGATAACCTGTTTCGAGATTCAAACCCTTGACATATTTGCCAGGTATAACCTTGCTGAATTAACAATGCGCTATCTCTGTCGTCAAATACCCATCAACATACAGCAATAATACTACAATATCAATTCAATTCATACTACAATGTCAAAAATAACGTCATCATACAAAATACATTACATTTCAATCCAGGAGCATAACGTCGCCATACAAAATACATTACATTTCAATCCAGGAGCATAACGTCGCCATACAAAATACATTACATTAACCCAGAAGCATAACGTCGCCATACAAAATACATTACATTTCAATCCAGGAGCATAACGTCGCCATACAAAATACATTACATTTCAATCCAGGAGCGAAACGTCGCCATACAAAATACATTACATTTCAATCCAGAAGCGAAACGTCGCCATACAAAATACATTACATTTCAATCCAGGAGCATAACGTCACCATACAAAATACATTACATTTCAATCCAGAAGCGAAACGTCGCCATACAAAATACATTACATTTCAATCCAGAAGCATAACGTCGTCATACAAAATACATTACATTTCAATCCAGGAGCGAAACGTCGCCATACAAAATACATTACATTTCAATCCAGGAGCAAAACGTCGCCATACAAAATACATTACATTTCAATCCAGGAGCATAACGTCGCCATACAAAATACATTTCATTTCAATCCAGGAGCATAACGTCGCCATACAAAATACATTACATTTCAATCCAGGAGCATAACGTCGCCATACAAAATACATTACATTTCAATCCAGAAGCATAACGTCGCCATACAAAATACATTACATTTCAATCCAGGAGCATAACGTCGCCATACAAAATACATTACATTTCAATCCAGGAGCATAACGTCGCCATACAAAATACATTACATTTCAATCCAGAAGCATAACGTCACCATACAAAATACATTACATTTCAATCCAGAAGCGAAACGTCGCCATACAAAATACATTACATTTCAACCCAGGAGCATAACGTCACCAGACAAAATACATTACATTTCAATCCAGGAGCATAACGTCGCCATACCAAATACATTACATTTCAATCCAGGAGCATAACGTCGCCATACAAAATACATTACATTTCAATCCAGAAGCATAACGTCGCCATACAAAATACATTACATTTCAATCCAGGAGCATAACGTCGCCATACAAAATACATTACATTTCAATCCAGAATCATAACGTCGCCATACAAAATACATTACATTTCAATCCAAGAGCATAACGTCGCCATACAAAATACATTACATTTCAATCCAGGAGCATAACGTCGCCATACAAAATACATTACATTTCAATCCAGAAGCACAACGTCACCATACAAAATACATTACATTTCAATCCAGAAGCACAACGTCACCATACAAAATACATTACATTTCAATCCAGAAGCATAACGTCACCATACAAAATACATTACATTTCAATCCAGAAGCGAAACGTCACCATACAAAATACATTACATTTCAATCCAGAAGCGAAACGTCGCCATACAAAATACATTACATTTCAACCCAGGAGCATAACGTCACCAGACAAAATACATTACATTTCAATCCAGGAGCATAACGTCGCCATACAAAATACATTACATTTCAATCCAGGAGCATAACGTCGCCATACAAAATACATTACATTTCAATCCAGGAGCATAACGTCGTCATACAAAATACATTACATTTCAATCCAGAAGCATAACGTCACCATACAAAATACATTACATTTCAATCCAGAAGCGAAACGTCGCCATACAAAATACATTACATTTCAACCCAGGAGCATAACGTCACCAGACAAAATACATTACATTTCAATCCAGGAGCATAACGTCGCCATACCAAATACATTACATTTCAATCCAGGAGCATAACGTCGCCATACAAAATACATTACATTTCAATCCAGAAGCATAACGTCGCCATACAAAATACATTACATTTCAATCCAGGAGCATAACGTCGCCATACAAAATACATTACATTTCAATCCAGAATCATAACGTCGCCATACAAAATACATTACATTTCAATCCAGGAGCATAACGTCGCCATACAAAATACATTACATTTCAATCCAGAAGCATAACGTCGCCATACAAAATACATTACATTTCAATCCAGGAGCATAACGTCGCCATACAAAATACATTACATTTCAATCCAGAAGCATAACGTCACCATACAAAATACATTACATTTCAATCCAGGAGCGAAATGTCGCCATACCAAATACATTACATTTCAATCCAGAAGCATAACGTCGTCATACAAAATACATTACATTTCAATCCAGGAGCATAACGTCACCATACAAAATACATTACATTTCAATCCAGAAGCGAAACGTCGCCATACAAAATACATTACATTTCAATCCAGAAGCATAACGTCGTCATACAAAATACATTACATTTCAATCCAGGAGCATAACGTCACCATACAAAATACATTACATTTCAATCCAGAAGCATAACGTCGCCATACAAAATACATTACATTTCAATCCAGAAGCATAACGTCACCATACAAAATACATTACATTTCAATCCAGAAGCGAAACGTCGCCATACAAAATACATTACATTTCAATCCAGAAGCATAACGTCGTCATACAAAATACATTACATTTCAATCCAGGAGCATAACGTCGCCATACAAAATACATTACATTTCAATCCAGGAGCATAACGTCGTCATACAAAATACATTACATTTCAATCCAGGAGCATAACGTCGCCATACAAAATACATTACATTTCAATCCAGGAGCATAACGTCGCCATACAAAATACATTACATTTCAATCCAGGAGCATAACGTCGCCATACAAAATACATTACATTTCAATCCAGGAGCATAACGTCGCCATACAAAATACATTTCATTTCAATCCAGGAGCATAACGTCGTCATAAAAAATACATTACATTTCAATCCAGGAGCATAACGTCGCCATACAAAATACATTACATTTCAATCCAGGAGCATAACGTCGCCATACAAAATACATTTCATTTCAATCCAGGAGCATAACGTCGTCATACAAAATACATTACATTTCAATCCAGAAGCATAACGTCGCCATACAAAATACATTACATTTCAATCCAGGAGCATAACGTCGTCATACAAAATACATTACATTTCAATCCAGGAGCATAACGTCGCCATACAAAATACATTACATTTCAATCCAGAAGCATAACGTCGCCATACAAAATACATTACATTTCAATCCAGGAGCATAACGTCGCCATACAAAATACATTTCATTTCAATCCAGGAGCATAACGTCGTCATACAAAATACATTACATTTCAATCCAGGAGCATAACGTCATCATACAAAATACATTACATTTCAATCCAGGAGCATAACGTCAACAGACAAAATACATTACATTTCAATCCAGAAGCATAACGTCGCCATACAAAATACATTACATTTCAATCCAGAAGCATAACGTCGCCATACAAAATACATTACATTTCAATCCAGGAGCGAAATGTCGCCATACCAAATACATTACATTTCAATCCAGGAGCATAACGTCGCCATACAAAATACATCACATTTCAATCCAGAAGCATAACGTCGCCATACAAAATACATTACATTTCAATCCAGGAGCGAAACGTCGCCATACAAAATACATTACATTTCAATCCAGGAGCGAAACGTCGCCATACAAAATACATTACATTTCAATCCAGGAGCATAACGTCGCCATACAAAATACATCACATTTCAATCCAGAAGCATAACGTCGCCATACAAAATACATTACATTTCAATCCAGGAGCATAACGTCGCCATACAAAATACATTACATTTCAGACCAGGAGCATAACGTCGCCATACAAAATACATTACATTTCAATCCAGAAGCATAACGTCGTCATACAAAATACATTACATTTCAATCCAGGAGCGAAACGTCGCCATACAAAATACATTACATTTCAATCCAGGAGCGAAACGTCGCCATACAAAATACATTACATTTCAATCCAGGAGCATAACGTCGCCATACAAAATACATTTCATTTCAATCCAGGAGCATAACGTCGCCATACAAAATACATTACATTTCAATCCAGAAGCATAACGTCGCCATACAAAATACATTACATTTCAATCCAGGAGCGAAACGTCGTCATACAAAATACATTACATTTCAATCCAGGAGCGAAACGTCGCCATACAAAATACATTACATTAACCCAGAAGCACAACGTCACCATACAAAATACATAACATTTCAATCCAGGAGCGAAACGTCGCCATACCAAATACATTACATTTCAATCCAGGAGCATAACGTCACCATACAAAATACATTACATTTCAATCCAGGAGCGAAACGTCGCCATACAAAATACATTACATTTCAATCCAGGAGCATAACGTCGCCATACAAAACACATTACATTTCAATCCAGGAGCATAACGTCGCCATACAAAACACATTACATTTCAATCCAGAAGCACAACGTCGCCATACAAAATACATTACATTTCAATCCAGAATCATAACGTCGCCATACAAAATACATTACATTTCAATCCAGGAGCGAAACGTCGCCATACCAAATACATTACATTTCAATCCAGGAGCATAACGTCGCCATACAAAATACATTACATTTCAATCCAGGAGCATAACGTCGCCATACAAAATACATTTCATTTCAATCCAGGAGCATAACGTCGTCATACAAAATACATTACATTTCAATCCAGGAGCATAACGTCGCCATACAAAATACATTACATTTCAATCCAGGAGCATAACGTCGCCATACAAAATACATTTCATTTCAATCCAGGAGCATAACGTCGTCATACAAAATACATTACATTTCAATCCAGAAGCATAACGTCGCCATACAAAATACATTACATTTCAATCCAGGAGCATAACGTCGTCATACAAAATACATTACATTTCAATCCAGGAGCATAACGTCGCCATACAAAATACATTACATTTCAATCCAGAAGCATAACGTCGCCATACAAAATACATTACATTTCAATCCAGGAGCATAACGTCGCCATACAAAATACATTTCATTTCAATCCAGGAGCATAACGTCGTCATACAAAATACATTACATTTCAATCCAGTAGCATAACGTCATCATACAAAATACATTACATTTCAATCCAGGAGCATAACGTCACCAGACAAAATACATTACATTTCAATCCAGAAGCATAACGTCGCCATACAAAATACATTACATTTCAATCCAGAAGCATAACGTCGCCATACAAAATACATTACATTTCAATCCAGGAGCGAAATGTCGCCATACCAAATACATTACATTTCAATCCAGGAGCATAACGTCGCCATACAAAATACATCACATTTCAATCCAGAAGCATAACGTCGCCATACAAAATACATTACATTTCAATCCAGGAGCGAAACGTCGCCATACAAAATACATTACATTTCAATCCAGGAGCGAAACGTCGCCATACAAAATACATTACATTTCAATCCAGGAGCATAACGTCGCCATACAAAATACATCACATTTCAATCCAGAAGCATAACGTCGCCATACAAAATACATTACATTTCAATCCAGGAGCATAACGTCGCCATACAAAATACATTACATTTCAGACCAGGAGCATAACGTCGCCATACAAAATACATTACATTTCAATCCAGAAGCATAACGTCGTCATACAAAATACATTACATTTCAATCCAGGAGCGAAACGTCGCCATACAAAATACATTACATTTCAATCCAGGAGCGAAACGTCGCCATACAAAATACATTACATTTCAATCCAGGAGCATAACGTCGCCATACAAAATACATTTCATTTCAATCCAGGAGCATAACGTCGCCATACAAAATACATTACATTTCAATCCAGAAGCATAACGTCGCCATACAAAATACATTACATTTCAATCCAGGAGCGAAACGTCGTCATACAAAATACATTACATTTCAATCCAGGAGCGAAACGTCACCATACAAAATACATTACATTAACCCAAGTGCACAACGTCACCATACAAAATACATAACATTTCAATCCAGGAGCGAAACGTCGCCATACCAAATACATTACATTTCAATCCAGGAGCATAACGTCACCATACAAAATACATTACATTTCAATCCAGGAGCGAAACGTCGCCATACAAAATACATTACATTTCAATCCAGGAGCATAACGTCGCCATACAAAACACATTACATTTCAATCCAGGAGCATAACGTCGCCATACAAAACACATTACATTTCAATCCAGAAGCACAACGTCGCCATACAAAATACATTACATTTCAATCCAGAATCATAACGTCGCCATACAAAATACATTACATTTCAATCCAGGAGCGAAACGTCGCCATACCAAATACATTACATTTCAATCCAGGAGCATAACGTCGCCATACAAAATACATTACATTTCAATCCAGAAGCATAACGTCGCCATACAAAATACATTACATTTCAATCCAGAAGCATAACGTCGCCATACAAAATACATTACATTTCAATCCAGGAGCATAACGTCGCCATACAAAATACATTACATTTCAATCCAGAAGCATAACGTCGCCATACAAAATACATTACATTTCAATCCAGGAGCATAACGTCGCCATACAAAATACATTACATTTCAATCCAGGAGCGAAACGTCGCCATACAAAATACATTACATTTCAATCCAGGAGCATAACGTCGCCATACAAAATACATTACATTTCAATCCAGAAGCATAACGTCGCCATACAAAATACATTACATTTCAATCCAGGAGCATAACGTCGCCATACAAAATACATTACATTTCAATCCAGAAGCATAACGTCGCCATACAAAATACATTACATTTCAATCCAGGAGCATAACGTCGCCATACAAAATACATTACATTTCAATCCAGGAGCATAACGTCGTCATACAAAATACATCACATTTCAATCCAGAAGCATAACGTCGCCATACAAAATACATTTCATTTCAATCCAGGAGCGAAACGTCGCCATACAAAATACATTACATTTCAATCCAGAAGCATAACGTCGCCATACAAAATACATTACATTTCAATCCAGGAGCATAACGTCGTAATACAAAATACATTACATTTCAATCCAGGAGCATAACGTCGCCATACAAAATACATTTCATTTCAATCCAGGAGCATAACGTCGTCATACAAAATACATTACATTTCAATCCAGAAGCATAACGTCGCCATACAAAATACATTACATTTCAATCCAGGAGCATAACGTCGTCATACAAAATACATTACATTTCAATCCAGGAGCATAACGTCGCCATACAAAATACATTACATTTCAATCCAGAAGCATAACGTCGCCATACAAAATACATTACATTTCAATCCAGGAGCATTACGTCACCATACAAAATACATTTCATTTCAATCCAGGAGCATAACGTCGTCATACAAAATACATTACATTTCAATCCAGTAGCATAACGTCATCATACAAAATACATTACATTTCAATCCAGGAGCATAACGTCACCAGACAAAATACATTACATTTCAATCCAGAAGCATAACGTCGCCATACAAAATACATTACATTTCAATCCAGAAGCATAACGTCGCCATACAAAATACATTACATTTCAATCCAGGAGCGAAATGTCGCCATACCAAATACATTACATTTCAATCCAGGAGCATAACGTCGCCATACAAAATACATCACATTTCAATCCAGAAGCATAACGTCGCCATACAAAATACATTACATTTCAATCCAGGAGCGAAACGTCGCCATACAAAATACATTACATTTCAATCCAGGAGCGAAACGTCGCCATACAAAATACATTACATTTCAATCCAGGAGCATAACGTCGCCATACAAAATACATCACATTTCAATCCAGAAGCATAACGTCGCCATACAAAATACATTACATTTCAATCCAGGAGCATAACGTCGCCATACAAAATACATTACATTTCAGACCAGGAGCATAACGTCGCCATACAAAATACATTACATTTCAATCCAGAAGCATAACGTCGTCATACAAAATACATTACATTTCAATCCAGGAGCGAAACGTCGCCATACAAAATACATTACATTTCAATCCAGGAGCGAAACGTCGCCATACAAAATACATTACATTTCAATCCAGGAGCAAAACGTCGCCATACAAAATACATTTCATTTCAATCCAGGAGCATAACGTCGCCATACAAAATACATTACATTTCAATCCAGAAGCATAACGTCGCCATACAAAATACATTACATTTCAATCCAGGAGCGAAACGTCGTCATACAAAATACATTACATTTCAATCCAGGAGCGAAACGTCGCCATACAAAATACATTACATTAACCCAAGTGCACAACGTCACCATACAAAATACATAACATTTCAATCCAGGAGCGAAACGTCGCCATACCAAATACATTACATTTCAATCCAGGAGCATAACGTCACCATACAAAATACATTACATTTCAATCCAGGAGCGAAACGTCGCCATACAAAATACATTACATTTCAATCCAGGAGCATAACGTCGCCATACAAAACACATTACATTTCAATCCAGGAGCATAACGTCGCCATACAAAACACATTACATTTCAATCCAGAAGCACAACGTCGCCATACAAAATACATTACATTTCAATCCAGAATCATAACGTCGCCATACAAAATACATTACATTTCAATCCAGGAGCGAAACGTCGCCATACCAAATACATTACATTTCAATCCAGGAGCATAACGTCGCCATACAAAATACATTACATTTCAATCCAGAAGCATAACGTCGCCATACAAAATACATTACATTTCAATCCAGAAGCATAACGTCGCCATACAAAATACATTACATTTCAATCCAGGAGCATAACGTCGCCATACAAAATACATTACATTTCAATCCAGAAGCATAACGTCGCCATACAAAATACATTACATTTCAATCCAGGAGCATAACGTCGCCATACAAAATACATTACATTTCAATCCAGGAGCGAAACGTCGCCATACAAAATACATTACATTTCAATCCAGGAGCATAACGTCGCCATACAAAATACATTACATTTCAATCCAGAAGCATAACGTCGCCATACAAAATACATTACATTTCAATCCAGGAGCATAACGTCGCCATACAAAATACATTACATTTCAATCCAGAAGCATAACGTCGCCATACAAAATACATTACATTTCAATCCAGGAGCATAACGTCGCCATACAAAATACATTACATTTCAATCCAGGAGCATAACGTCGTCATACAAAATACATCACATTTCAATCCAGAAGCATAACGTCGCCATACAAAATACATTTCATTTCAATCCAGGAGCGAAACGTCGCCATACAAAATACATTACATTTCAATCCAGAAGCATAACGTCGCCATACAAAATACATTACATTTCAATCCAGGAGCATAACGTCGTCATACAAAATACATTACATTTCAATCCAGGAGCATAACGTCGCCATACAAAATACATTACATTTCAATCCAGGAGCATAACGTCGCCATACAAAATACATTACATTTCAATCCAGGAGCATAACGTCGTCATACAAAATACATCACATTTCAATCCAGGAGCATAACGTCACCATACAAAATACATTACATTTCAATCCAGAAGCATAACGTCGCCATACAAAATACATTACATTTCAATCCAGGAGCATAACGTCGCCATACAAAATACATTACATTTCAATCCAGGAGCATAACGTCGCCATACCAAATACATTACATTTCAATCCAGGAGCATAACGTCGCCATACAAAATACATTACATTTCAATCCAGAAGCATAACGTCGCCATACAAAATACATTACATTTCAATCCAGAAGCATAACGTCGCCATACAAAATACATTACATTTCAATCCAGGAGCATAACGTCGCCATACAAAATACATTACATTTCAATCCAGGAGCATAACGTCGCCATACAAAATACATTACATTTCAATCCAGAAGCATAACGTCGCCATACAAAATACATTACATTTCAATCCAGAAGCATAACGTCGCCATACAAAATACATTACATTTTAATCCAGGAGCATAACGTCGTCATACAAAATACATCACATTTCAATCCAGAAGCCTAACGTCGTCATACAAAATACATTACATTTCAATCCAGGAGCATAACGTCGCCATACAAAATACATTACATTTCAATCCAGGAGCATAAGGTCGTCATACAAAATACATTACATTTCAATCCAGAAGCATAACGTCGCCATACAAAATACATTTCATTTCAATCCAGAAGCGAAACGTCGCCATACAAAATACATTACATTTCAATCCAGGAGCATAACGTCGCCATACAAAATACATTACATTTCAATCCAGAAGCATAACGTCGCCATACAAAATACATTACATTTCAATCCAGGAGCATAACGTCGCCATACAAAATACATTACATTTCAATCCAGGAGCATAACGTCGTCATACAAAATACATTACATTTCAATCCAGAAGCATAACGTCGCACTACAAAATACATTACATTTCAATCCAGAAGCATAACGTCGCCATACAAAATACATTACATTTTAATCCAGGAGCATAACGTCGTCATACAAAATACATCACATTTCAATCCAGAAGCCTAACGTCGTCATACAAAATACATTACATTTCAATCCAGGAGCATAACGTCGCCATACAAAATACATTACATTTCAATCCAGGAGCATAACGTCGTCATACAAAATACATTACATTTCAATCCAGAAGCATAACGTCGCCATACAAAATACATTACATTTCAATCCAGAAGCGAAACGTCGCCATACAAAATACATTACATTTCAATCCAGGAGCATAACGTCGCCATACAAAATACATTACATTTCAATCCAGAAGCATAACGTCGCCATACAAAATACATTACATTTCAATCCAGGAGCATAACGTCGCCATACAAAATACATTACATTTCAATCCAGGAGCATAACGTCGCCATACAAAATACATTACATTTCAATCCAGAAGCATAACGTCGCCATACAAAATACATTACATTTCAATCCAGGAGCACAACGTCGCCATACAAAATACATTACATTTAAATCCAGGAGCATAACGTCGCCATACAAAATACATTACATTTCAATCCAGAAGCATAACGTCGCCATACAAAATACATTACATTTCAATCCAGGAGCACAACGTCGCCATACAAAATACATTACATTTCAATCCAGGAGCATAACGTCGCCATACAAAATACATAACATTTCAATCCAGAAGCATAACGTCGTCATACAAAATACATTACATTTCAATCCAGGAGCGAAACGTCGCCATACAAAATACATTACATTTCAATCCAGAAGCATAACGTCGCCATACAAAATACATTACATTTCAATCCAGGAGCATAACGTCGCCATACAAAATACATTACATTTCAATCCAGAAGCATAACGTCGCCATACAAAATACATTACATTTCAATCCAGGAGCATAACGTCGCCATACAAAATACATTACATTTCAATCCAGGAGCGAAACGTCGCCATACAAAATACATTACATTTCAATCCAGGAGCATAACGTCGCCATACAAAATACATTACATTTCAATCCAGAAGCATAACGTCGCCATACAAAATACATTACATTTCAATCCAGGAGCATAACGTCGCCATACAAAATACATTACATTTCAATCCAGAAGCATAACGTCGCCATACAAAATACATTACATTTCAATCCAGGAGCATAACGTCGCCATACAAAATACATTACATTTCAATCCAGGAGCATAACGTCGTCATACAAAATACATCACATTTCAATCCAGAAGCATAACGTCGCCATACAAAATACATTACATTTCAATCCAGGAGCGAAACGTCGCCATACAAAATACATTACATTTCAATCCAGAAGCATAACGTCGCCATACAAAATACATTACATTTCAATCCAGGAGCATAACGTCGTAATACAAAATACATTACATTTCAATCCAGGAGCATAACGTCGCCATACAAAATACATTACATTTCAATCCAGGAGCATAACGTCGCCATACAAAATACATTACATTTCAATCCAGGAGCATAACGTCGTCATACAAAATACATCACATTTCAATCCAGGAGCATAACGTCACCATACAAAATACATTACATTTCAATCCAGAAGCATAACGTCGCCATACAAAATACATTACATTTCAATCCAGGAGCATAACGTCGCCATACAAAATACATTACATTTCAATCCAGGAGCATAACGTCGCCATACCAAATACATTACATTTCAATCCAGGAGCATAACGTCGCCATACAAAATACATTACATTTCAATCCAGAAGCATAACGTCGCCATACAAAATACATTACATTTCAATCCAGAAGCATAACGTCGCCATACAAAATACATTACATTTCAATCCAGGAGCATAACGTCGCCATACAAAATACATTACATTTCAATCCAGGAGCATAACGTCGCCATACAAAATACATTACATTTCAATCCAGAAGCATAACGTCGCCATACAAAATACATTACATTTCAATCCAGAAGCATAACGTCGCCATACAAAATACATTACATTTTAATCCAGGAGCATAACGTCGTCATACAAAATACATCACATTTCAATCCAGAAGCCTAACGTCGTCATACAAAATACATTACATTTCAATCCAGGAGCATAACGTCGCCATACAAAATACATTACATTTCAATCCAGGAGCATAACGTCGTCATACAAAATACATTACATTTCAATCCAGAAGCATAACGTCGCCATACAAAATACATTTCATTTCAATCCAGAAGCGAAACGTCGCCATACAAAATACATTACATTTCAATCCAGGAGCATAACGTCGCCATACAAAATACATTACATTTCAATCCAGAAGCATAACGTCGCCATACAAAATACATTACATTTCAATCCAGGAGCATAACGTCGCCATACAAAATACATTACATTTCAATCCAGGAGCATAACGTCGTCATACAAAATACATTACATTTCAATCCAGAAGCATAACGTCGCACTACAAAATACATTACATTTCAATCCAGAAGCATAACGTCGCCATACAAAATACATTACATTTTAATCCAGGAGCATAACGTCGTCATACAAAATACATCACATTTCAATCCAGAAGCCTAACGTCGTCATACAAAATACATTACATTTCAATCCAGGAGCATAACGTCGCCATACAAAATACATTACATTTCAATCCAGGAGCATAACGTCGTCATACAAAATACATTACATTTCAATCCAGAAGCATAACGTCGCCATACAAAATACATTTCATTTCAATCCAGAAGCGAAACGTCGCCATACAAAATACATTACATTTCAATCCAGGAGCATAACGTCGCCATACAAAATACATTACATTTCAATCCAGAAGCATAACGTCGCCATACAAAATACATTACATTTCAATCCAGGAGCATAACGTCGCCATACAAAATACATTACATTTCAATCCAGGAGCATAACGTCGCCATACAAAATACATTACATTTCAATCCAGAAGCATAACGTCGCCATACAAAATACATTACATTTCAATCCAGGAGCACAACGTCGCCATACAAAATACATTACATTTAAATCCAGGAGCATAACGTCGCCATACAAAATACATTACATTTCAATCCAGAAGCATAACGTCGCCATACAAAATACATTACATTTCAATCCAGGAGCACAACGTCGCCATACAAAATACATTACATTTCAATCCAGGAGCATAACGTCGCCATACAAAATACATAACATTTCAATCCAGAAGCATAACGTCGTCATACAAAATACATTACATTTCAATCCAGGAGCGAAACGTCGCCATACAAAATACATTACATTTCAATCCAGAAGCATAACGTCGCCATACAAAATACATTACATTTCAATCCAGGAGCATAACGTCGCCATACAAAATACATTACATTTCAATCCAGAAGCATAACGTCGCCATACAAAATACATTACATTTCAATCCAGGAGCGAAACGTCGCCATACAAAATACATTACATTTTAATCCAGAAGCGAAACGTCGCCATACAAAATACATTACATTTCAATCCAGGAGCATAACGTCACCATACAGAATACATTACATTTCAATCCAGAAGCATAACGTCGCCATACAAAATACATTACATTTCAATCCAGGAGCACAACGTCGCCATACAAAATACATCACATTTCAATCCAGGAGCATAACGTCGCCATACAAAATACATCACATTTCAATCCAGAAGCATAACGTCGTCATACAAAATACATTACATTTCAATCCAGGAGCGAAACGTCGCCATACAAAATACATTACATTTCAATCCAGAAGCATAACGTCGCCATACAAAATACATTACATTTCAATCCAGGAGCGAAACGTCGCCATACAAAATACATTACATTTCAATCCAGGAGCATAACGTCACCAGACAAAATACATTACATTTTAATCCAGGAGCATAACGTCGCCATACAAAATACATTACATTTCAATCCAGGAGCACAACGTCGCCATACAAAATACATCACATTTCAATCCAGGAGCATAACGTCGCCATACAAAATACATCACATTTCAATCCAGAAGCATAACGTCGTCATACAAAATACATTACATTTCAATCCAGGAGCGAAACGTCGCCATACAAAATACATTACATTTTAATCCAGAAGCGAAACGTCGCCATACAAAATACATTACATTTCAATCCAGGAGCATAACGTCACCATACAGAATACATTACATTTCAATCCAGAAGCATAACGTCGCCATACAAAATACATTACATTTCAATCCAGGAGCACAACGTCGCCATACAAAATACATCACATTTCAATCCAGGAGCATAACGTCGCCATACAAAATACATCACATTTCAATCCAGAAGCATAACGTCGTCATACAAAATACATTACATTTCAATCCAGGAGCGAAACGTCGCCATACAAAATACATTACATTTCAATCCAGAAGCATAACGTCGCCATACAAAATACATTACATTTCAATCCAGGAGCGAAACGTCGCCATACAAAATACATTACATTTCAATCCAGGAGCATAACGTCACCAGACAAAATACATTACATTTTAATCCAGGAGCATAACGTCGCCATACAAAATACATTACATTTCAATCCAGGAGCACAACGTCGCCATACAAAATACATCACATTTCAATCCAGGAGCATAACGTCGCCATACAAAATACATCACATTTCAATCCAGAAGCATAACGTCGTCATACAAAATACATTACATTTCAATCCAGGAGCGAAACGTCGCCATACAAAATACATTACATTTCAATCCAGGAGCATAACGTCGCCATACAAAATACATTACATTTCAATCCAGAAGCATAACGTCGCCATACAAAATACATTACATTTCAATCCAGGAGCGAAACGTCGCCATACAAAATACATTACATTTCAATCCAGGAGCATAACGTCACCAGACAAAATACATTACATTTTAATCCAGAAGCATAACGTCTCCATACAAAATACATTACATTTCAATCCAGGAGCATAACGTCGTCATACAAAATACATTACATTTCAATCCAGAAGCATAACGTCGCCATACAAAATACATTACATTTTAATCCAGGAGCGATACGTCGCCATACAAAATACATTACATTTCAATCCAGGAGCAAAACGTCGCCATACAAAATACATTACATTTTAATCCAGAAGCGAAACGTCGCCATACAAAATACATTACATTTCAATCCAGGAGCATAACGTCACCATACAAAATACATTACATTTCAATCCAGAAGCATAACGTCGCCATACCAAATACATTACATTTCAATCCAGGAGCACAACGTCGCCATACAAAATACATTACATTTCAATCCAGGAGCATAACGTCGCCATACAAAATACATCACATTTCAATCCAGAAGCATAACGTCGTCATACAAAATACATTACATTTCAATCCAGGAGCGAAACGTCGCCATACAAAATACATTACATTTCAATCCAGAAGCATAACGTCGCCATACAAAATACATTACATTTCAATCCAGGAGCATAACGTCGCCATACAAAATACATTACATTTCAATCCAGAAGCATAACGTCGCCATACAAAATACATTACATTTCAATCCAGGAGCGAAACGTCGCCATACAAAATACATTACATTTCAATCCAGAAGCATAACGTCGCCATACAAAATACATTACATTTTAATCCAGAAGCGAAACGCTGCCATACAAAATACATTACATTTCAATCCAGGAGCACAACGTCGCCATACAAAATACATTACATTTCAATCCAGAAGCATA
Organism: Gibbula magus; assembly: GCA_936450465.1. Classification (NCBI taxonomy): domain Eukaryota; kingdom Metazoa; phylum Mollusca; class Gastropoda; order Trochida; family Trochidae; genus Gibbula; species Gibbula magus. The sequence continues at coordinate 92,677,628 of OW388291.1, read as the reverse complement.
ACGTCGCCATACAAAATACATTACATTTCAATCCAGGAGCATAACGTCACCATACAAAATACATTACATTTCAATCCAGAAGCATAACGTCGCCATACAAAATACATTACATTTTAATCCAGAAGCGAAACGTCGCCATACAAAATACATTACATTTCAATCCAGGAGCATAACGTCGCCATACAAAATACATTACATTTCAATCCAGGAGCACAACGTCGCCATACAAAATACATTACATTTCAATCCAGGAGCATAACGTCGCCATACAAAATACATCACATTTCAATCCAGAAGCATAACGTCGTCATACAAAATACATTACATTTCAATCCAGGAGCGAAACGTCGCCATACAAAATACATTACATTTCAATCCAGGAGCATAACGTCGCCATACAAAATACATTACATTTCAATCCAGAAGCATAACGTCGCCATACAAAATACATTACATTCCAATCCAGGAGCATAACGTCGCCATACAAAATACATTACATTTCAATCCAGAATCATAACGTCGCCATACAAAATACATTACATTTCAATCCAGGAGCATAACGTCGCCATACAAAATACATTTCATTTCAATCCAGGAGCATAACGTCGCCATACAAAATACATTACATTTCAATCCAGAAGCATAACGTCGCCATACAAAATACATTACATTTCAATCCAGGAGCGAAACGTCGCCATACAAAATACATTACATTAACCCAGAAGCACATTGTCGCCATACAAAATACATTAAATTTCAATCCAGAAGCGAAACGTCGCCATACAAAATACATTACATTTCAATCCAGGAGCATAACGTTGCCATACAAAATACATTACATTTCAATCCAGGAGCATAACGTCGCCATACAAAATACATTACATTCAATCCAGGAGCACAACGTCGCCATACAAAATACATTACATTTCAATCCAGGAGCATAACGTCACCATACAAAATATATTACATTTCAATCCAGGAGCGAAACGTCGCCATACAAAATATATTACATTTCAATCCAGAAGCGAAACGTCGCCATACAAATATTACATTTCAATCCAGGAGCATAACGTCACCATACAAAATACATTACATTTCAATCCAGGAGCGAAACGTCGCCATACAAAATACATTACATTTCAATCCAGAAGCATAACGTCGCCATACAAAATACATTACATTTCAATCCAGGAGCGAAACGTGGGTATGTTTGTCATGGTATAACTTCAATCAAATCTTTTTTAAACTATCATGTTATAGACATCGCACGATCTTAATAAGATGACTATAACAAAATCAGGTCATCCCACCTTAATTAATCTGGTACCGTCTGTCGTGATTGATTGAGTCAGCTCCGGGTGTTTCCACGTCAGACGCTATAACACCAGCAAGTGGATTCACTGTGTAGCAGTCGTGGACGTTGACTTCATCTAACACTGCTGTCCTGTGCTGTTGACTCTGGTGATATCTCGTAATGATGTATTTATATATCAGCACAGTATCATTTCTTATATTGATGAGCATTCGCTGACACGAGTGGATCAAACTTTATGGTAAAAGATTATGATGAAGCCCAGCCACTAGTATCCACGGTGGTGTCCATAGATTCAATTATCTGCACTGTGGTGAATCATTGAGAACACCTCACTAGTAGCCATTGTGGTGTCCATAGATTCAAATGTCTGCACTGTGGTGAATCATTGAGAACACCTCACTAGTAGCCATTGTGGTGCTCATAGATTCAAATATCTGCACTGTGGTGAATCATTGAGAAGACCTCATTAGTATCCACGGTGGTCTCCATAGATTCAAATGTCTGCACTGTGGTGAATTATTGAGAAGTGTTCACTAGTATCCACGGTGGTCTCCATAGATTCAAATGTCTGCACTGTGGTGAATTATTGAGAAGTGTTCACTAGTATCCATGGTGGTTCCATAGATTCAAATATCTGCACTGTGGTGAATCATTGTGAAGTGTTCGCTAGTATCCACGGTGGTCTCCATAGATTCAAATATCTGCACTGTGGTGAATCATTGAGAAGTGTTCACTAGTATCCATGGTGGTTCCATAGATTAAAATATCTGCACTGTGGTGAATCATTGAGAAGTGTTCACTAGTATCCATTGTGGTGTCCATAGATTCAAATATCTGCACTGTGGTGAATCATTGAGAAGTGTTCACTAGTATCCATTGTGATGTCCATAGATTCAAATATCTACACTGTGGTGAATCTTTGTGAAGTGTTCACTAGTATCCATGGTGGTCTCCATAGATTCAAATATCTGCACTGTGGTGAATCATTGTGAAGTGTTCACTAGTATCCAAGGTTGTCTCCATAGATTCAAATATCTGCACTGTGGTGAATCATTGAGAAGTGTTCACTAGTATCCATTGTGGTGTCCATAGATTCAAATATCTGCACTGTGGTGAATCATTGAGAAGTGTTCACTAGTATCCATTGTGGTGTCCATAGATTCAAATATCTGCACTGTGGTGAATCATTGTGAAGAGTTCACTAGTAGCCATTGTGGTGTCCATAGATTCAAATATCTGCACTGTGGTGAATCATTGTGAAGAGTTCACTAGTATCCATGGTGGTCTCCATAGATTAAAATATCTGCACTGTGGTGAATCATTGAGAAGTGTTCACTAGTATCCATTGTGGTGTCCATAGATTCAAATATCTGCACTGTGGTGAATCATTGTGAAGTGTTCACTAGTATCCACGGTTGTCTCCATAGATTCAAATATCTGCACTGTGGTGAATCATTGAGAAGTGTTCACTAGTATCCATTGTGGTCTCCATAGATTCAAATATCTGCACTGTGGTGAATCATTGAGAAGTGTTCACTAGTATCCATTGTGGTGTCCATAGATTCAAATATCTGCACTGTGGTGAATCATTGAGAAGTGTTCACTAGTATCCATTGCGGTCTCCATAGATTCAAATATCTGCACTGTGGTGAATCATTGAGAAGTGTTCACTAGTATCCATTGTGGTGTCCATAGATTCAAATATCTGCACTGTGGTGAATCATTGAGAAGTGTTCACTAGTATCCACGGTTGTCTCCATAGATTCAAATATCTGCACTGTGGTGAATCATTGAGAAGTGTTCACTTGTATCCATTGTTGTCTCCATAGATTCAAATATCTGCACTGTGGTGAATCATTGTGAAGTGTTCCCTAGTATCCACGGTTGTCTCTATAGATTCAAATATCTGCACTGTGGTGAATCATTGAGAAGTGTTCACTAGTATCCATTGTGGTCTCCATAGATTCAAATATCTGCACTGTGGTGAATCATTGAGAAGTGTTCACTAGTATCCATTGTGGTGTCCAAAGATTCAAATATCTGCACTGTGGTGAATCATTGAGAAGTGTTCACTAGTATCCATTGTGGTGTCCATAGATTCAAATATCTGCACTGTGGTGAATCATTGAGAAGTGTTCACTAGTATCCATGGTGGTCTCCATAGATTCAAATATCTGCACTGTGGTGAATCATTGAGAAGACCTCACTAGTAGCCATTGTGGTGTCCATAGATTCAAATGTCTTCCCTGTGGTGAATCTTTGTGAAGAGTTCACTAGTATCCATTGTGGTGTCCATAGATTCAAATATCTGCACTGTGGTGAATCATTGAGAAGACCTCACTAGTATCCATTGTGGTGCTCATAGATTCAAATATCTGCACTGTGGTGAATCATTGAGAAGACCTCATTAGTATCCACGGTGGTCTCCATAGATTCAAATGTCTGCACTGTGGTGAATCATTGTGAAGTGTTCGCTAGTATCCACGGTGGTCTCCATAGATTCAAATATCTGCAATGTGGTGAATCATTGAGAAGTGTTCACTAGTATCCATGGTGGTCTCCATAGATTCAAATATCTGCACTGTGGTGAATCATTGAGAAGTGCTCACTAGTATCCATGGTGGTCTCCATAGATTCAAATATCTGCAGTGTGGTGAATCTTTGAGAAGTGTTCACTAGTATCCACGGTGGTGTCCATAGATTCAAATATATGCACTGTGGTGAATCATTGAGAAGTGTTCACTAGTATCCATGGTGGTCTCCATAGATTCAAATATCTGCACTGTGGTGAATCTTTGAGAAGAGTTCACTAGTATCCATGGTGGTCTCCATAGATTCAAATATCTGCACTGTGGTGAATCATTGAGAAGGCCTCATTAGTATCCACGGTTGTCTCCATAGATTCAAATATCTGCACTGTGGTGAATCATTGAGAAGACCTCATTAGTATCCACGGTGGTCTACATAGATTCAAATATCTGCACTGTGGTGAATCTTTGAGAAGTGTTCACTAGTATCCACGGTGGTCTCCATAGATTCAAATATCTGCACTGTGGTGAATCATTGTGAAGTGTTCGCTAGTATCCACGGTGGTCTCCATAGATTCAAATATCTGCACTGTGGTGAATCATTGAGAAGTGTTCACTAGTATCCATGGTGGTCTCCATAGATTCAAATGTCTGCACTGTGGTCAATCTTTGAGAAGTGTTCACTAGTATCCACGGTGGTCTCCATAGATTCAAATATCTGCACTGTGGTGAATCATTGTGAAGTGTTCGCTAGTATCCACGGTGGTCTCCATAGATTCAAATACCTGCACTGTGGTGAATCATTGAGAAGACCTCACTAGTAGCCATTGTGGTGTCCATAGATTCAAATGTCTGCACTGTGGTGAATCATTGAGGAGACCTCAATAGTATCCATGGTGGTCTCCATAGATTCAAATATCTGCACTGTGGTGAATCATTGTGAAGAGTTCACTAGTATCCATGGTGGTCTCCATAGATTCAAATATCTGCACTGTGGTGAATCATTGAGAAGACCTCACTAGTAGCCATTGTGGTGTCCATATATTCAAATGTCTGCCCTGTGGTGAATCTTTGTGAAGAGTTCACTAGTATCCATTGTGGTGTCCATAGATTCAAATATCTGCACTGTGGTGAATCATTGAGAAGACCTCACTAGTATCCATTGTGGTGCTCATAGATTCAAATATCTGCACTGTGGTGAATCATTGAGAAGACCTCATTAGTATCCACGGTGGTCTCCATAGATTCAAATGTCTGCACTGTGGTGAATCATTGTGAAGTGTTCGCTAGTATCCACGGTGGTCTCCATAGATTCAAATATCTGCAATGTGGTGAATCATTGAGAAGTGTTCACTAGTATCCATGGTGGTCTCCATAGATTCAAATATCTGCACTGTGGTGAATCATTGAGAAGTGTTCACTAGTATCCATGGTGGTCTCCATAGATTCAAATATCTGCAGTGTGGTGAATCTTTGAGAAGTGTTCACTAGTATCCACGGTGGTGTCCATAGATTCAAATATATGCACTGTGGTGAATCATTGAGAAGTGTTCACTAGTATCCATGGTGGTCTCCATAGATTCAAATATCTGCACTGTGGTGAATCTTTGAGAAGAGTTCACTAGTATCCATGGTGGTCTCCATAGATTCAAATATCTGCACTGTGGTGAATCATTGAGAAGGCCTTATTAGTATCCACGGTTGTCTCCATAGATTCAAATATCTGCACTGTGGTGAATCATTGAGAAGACCTCATTAGTATCCACGGTGGTCTACATAGATTCAAATATCTGCACTGTGGTGAATCTTTGAGAAGTGTTCACTAGTATCCACGGTGGTCTCCATAGATTCAAATATCTGCACTGTGGTGAATCATTGTGAAGTGTTCGCTAGTATCCACGGTGGTCTCCATAGATTCAAATATCTGCACTGTGGTGAATCATTGAGAAGTGTTCACTAGTATCCATGGTGGTCTCCATAGATTCAAATGTCTGCACTGTGGTCAATCTTTGAGAAGTGTTCACTAGTATCCACGGTGGTCTCCATAGATTCAAATATCTGCACTGTGGTGAATCATTGTGAAGTGTTCGCTAGTATCCACGGTGGTCTCCATAGATTCAAATATCTGCACTGTGGTGAATCATTGAGAAGTGTTCGCTAGTATCCACGGTGGTCTCCATAGATTCAAATATCTACACTGTGGTGAATCATTGTGAAGTGTTCACTAGTATCCACGGTGGTCTCCATAGAATCAAATATCTACACTGTGGTGAATCATTGTGAAGAGTTCACTAGTATCCATGGTGGTCTCCATAGAGATTCAAATATCTGCACTGTGGTGAATCATTGAGAAGACCTCACTAGTATCCATTGTGGTCTCCATAGATTCAAATATCTGCACTGTGGTGAATCATTGTGAAGAGTTCACTAGTATCCATTGTGGTCTCCATAGATTCAAATTTCTGCACTGTGGTGAATCATTGTGAAGAGTTCACTAGTATCCATTGTGGTCTCCATAGATTCAAATATCTGCACTGTGGTGAATCATTGTGAAGTGTTCACTAGTATCCACGGTGGTCTCTATAGAGATTCAAATATCTGCACTGTGGTGAATCATTGAGAAGACCAGCCACTAGTATCCATGGCGGTCTCCATAGATTCAAATATCTACACTGTGGTGAATCATTGAGAAGTGTTCACTAGTATCCACGGTGGTCTCCATAGATTCAAATATCTACACTGTGGTGAATCATTGTGAAGAGTTCACTAGTAGCCATTGTGGTCTCCATAGATTCAAATATCTGCACTGTGGTGAATCATTGTGAAGAGTTCACTAGTATCCACGGTGGTCTCCATAGAGATTCAAATATCTGCACTGTGGTGAATCATTGAGAAGACCTCATTAGTATCCATGGTGGTCTCCATAGATTCAAATATCTGCACTGTTGTGAATCATTGAGAAGACCTCCTCTGACTCAGATTTCTCCCAGAACAAGGAGATTGAGTAGTGGAATAAAATGCCTGTGATTGCATGATAATGATAATGATAATGATAATGATAATTATAATGATAATGTTCTGCTTTAATGTGGCATAAATGAAGGTAATAAAATCCCGATGAATCGGAGTAGAATACTCGAGTTTCTTTCAGTTAGAATATATGTTTAAATGTTGTCTATTTTAGGACACTGTTTGCAATGACGTTGGCTCTACATCATTTATGTAATCAGTTACATGACAACGGAACATGTGTGCAAGCAAAAAGCGAGCAATCATCCAGGACTCAATTAAGTAACTGACTTGCACATATGGGACCGCTTCTGAATCTTCTTCCTCTGGCGGCTAGAAGAATTAATAGCATCTGTCACTCGCGTCTTTCCAATTAAGTCGACTATCCATATTATTATCTCGAAAAAAAAGCCACAAATATATTTTGTTATAGATTGTGTAATGTCACGCGTAGCGGAAGCTTAAAAATGCTAGATTAATATCCAATAAATTCAGACATTCAGAAATTTAAGCGATATGCTCTTTGCTGATTAAACAAGGTCATGTGACCGGTATACATTCTCATTAACACAAGATTGACAGTTGAAAAGGATGACCTTTATTTTCTGACGTTTAGATTAAATAACCTACGGTACTACATTATCAATGTATCATTGCGTATTCATGACACTGTTGTCACATGCTCTTTTCTTAATTGAACTTTTTAAAAACCTTACAACATGAATTCTTATTGTAGTTTGATTGAAAGTTTGATAAAAAAAAGGATGTTAGAACCCAAAATTAACTACTTTAATCATATTGCTTGTGAACTACATTTTACGCGTGGTGACACATAGGTGATGCGGTGTTATAGTTGGCGGAGCTTGATTGAAAACATGTTTTATTCATTTAAGAAATGGATTGGGCACAAGTTATGACAGACAGACAGACTTTATTCAGAAATAAAGGCCTCATGGCCCAGACTACATCATAATAGCGATAGTACTATGTGGTGTTACATTTACATCATGTAAATACCTGAGTTCTTTTAAAAAAGATAGCAACATTTGTAATTAATGGCACGTTATCACAGGATATTAACTTAAGAGTTTCATTCTTGATTATTGATGTAAAATGATGGTACATACATTTTCTAAGATGCTCAAAATATGGACATAAGAGAATAACATGGTATTCGTCTTGTATCTCGTGTACACGACAGCGTGTGCAAAGTAAATCATTGTCGTTAATATTGTTGCTTTGTCTAAACTTCTGTACTTGAAGGTTATGTGACTGACATCGCAATTTAACAAATAACCTTAATTAATCTTTAGGTACAGTATCTGAAAAAAATATATGATTCAGCTGCAAAAAACAGACTTGAATGACTTATAGAATGATATGTAATGACTTGTCTAATCTGGTATACCAGTCTTGAATATTTATTTCAATACAACGCTTCTTAAAGGTGCATCCATTGTGTTTCATACATTTGTATTTGGCTTTAATACGTTCCAACTCACCACATGTGCTGTCTACAGTACAAATACATTCACTCAGCTTGCATATTTAATCCCAATCGCCAAATATATCATAATTACTAGTTTCCAATTAAAATTGAGTAACATCATTATGCATGTGCAGAAACCGAAACTGTACTTCCCATTTACATGCACAGTAGTTATATTACCTATTAAACATAATCAACTCAAATTTGTCTTTGTGTCTGTTATAAATAAGTTTCCAAAATTACGTTTGACTAATTGACGCGCGCCACACGCTGTGCATTGTCCGGTTTTCGATCAGAAATCACTTCTTTTACCTTCATATCGTCAATCGTCTACTATCATCAAAATGGCAGTTTTCGGTAACAGTCGGTACTTCTCGATAAAGTATCACCAATTATAACGTTTGCAATATGTGACCCCCAGCAACACAATGGATGTACCTTTACATGCAGACATAAAAAGAGAGTGAGTGAGTGAGTTATTGTTTAACGCCGCTTCGGCAGTATTGCAGCCATTATCGGCGACATAAAAAGAGAGAAATCACCGAAATCTTGGTTTACCCATACATATGAAAATCCTGTTGCGGCTAAAAGTGTGCGTACATGGGATACCAAGTTCTGGCTACCATTTTCATAATCGGGCACAAGTTATTTATTTAGTTAGGCTAAATATATATGCAGAAGAGAATAAGACATCTTCAAGTGACGAAGTGGGTAAACATGTAATATACATTATTAAGTCAAGTCAAGTCAAGAGTTTATTAGGTCAAAAATTATTAAGGCAACACACAATTAGAAATGTTATTCTTAAGACAAAATGCACTTTGAATATGGTAAAAGCATTCATTAATATTTATGTATCAATTGAACCGTTGACTCTCTCCAAATGAAGTTATGAACATGGAGAATTGTTTTCTTCAGAGACCGTTTGTGGAAGATTTGGATTTCCATATAGGCTTGTATTAAGATCAAATTCTGCCTTTAAATTATAAAATCTTTGCTTTAATTCTAAACGGAAATTAGCATGTCTTGAACATCTCAAGAAGAAATGATAAACATCTTCAACTAAAGCGTCACAAATGCAAGATTTACTTTCAGATAAATTGACACGATACAGGTCAGCGTTTAGGGAACTACAATAATTTCTTAACTTTCTATGTATAATGTTCATCTTCCTATCACCGAATAGAAAATATTTTTACATAATTTTCAGATAATTTTGCTTTAAATGACGATAATGAATTTGAATATCTTCTTGCCGAGGAAAGATTATTCCATAGATTAGCACAGTCACAAATAAAAGACTTTTGAAGGACTGCAGTTCGAAATTTTGGAATAAATAAATTTGATTTGTTACGCAAGTTGTAATGAGAAATAGTTTCAGTATTCACTTGTTCTCGAGAATAATAAACAAGAAACGGTAAGTTAACGGATGGACTGTCGGATGGACAGACGGACGGACGCCATATCACAATCTCCATTGGCCAAGGAGTCTGTACTTATCAGCATATCAGCTTTAACGAGCTTTTCGCACTGAGAAGAATATGAAAAGAGGATGTTTTATCATGGCCCCTGTGACTCCCCACCTTTTTCACTAACAATTTGTTCTCACCTACTCGGGCCCGTATTGTCGAATATAGGTGACAGTCCAGCCCCTTACACTACAAAGTCGAATATAGGTGACAATCAAGCCCCTTATACTACAAAAAAGTAAAGGGATGTAAGGAGATGAACTCCCCATCGCCGTTTGAATTTCATCCTTCAATGTCATATACCAAGTCACGGCCAATACATTTTCCTTTAAAATAAGCCATGAAAACATACCAATCCAAAGCGTATTTACAAAGATATGAATTTTCAAATCTTTAAATATTAACATATTGCTGAAGTTAGCCCACTAAATTGACAAAAACATCGCTTAAAATATCCCGCCAGCTAAAAGTTACCCAGTTCCAATGCCCAATTTGCATCCGAAAATATGACCGACACTTTTTCGACAATACTGGTAACTTTGGGGGAGTACAAATTGTAAGTTGATATTTTGCTCTCAAAGAATAGTGTGAAAGGGGGGCTGTATTAATTATATGCAGTTTAACGTGTACACCCAACTGAAAAAGTCTTATTTAATACGCCAACATTTAGCTATGAAGTGTAAAATACAGGATTTCATAGAGTGACAGAGCTATACACACTTTCTTTTTCTCCAAAACACTGAATGAGAATAATATTTTGATTCAGAAATAATGATATTAATGGTGAGGTCGAACAGCCTTTTCCTATTAAGTAGTGAAATCATAAATTTTCACCTAACATGCTTCAAAAATCTCAAGCCAGCATGTGATACAAACATTTATTCTCAACTATTATCTGACAGTTGTTTGTGAAATTGTAATTTGAATGAATTGAATAACATTTTGACATACATACACATACAACTGTTTGCCTCCATATAATCAATACAATGATACAATGAGACCCACTGGCTTCGATAAATGCTAGATAGTTTATATTCGGCCGCGCTAACTTGTCAAACCGCTTCGTTATTACGATTTGTTCACAGCCCAACATTGCCATTGATTTATATGCTCTAGCTTAAGCAGTAACTTATCATTATCGTTATGCCAGTAATTCATTCATCATGATACAAATAGCCAAATATCATTATCATACTAATAAGTCATTACCATCATAATACAAATAACCCTTTGTCGTCATTTTAACAGTTGTTCATTGTCCTCGTAATAGCGGTAACTCATTATCATAGTAATAGCGGTAACTCATTATCATCATAAAAGCAGTAACTCATTGTCATCATAATATCGGTAACTCATTGTCATCATAATATCGGTAACTCATTGTCATCTTAATACCGGTAACTCATTATCATCATAAAAGCAGTAACTCATTGTCATCATAATATCGGTAACTCATTGTCATCTTAATACCGGTAACTCATTATCATCATAAAAGCAGTAACTCATTGTCATCATAATAGCGGTAACTCATTATCATCGAAATAGCGGTAACTCATTATCATCATAAAAGCAGTAACTCATTATCACCATAATAGTGGTAACTCATTATCATCATAATAGCGGTAACTCATTATCATCTTAATACCGGTAACTCATTATCATCATAAAAGCAGTAACTCATTGTCATCATAATATCGGTAACTCATTATCATCTTAATACCGGTAACTCATTATCACCATAATAGCGGTAACTCATTATCATCATAATAGCGGTAACTCATTGTCATCATAATAGCGGTAACTCATTATCATCTTAATACCGGTAACTCATTATCATCATAAAAGCAGTAACTCATTGTCATCATAATAGCGGTAACTCATTATCATCCTAATAGCGGTAACTCATTGTCCTCGTAATAGCGGTAACTCACTTTCATCATAATAGCGGTAACTCATTATCATCGTAATACCGGTAACTCATTATCACCATAATAGCGGTAACTCATTATCATCTTAATACCGGTAACTCATTATCATCATAAAAGCAGTAACTCATTGTCATCATAATAGCGGTAACTCATTATCATCCTAATAGCGGTAACTCATTGTCCTCGTAATAGCGGTAACTCATTTTCATCATAATAGCGGTAACTCATTATCATCGTAATACCGGTAACTCATTGTCATCCTAATATCGGTAACTCATTGTCATCATAATAGCGGTGACTCATTATCACCATAATAGCGGTAACTCATTATCACCATAATAGCGGTAACTCATTATCATCATAATAGCGGTAACTCATTGTCATCATAATAGCGGTAACTCATTATCATCTTAATACCGGTAACTCATTATCACCATAATAGCGGTAACTCATTATCATCATAATAGCGGTAACTCATTGTCATCATAATAGCGGTAACTCATTATCATCTTAATACCGGTAACTCATTATCATCATAAAAGCAGTAACTCATTGTAATCATAATAGCGGTAACTCATTATCATCCTAATAGCGGTAACTCATTGTCCTCTTAATAGCGGTAACTCACTTTCATCATAATAGCGATAACTCATTATCATCGTAATAGCGGTAACTCATTATCATCATAAAAGCAGTAACTCATCATCATCATAATAGCGGTAACTCATTATCATCGTAATAACGGTAACTCATTATCATCATAAAAGCAGTAACTCATTGTCATCATAATAGCGGTAACTCATTATCATCCTAATAGCGGTAACTCATTGTCCTCGTAATAGCGGTAACTCACTTTCATCATAATAGCGGTAACTCATTATCATCGTAACAGCGGCAACTCATTATCATCATAATAGCGGTAACTCATTATCATCATAATAGCGGTAATTCATTATCATCATAACAGCTGTAACTTATTATCATCGTAATAGCGGTAACTCATTATCATCATAATACCGGTAACTCATTATCATCATAACAGCGGTAACTCATCATCATCATAATAGCGGTAACCCATTATCATCATAATACCGGTAACTCATCATCATAAAACCGGTAACTCATTGTCATCATTATAGCGGTAACACATTGTCATCGTAATAGCGGTAACTCATTGTCATCGTAATAGCGGTAACGTATTGTCATCATAATAGCGGTAAATCATTGTCATCATAATATCGGTAACTGATTGTCATCATACTATCGGTAACTCATTGTCATCATAATAGCGGTAACTCATTATCATCTTAATACCGGTAACTCATTATCATCATAAAAGCAGTAACTCATTGTCATCATAATAGCGGTAACTCATTATCATGCTAATAGCGGTAACTCATTGTCCTCGTAATAGCGGTAACTCACTTTCATCATAATAGCGGTAACTCATTATCATCGTAATAGCGGTAACTCATTATCATCATAAAAGCAGTAACTCATTATCACCATAATAGCGGTAACTCATTATCATCATAATAGCGGTAACTCATTATCATCCTAATAGCGGTAACTCATTGTCCTCGTAATAGCGGTAACTCACTTTCATCATAATAGCGGTAACTCATTATCATCATAAAAGCAGTAACTCATTGTCATCATAATAGCGGTAACTCATTATCATCCTAAGAGCGGTAACTCATTGTCCTCGTAATAGCGGAAACGTATTGTCATCATAATAGCGGTAAATCATTGTCATCATAATATCGGTAACTCATTGTCATCATACTATCGGTAACTCATTGTCATCATAATAGCGGTAACTCATTATCATCTTAATACCGGTAACTCATTATCATCATAAAAGCAGTAACTCATTGTCATCATAATAGCGGTAACTCATTATCATCCTAATAGCGGTAACTCATTGTCCTCGTAATAGCGGTAACTCACTTTCATCATAATAGCGGTAACTCATTATCATCGTAATAGCGGTAACTCATTATCATCATAAAAGCAGTAACTCATTATCACCATTATAGCGGTAACTCATTATCATCATAATAGCGGTAACTCATTATCATCCTAATAGCGGTAACTCATTGACCTCGTAATAGCGGTAACTCACTTTCATCATAATAGCGGTAACTCATTATCATCATAACAGCGGCAACTCATTATCATCCTAATAGCGGTAACTCATTGTCATCATAATAGCGGTAACTCATTATCATCTTAATACCGGTAACTCATTATCACCATAATAGCGGTAACTCATTATCATCATAATAGCGGTAACTCATTGTCATCTTAATACCGGTAACTCATTATCATCATAAAAGCAGTAACTCATTGTCATCATAATAGCGGTAACTCATTATCATCGAAATAGCGGTAACTCATTATCATCATAAAAGCAGTAACTCATTATCACCATAATAGTGGTAACTCATTATCATCATAATAGCGGTAACTCATTATCATCTTAATACCGGTAACTCATTATCATCATAAAAGCAGTAACTCATTGTCATCATAATATCGGTAACTCATTATCATCTTAATACCGGTAACTCATTATCACCATAATAGCGGTAACTCATTATCATCATAATAGCGGTAACTCATTGTCATCATAATAGCGGTAACTCATTATCATCTTAATACCGGTAACTCATTATCATCATAAAAGCAGTAACTCATTGTCATCATAATAGCGGTAACTCATTATCATCCTAATAGCGGTAACTCATTGTCCTCGTAATAGCGGTAACTCACTTTCATCATAATAGCGGTAACTCATTATCATCGTCATACCGGTAACTCATTATCACCATAATAGCGGTAACTCATTATCATCTTAATACCGGTAACTCATTATCATCATAAAAGCAGTAACTCATTGTCATCATAATAGCGGTAACTCATTATCATCCTAATAGCGGTAACTCATTGTCCTCGTAATAGCGGTAACTCATTTTCATCATAATAGCGGTAACTCATTATCATCGTAATACCGGTAACTCATTGTCATCCTAATATCGGTAACTCATTGTCATCATAATAGCGGTGACTCATTATCACCATAATAGCGGTAACTCATTATCACCATAATAGCGGTAACTCATTATCATCATAATAGCGGTAACTCATTGTCATCATAATAGCGGTAACTCATTATCATCTTAATACCGGTAACTCATTATCACCATAATAGCGGTAACTCATTATCATCATAATAGCGGTAACTCATTGTCATCATAATAGCGGTAACTCATTATCATCTTAATACCGGTAACTCATTATCATCATAAAAGCAGTAACTCATTGTAATCATAATAGCGGTAACTCATTATCATCCTAATAGCGGTAACTCATTGTCCTCTTAATAGCGGTAACTCACTTTCATCATAATAGCGATAACTCATTATCATCGTAATAGCGGTAACTCATTATCATCATAAAAGCAGTAACTCATCATCATCATAATAGCGGTAACTCATTATCATCGTAATAACGGTAACTCATTATCATCATAAAAGCAGTAACTCATTGTCATCATAATAGCGGTAACTCATTATCATCCTAATAGCGGAAACTCATTGTCCTCGTAATAGCGGTAACTCACTTTCATCATAATAGCGGTAACTCATTATCATCGTAACAGCGGCAACTCATTATCATCATAATAGCGGTAACTCATTATCATCATAATAGCGGTAACTCATTATCATCATAACAGCTGTAACTTATTATCATCGTAATAGCGGTAACTCATTATCATCATAATACCGGTAACTCATTATCATCATAACAGCGGTAACTCATCATCATCATAATAGCGGTAACCCATTATCATCATAATACCGGTAACTCATCATCATAAAACCGGTAACTCATTGTCATCATTATAGCGGTAACACATTGTCATCGTAATAGCGGTAACTCATTGTCATCGTAATAGCGGTAACGTATTGTCATCATAATAGCGGTAAATCATTGTCATCATAATATCGGTAACTCATTGTCATCATACTATCGGTAACTCATTGTCATCATACTATCGGTAACTCATTGTCATCATAATAGCGGTAACTCATTATCATCTTAATACCGGTAACTCATTGTAATCATAATAGCGGTAACTCATTGTCCTCGTAATAGCGGTAACTCACTTTCATCATAATAGCGGTAACTCATTATCATCGTAATAGCGGTAACTCATTATCATCATAAAAGCAGTAACTCATTATCACCATAATAGCGGTAACTCATTATCATCATAATAGCGGTAACTCATTATCATCCTAATAGCGGTAACTCATTGTCCTCGTAATAGCGGTAACTCACTTTCATCATAATAGCGGTAACTCATTATCATCATAAAAGCAGTAACTCATTGTCATCATAATAGCGGTAACTCATTATCATCCTAAGAGCGGTAACTCATTGTCCTCGTAATAGCGGAAACGTATTGTCATCATAATAGCGGTAAATCATTGTCATCATAATATCGGTAACTCATTGTCATCATACTATCGGTAACTCATTGTCATCATAATAGCGGTAACTCATTATCATCTTAATACCGGTAACTCATTATCATCATAAAAGCAGTAACTCATTGTCATCATAATAGCGGTAACTCATTATCATCCTAATAGCGGTAACTCATTGTCCTCGTAATAGCGGTAACTCACTTTCATCATAATAGCGGTAACTCATTATCATCGTAATAGCGGTAACTCATTATCATCATAAAAGCAGTAACTCATTATCACCATAATAGCGGTAACTCATTATCATCATAATAGCGGTAACTCATTATCATCCTAATAGCGGTAACTCATTGACCTCGTAATAGCGGTAACTCACTTTCATCATAATAGCGGTAACTCATTATCATCATAACAGCGGCAACTCATTATCATCCTAATAGTGGTAACTCATTGTCATCATAATAGCGGTAACTCATTATCATCTTAATACCGGTAACTCATTATCACCATAATAGCGGTAACTCATTGTCATCATAATAGCGGTAACTCATTATCATCTTAATACCGGTAACTCATTATCATCATAAAAGCAGTAACTCATTGTAATCATAATAGCGGTAACTCATTATCATCCTAATAGCGGTAACTCATTATCATCCTAATAGCGGTAACTCATTGTCCTCTTAATAGCGGTAACTCACTTTCATCATAATAGCGATAACTCATTATCACCATAATAGCGGTAACTCATTATCATCATAATAGCGGTAACTCATTATCATCCTAATAGCGGTAACTCATTGACCTCGTAATAGCGGTAACTCACTTTCATCATAATAGCGGTAACTCATTATCATCATAACAGCGGCAACTCATTATCATCCTAATAGCGGTAACTCATTGTCATCATAATAGCGGTAACTCATTATCATCTTAATACCGGTAACTCATTATCACCATAATAGCGGTAACTCATTGTCATCATAATAGCGGTAACTCATTATCATCTTAATACCGGTAACTCATTATCATCATAAAAGCAGTAACTCATTGTAATCATAATAGCGGTAACTCATTATCATCCTAATAGCGGTAACTCATTATCATCCTAATAGCGGTAACTCATTGTCCTCTTAATAGCGGTAACTCACTTTCATCATAATAGCGATAACTCATTATCATCGTAATAGCGGTAACTCATTATCATCATAAAAGCAGTAACTCATCATCATCATAATAGCGGTAACTCATTATCATCGTAATAACGGTAACTCATTATCATCATAAAAGCAGTAACTCATTGTCATCATAATAGCGGTAACTCATTATCATCCTAATAGCGGTAACTCATTGTCCTCGTAATAGCGGTAACTCACTTTCATCATAATAGCGGCAACTCATTATCATCATAATAGCGGTAACTCATTATCATCATAATAGCGGTAACTCATTATCATCATAACAGCTGTAACTTATTATCATCGTAATAGCGGTAACTCATTATCATCATAATACCGGTAACTCATTATCATCATAACAGCGGTAACTCATCATCATCATAATAGCGGTAACCCATTATCATCATAATACCGGTAACTCATCATCATAAAACCGGTAACTCATTGTCATCATTATAGCGGTAACACATTGTCATCGTAATAGCGGTAACTCATTGTCATCGTAATAGCGGTAACGTATTGTCATCATAATAGCGTTAAATCATTGTCATCATAATATCGGTAACTCATTGTCATCATACTATCGGTAACTCATTGTCATCATAATAGCGGTAACTCATTATCATCTTAATACCGGTAACTCATTATCATCATAAAAGCAGTAACTCATTGTCATCATAATAGCGGTAACTCATTATCATCCTAATAGCGGTAACTCATTGTCCTCGTAATAGCGGTAACTCACTTTCATAATAATAGCGGTAACTCATTATCATCATAACAGCGGCAACTCATTATCATCATAATAGCGGTAACTCATTATCATCCTAATAGCGGTAACTCATTGTCCTCTTAATAGCGGTAACTCACTTTCATCATAATAGCGATAACTCATTATCATCGTAATAGCGGTAACTCATTATCATCATAAAAGCAGTAACTCATCATCATCATAATAGCGGTAACTCATTATCATCGTAATAACGGTAACTCATTATCATCATAAAAGCAGTAACTCATTGTCATCATAATAGCGGTAACTCATTATCATCCTAATAGCGGTAACTCATTGTCCTCGTAATAGCGGTAACTCACTTTCATCATAATAGCGGTAACTCATTATCATCATAACAGCGGCAACTCATTATCATCATAATAGCGGTAACTCATTATCATCATAATAGCGGTAACTCATTATCATCATAACAGCTGTAACTTATTATCATCGTAATAGCGGTAACTCATTATCATCATAATACCGGTAACTCATTATCATCATAACAGCGGTAACTCATCATCATCATAATAGCGGTAACCCATTATCATCATAATACCGGTAACTCATCATCATAAAACCGGTAACTCATTGTCATCATTATAGCGGTAACACATTGTCATCGTAATAGCGGTAACTCATTGTCATCGTAATAGCGGTAACGTATTGTCATCATAATAGCGGTAAATCATTGTCATCATAATATCGGTAACTCATTGTCATCATACTATCGGTAACTCATTGTCATCATAATAGCGGTAACTCATTATCATCTTAATACCGGTAACTCATTATCATCATAAAAGCAGTAACTCATTGTCATCATAATAGCGGTAACTCATTATCATCCTAATAGCGGTAACTCATTGTCCTCGTAATAGCGGTAACTCACTTTCATCATAATAGCGGTAACTCATTATCATCGTAATAGCGGTAACTCATTATCATCATAAAAGCAGTAACTCATTATCACCATAATAGCGGTAACTCATTATCATCATAATATCGGTAACTCATTATCATCCTAATAGCGGTAACCTATCGACCTCGTAATAGCGGTAACTCACTTTCATCATAATAGCGGTAACTCATTATCATCATAACAGCGGCAACTCATTATCATCATAATAGCGGTAACTCATTGTCATCATAATAGCGGTAACTCATTATCATCTTAATACCGGTAACTCATTATCATCATAAAAGCAGTAACTCATTGTCATCATAATATCGGTAACTCATTGTCATCATAATAGCGGTAACTCATTATCATCTTAATACCGGTAACTCATTATCACCATAATAGCGGTAACTCATTATCATCATAATAGCGGTAACTCATTGTCATCATAATAGCGGTAACTCATTATCATCTTAATACCGGTAACTCATTATCATCATAAAAGCAGTAACTCATTGTCATCATAATAGCGGTAACTCATTATCATCCTAATAGCGGTAACTCATTGTCCTCGTAATAGCGGTAACTCACTTTCATCATAATAGCGGTAACTTATTATCATCGTAATACCGGTAACTCATTATCACCATAATAGCGATAACTCATTATCATCATAATATCGGTAACTCATTGTCATCATAATAGTGGTAACTCATTATCATCTTAATACCGGTAACTCATTATCATCATAAAAACAGTAACTCATTGTCATCATAATATCGGTAACTCATTGTCATCATAATAGCGGTAACTCATTATCATCTTAATACCGGTAACTCATTATCACCATAATAGCGGTAACTCATTATCATCATAACAGCGGTAACTAATTGTCAATAATAGCGGTAACTCATTATCTTCTTAATACCGGTAACTCATTATCATCATAAAAGCAGTAACTCATTGTCATCATAATAGCGGTAACTCATTATCATCCTAATAGGGGTAACTCATTGTCCTCGTAATAGCGGTAACTCACTTTCATCATAATAGCGGTAACTCATTATCATCATAATACCGGTAACTCATTATCACCATAATAGCGGTAACTCATTATCATCATAACAGCGGTAACTTATTGTCATCTTAATAGCGGTAACTCATTATCATCTTAATACCGGTAACTCATTATCATCATAAAAGCAGTAACTCATTGTCATCATAATAGCGGTAACTCATTATCATCCTAATAGCGGTAACTCATTGTCCTCGTAATAGCGGTAACTCACTTTCATCATAATAGCGGTAACTCATTATCATCGTAATAGCGGTAACTCATTATCATCATAAAAGCAGTAACTCATTATCACCATAATAGCGGTAACTCATTATCATCATAATAGCGGTAACTCATTATCATCCTTATAGTGGTAACTCATTGTCCTCGTAATAGCAGTAACTCATTGTCATCATAATATCGGTAACTCATTGTCATCATAATAAGGGTAACTCATTATCATCTTAATACCGGTAACTCATTATCACCATAATAGCGGTAACTCATTAGCATCATAACAGCGGTAACTAATTGTCATCATAATAGCGGTAACTCATTATCATCTTAATACCGGTAACTCATTATCATCATAAAAGCAGTAACTCATTGTCATCATAATAGCGGTAACTCATTATCATCCTAATAGCGGTAACTCATTGTCCTCGTAATAGCGGTAGCTCATTATCATCGTAATAGCGGTAACTCATTATCATCATAAAAGCAGTAACTCATCATCATCATAATAGCGGTAACTCATTATCATCGTAATAGCGGTAACTCATTATCATCATAAAAGCAGTAACTCATTGTCATCATAATAGCGGTAACTCATTATCATCCTAATAGCGGTAACTCATTGTCCTCGTAATAGCGGTAACTCGCTTTCATCATAATAGCGGTAACTCACTATCATCATAACAGCGGCAACTCATTATCATCATAATAGCAGTAACTCATTATCATCATAATAGCGGTAACTCATTATCATCATAACAGCTGTAACTTATTTTCATCATAATAGCGGTAACTCATTGTCATCATAATAGCGGTAACTCATTATCATCTTAATACCGGTAACTCATTATCATCATAAAAGCAGTAACTCATTGTCATCATAATATCGGTAACTTATTGTCATCATAATAGCGGTAACTCATTATCATCTTAATACCGGTAACTCATTATCACCATAATAGCGGTAACTCATTATCATCATAACAGGGGCAACTCATTATCATCATAATAGCGGTAACTCATTATCATCTTAATACCGGTAACTCATTATCATCATAAAAGCAGTAACTCATTGTCATCATAATAGCGGTAACTCATTATCATCCTAATAGCGGTAACTCATTGTCCTCGTAATAGCGGTAACTCACTTTCATCATAATAGCGGTAACTCATTATCATCATAATAGCGGTGACTCATTACCATCTTAATACCGGTAACTCATTATCACCATAATAGCGGTAACTCATTATCATCATAATAGTGGTAACTCATTGTCATCATAATAGCGGTAACTCATTATCATCTTAATACCGGTAACTCATTATAACCATAATAGCGGTAACTCATTATCATCATAATAGCGGTAACTCATTGTCATCATAATAGCGGTAACTCATTATCATCTTAATACCGGTAACTCATTATAACCATAATAGCGGTAACTCATTATCATCATAATAGCGGTAACTCATTGTCATCATAATAGCGGTAACTCATTATCATCTTAATACCGGTAACTCATTATCATCATAAAAGCAGTA
Organism: Gibbula magus; assembly: GCA_936450465.1. Lineage (NCBI taxonomy): Eukaryota > Metazoa > Mollusca > Gastropoda > Trochida > Trochidae > Gibbula > Gibbula magus. The sequence continues at coordinate 92,655,704 of OW388291.1, read as the reverse complement.
ACTCATTGTCATCATAATAGCGGTAACTCATTATCATCCTAATAGCGGTAACTCATTGTCCTCGTAATAGCGGTAACTCACTTTCATCATAATAGCGGTAACTTATTATCATCGTAATACCGGTAACTCATTATCACCATAATAGCGATAACTCATTATCATCATAATATCGGTAACTCATTGTCATCATAATAGTGGTAACTCATTATCATCTTAATACCGGTAACTCATTATCATCATAAAAACAGTAACTCATTGTCATCATAATATCGGTAACTCATTGTCATCATAATAGCGGTAACTCATTATCATCTTAATACCGGTAACTCATTATCACCATAATAGCGGTAACTCATTATCATCATAACAGCGGTAACTAATTGTCAATAATAGCGGTAACTCATTATCTTCTTAATACCGGTAACTCATTATCATCATAAAAGCAGTAACTCATTGTCATCATAATAGCGGTAACTCATTATCATCCTAATAGGGGTAACTCTTTGTCCTCGTAATAGCGGTAACTCACTTTCATCATAATAGCGGTAACTCATTATCATCATAATACCGGTAACTCATTATCACCATAATAGCGGTAACTCATTATCATCATAACAGCGGTAACTTATTGTCATCTTAATGGCGGTAACTCATTATCATCTTAATACCGGTAACTCATTATCATCATAAAAGCAGTAACTCATTGTCATCATAATAGCGGTAACTCATTATCATCCTAATAGCGGTAACTCATTGTCCTCGTAATAGCGGTAACTCACTTTCATCATAATAGCGGTAACTCATTATCATCGTAATAGCGGTAACTCATTATCATCATAAAAGCAGTAACTCATTATCACCATAATAGCGGTAACTCATTATCATCATAATAGCGGTAACTCATTATCATCCTTATAGTGGTAACTCATTGTCCTCGTAATAGCAGTAACTCATTGTCATCATAATATCGGTAACTCATTGTCATCATAATAAGGGTAACTCATTATCATCTTAATACCGGTAACTCATTATCACCATAATAGCGGTAACTCATTAGCATCATAACAGCGGTAACTAATTGTCATCATAATAGCGGTAACTCATTATCATCTTAATACCGGTAACTCATTATCATCATAAAAGCAGTAACTCATTGTCATCATAATAGCGGTAACTCATTATCATCCTAATAGCGGTAACTCATTGTCCTCGTAATAGCGGTAACTCATTATCATCGTAATAGCGGTAACTCATTATCATCATAAAAGCAGTAACTCATCATCATCATAATAGCGGTAACTCATTATCATCGTAATAGCGGTAACTCATTATCATCATAAAAGCAGTAACTCATTGTCATCATAATAGCGGTAACTCATTATCATCCTAATAGCGGTAACTCATTGTCCTCGTAATAGCGGTAACTCGCTTTCATCATAATAGCGGTAACTCACTATCATCATAACAGCGGCAACTCATTATCATCATAATAGCAGTAACTCATTATCATCATAATAGCGGTAACTCATTATCATCATAACAGCTGTAACTTATTTTCATCATAATAGCGGTAACTCATTGTCATCATAATAGCGGTAACTCATTATCATCTTAATACCGGTAACTCATTATCATCATAAAAGCAGTAACTCATTGTCATCATAATATCGGTAACTTATTGTCATCATAATAGCGGTAACTCATTATCATCTTAATACCGGTAACTCATTATCACCATAATAGCGGTAACTCATTATCATCATAACAGGGGCAACTCATTATCATCATAATAGCGGTAACTCATTATCATCTTAATACCGGTAACTCATTATCATCATAAAAGCAGTAACTCATTGTCATCATAATAGCGGTAACTCATTATCATCCTAATAGCGGTAACTCATTGTCCTCGTAATAGCGGTAACTCACTTTCATCATAATAGCGGTAACTCATTATCATCATAATAGCGGTGACTCATTACCATCTTAATACCGGTAACTCATTATCACCATAATAGCGGTAACTCATTATCATCATAATAGTGGTAACTCATTGTCATCATAATAGCGGTAACTCATTATCATCTTAATACCGGTAACTCATTATAACCATAATAGCGGTAACTCATTATCATCATAATAGCGGTAACTCATTGTCATCATAATAGCGGTAACTCATTATCATCTTAATACCGGTAACTCATTATAACCATAATAGCGGTAACTCATTATCATCATAATAGCGGTAACTCATTGTCATCATAATAGCGGTAACTCATTATCATCTTAATACCGGTAACTCATTATCATCATAAAAGCAGTAACTCATTGTAATCATAATAGCGGTAACTCATTATCATCCTAATAGCGGTAACTCATTGTCCTCTTAATAGCGGTAACTCACTTTCATCATAATAGCGATAACTCATTATCATCGTAATAGCGGTAACTCACTTTCATCATAAAAGCAGTAACTCATTATCATCATAACAGCGGCAACTCATTATCATTATAATAGCGGTAACTCATTATCATCATAATAGCTGTAACTCATTATCATCATAACAGCTGTAACTTATTATCATCGTAATAGCGGTAACTCATTATCATCATAATACCGGTAACTCATTATCATCATAACAGCGGTAACTCATCATCATCATAATAGCGGTAACCCATTATCATCATAATACCGGTAACTCATCATCATAAAACCGGTAACTCATTGTCATCATTATAGCGGTAACTCATTGTCATCGTAATAGCAGTAACGTATTGTCATCATAATAGCGGTAAATCATTATCATCATGATATCGGTAACTCATTGTCATCATACTATCGGTAACTCATTGTCATCATAATAGCGGTAACTCATTATCATCTTAATACCGGTAACTCATTATCATCATAAAAGCAGTAACTCATTGTCATCATAATAGCGGTAACTCATTATCATCCTAATAGCGGTAACTCATTGTCCTCGTAGTAGCGGTAACTCACTTTCATCATAATAGCGGTAACTCATTATCATCGTAATAGCGGTAACTCATTATCATCATAAAAGCAGTAACTCATTATCACCATAATAGCGGTAACTCATTATCATCATAATAGCGGTAACTCATTATCATCCTAATAGCGGTAACTCATTGTCCTCGTAATAGCGGTAACTCACTTTCATCATAATAGCGGTAACTCATTATCATCATAAAAGCAGTAACTCATTGTCATCATAATAGCGGTAACTCATTATCATCCTAAGAGCGGTAACTCATTGTCCTCGTAATAGCGGAAACGTATTGTCATCATAATAGCGGTAAATCATTGTCATCATAATATCGGTAACTCATTGTCATCATACTATCGGTAACTCATTGTCATCATAATAGCGGTAACTCATTATCATCTTAATACCGGTAACTCATTATCATCATAAAAGCAGTAACTCATTGTCATCATAATAGCGGTAACTCATTATCATCCTAATAGCGGTAACTCATTGTCCTCGTAATAGCGGTAACTCACTTTCATCATAATAGCGGTAACTCATTATCATCGTAATAGCGGTAACTCATTATCATCATAAAAGCAGTAACTCATTATCACCATAATAGCGGTAACTCATTATCATCATAATAGCGGTAACTCATTATCATCCTAATAGCGGTAACTCATTGACCTCGTAATAGCGGTAACTCACTTTCATCATAATAGCGGTAACTCATTATCATCATAACAGCGGCAACTCATTATCATCATAATAGCGGTAACTCATTGTCATCATAATAGCGGTAACTCATTATCATCTTAATACCGGTAACTCATTATCATCATAAAAGCAGTAACTCATTGTCATCATAATATCGGTAACTCATTGTCATCATAATAGCGGTAACTCATTATCATCTTAATACCGGTAACTCATTATCACCATAATAGCGGTAACTCATTATCATCATAATAGCGGTAACTCATTGTCATCATAATAGCGGTAACTCATTATCATCTTAATACCGGTAACTCATTATCATCATAAAAGCAGTAACTCATTGTCATCTTAATACCGGTAACTCATTATCATCATAAAAGCAGTAACTCATTGTCATCATAATATCGGTAACTCATTGTCATCATAATAGCGGTAACTCATTATCATCTTAATACCGGTAACTCATTATCACCATAATAGCGGTAACTCATTATCATCATAACAGCGGTAACTAATTGTCATCATAATAGCGGTAACTCATTATCATCTTAATACCGGTAACTCATTATCATCATAAAAGCAGTAACTCATTGTCATCATAATAGCGGTAACTCATTATCATCCTAATAGCGGTAACTCATTGTCCTCGTAATAGCGGTAACTCACTTTCATCATAATAGCGGTAACTCATTATCATCTTAATACCGGTAACTCATTATCACCATAATACCGGTAACTCATTATCATCATAACAGCGGTAACTAATTGTCATCATAATAGCGGTAACTCATTATCATCTTAATACCGGTAACTCATTATCATCATAAAAGCGGTAACTCATTATCATCTTAATACCGGTAACTCATTATCATCATAAAAGCAGTAACTCATTGTCATCATAATAGCGGTAACTCATTATCATCCTAATAGCGGTAACTCATTGTCCTCGTAATAGCGGTAACTCACTTTCATCATAATAGCGGTAACTCATTATCATCGTAATAGCGGTAACTCATTATCATCATAAAAGCAGTAACTCATTATCACCATAATAGCGGTAACTCATTATCATCATAATAGCGGTAACTCATTATCATCCTTATAGTGGTAACTCATTGTCCTCGTAATAGCAGTAACTCATTGTCATCATAATATCGGTAACTCATTGTCATCATAATAAGGGTAACTCATTATCATCTTAATACCGGTAACTCATTATCACCATAATAGCGGTAACTCATTATCATCATAACAGCGGTAACTAATTGTCATCATAATAGCGGTAACTCATTATCATCTTAATACCGGTAACTCATTATCATCATAAAAGCAGTAACTCATTATCATCATAATAGCGGTAACTCATTATCATCATAACAGCGGTAACTCATTATCATCATTATACCGGTAACTCATTGTCATCATAATATCGGTCACTCATTGTCATCATAATATCGGTTACTCATTATCATCGTAATAGCGGAAACTCATTATCATCATAATAGCGGTAACTCATTATCATCATAATAGCGGTAACTCATTCTCAACATAATAGCAGTTACTCATTATCATCATAATAGCGGTAACGCATCATCATAATAGCGGTAACTCATTGTCATCATAATATCGGTAACTCATTGTCATCGTAATAGCGGTAACTCATTGTCATCATAATAGCGGAAACTCATTATCATCGTAATAGTGGTAACTCATTATCATCGTTATAGCGGTAACTCATTTTCATCGTACTAGCTGTAACTCATTATGATCATAATAGCGGTAACTCATTATCATCGTAATAGTGGTAACTCTTCATCGTAATAGCGGTAAATCATTATCATCATAATGGCGGTAACTCATTATCATTGTAATAGCGGTAACTCATTATCATTGTAATAGTGGTAACTCATTATCATTGTAATAGCAGTAACTTATTGTCATCGTAATAGCGGTAACTCATTATCATAATAATAGCGGTAACTCATTGTCCTCAAAAAAGCGGTTGCGCATTATCATCGTAATAGCGGTAACGCATTATCATTGAATAGCGGTAAAGCATTATCATTGTAATAGCTGTAACTCATTATCATCGTTATAGCTGTAACTCATCATCGTTATAGCGGTAAGTCATATCATCATGATACTCCTGGAGTGAACAGGTGAAGTTCCAATCGTGACTGTGCAACCAGTGATAATATAAACGTCCTTCCTCTCTCAAGGAGTTAAACATCGTATTTGTCAGAAACAGGCACATGTCCTTCAACATCTTGACAAGATAAAACTATGACATCAATTCTCCTTCGAACATGTTCAAAAATGTGAGAATCAAAGTGACTACAATTGAACGTGTTGTGTTTTGAGAAACAACCAAATCGAAGCATTATTATATATGCAAGTAGACCTCACCGTGCGTCTAGGAGGTCCCACTCCTAATGGTTAGGTGAAGTTATTCTTTGTTTAGGTCTTTGAAGGGCATTTAGAAGTGTTATACATAAGAACAAGGAGATTTTCTGTATACAACTTCTTTAATGTGAAAATACACTAGTGAGTGTATTTTCACATTAAAGAAGTGGTTATCAAGAAAGTCTTCTTGTTCTCATTCATTCATGTATAATTACTGATGTAACGTTAACGGTAGTCAAGGTTTCCATAATATGTTTGAGTAACATGTGAATTGTGAGTTAGATACGTTATGAAATAAGGATTATTTTCGCAAAATTCTTCTCTTACCTTGGAAATCGTGAATAATATAATCTAACGGGACCAGGCCTATGCTTAAATAGATAACAAATAAACGAGAATCCAAACCAAAATCTGTGTGTTCTCTTTGGTCGGTATCAGTTTCATAGAGGTTGATGCACATAATACAAGGCGGTATCAACGTATCTCCACACGATTAAAAGTCATGCGAATCACACGTGTGCACAGCTGACATCTTATTCATTATCGTCTACCAATCGGGAAAAGATGGGTATCAGCCGTCTATGTATAAACAACGTTTTAAAGAATAGTATCATAAATAACGAGAGATAAATGCTGATGAATAAACTAACATAATTGTGTTTGTCTGTTACTCAGACCGACTGCGCGAAGCCAAACAAGCTTTGGAATATGTGAATCAAGTGGAGTCGAGTGGCACGTGCGGGGGAGGGACGGAGGAGACGCTGACACTCGCCTTCAACCACTCGGCCTGGCTCGTCTACACCGACCCCGCCATCAGAACAGCGAACTACCTCAGCAAGGTGCCTATACTTCCAGATGTTTCAAGATTATGTTACCGTTTAATCCTAAACTACCTCAACATGGTTCCTATACTTCCAGATGTTTCAAGATTATGTTACCGTTTAATCCTAAACTACCTCAGCATGGTGCCTATACTTCCAGATGTTGCAAGATTATGTTACCATTTAATCCTAAACTACCTCAGCAAGGTGCCTAAACTTCCAGATGTTTCAAGATTATGTTACCGTTTAATCCTAAACTACCTCAACATGGTTCCTATACTTCCAGATGTTTCAAGATTATGTTACCGTTTAATCCTAAACTACCTCAGCATGGTGCCTATACTTCCAGATGTTGCAAGATTATGTTACCGTTTAATCCTAAACTATCTCAGCAAGGTGCCTATACTTCCAGATGTTTCAAGATTATGTTACCGTTTAATCCTAAACTACCTCAGCAAGGTGCCTATACTTCCAGATGTTTCAAGATTATGTTACCGTTTAATCCTAAACTAACTCAGCATGGTGCCTATACTTCCAGATGTTGCAAGATTATGTTACCGTTTAATCCTAAACTACCTCAGCAAGGTGCCTATACTTCCAGATGTTGCAAGATTATGTTACCTTTTAATACTAAACTAACTCAGCATGGTGCCTATACTTCCATATGTTTCAAGATTATGTTACCGTTTAATCCTAAACTAACTCAGCATGGTGCCTATACTTCCAGATGTGGCAAGATTATGTTACCGTTTAATCCTAAACTACCTCAGCAAGGTGCCTATACTTCCATATGTTTCAAGATTATGTTACCGTTTAATCCTAAACTACCTCAACATGGTGCCTATACTTCCAGATGTTGCAAGATTATGTTACCGTTTAATCCTAAACTACCTCAGCAAGGTGCCTATACTTCCAGATGTTTCAAGATTATGTTACCGTTTAATACTAAACTAACTCAGCATGGTGCCTATACTTCCAGATGTTGCAAGATTATGTTATCGTTTAATCCTAAACTAACTCAGCATGGTGCCTATACTTCCAGATGTTGCAAGATTATGTTATCGTTTAATCCTAAACTAACTCAGCATGGTGCCTATACTTCCAGATGTTGCAAGATTATGTTATCGTTTAATCCTAAACTAACTCAGCTTGGTGCTTATACTACCAAGTGTTTCAAGATATAGGGTAAGGGTTTTATCCTAGCTCAACTAGGTGCTCAATCTACCAGATGTTTCAACATATACCGTTTAATCCTAAACCACCTCAGCTAGTTGAATATACTATACTACCAGACGAGTTCACACAAACCGTTTAATCCTGAACCACCTCAACTAGGTGATTAAAGTTATAAATTGAGAGAGTTGTCAGTGCAGGTTAGTGTTTAACCTCAGGAAGAATCACTGAGTTATAAATTGAGAGGGTTGTCAGGGCAGGTTAGTGTTTAATCTCAGGAAGAATCACTTATTTATAGATTGAGAGGGTTGTCAGGGCAGGTTAGTGTTTAACCTCAGGAAGAATCACTTAATTATAGATTAAGATAGTTGTCAATGCAGGTTAGTGTTTAACCTCAGGAAGAATCACTTAGCAATTGATTGAGAGGGGTTGTCTGGGTAGGTAAGGGTTTTACCTCAGATATACTCACTTAATTATAAATTGAGAGGGTTGTCACGATCTGGGCAGGTTAGGGTTTCACCTCAGGAAGAATCAATTAGTTATAAATTGAGAGGGTTGTCAGGGCAGGTTAGGGTTGTACCTCAGATATACTCACTTAATTATAAATTGAGAGGGTTGTCACGATCTGGGCAGGTTAGGGTTTCACCCCAGGAAGAATCAATTAGTTATAAATTGAGAGGGTTGTCAGGGCAGGTTAGGGTTGTACCTCTGGAAGAATCACTTAATTATAGATATAGAGGGTTATCAGGGTAGGATAGGGTTGTACCTCAGGTAGAATCACTGAGTTATAAATTGAGAGGGTTGTCAGAGCAGGTTCGTGTTTTACCTCAGGAAGAATTACATAGTGATACATTGAGAGGGTTGTCACGATCTGGGCAGGTTAGGGTTTCACCTAAGGAAGAATCACTGAGTTATAAATTGAGAGGGTTGTCAGAGGAGGTTAGTGTTTAACCTCAGGAAGAATCACTTAGTGATACTTTGAGCGGGTTTTCACGATCTGGGCAGGTTAGGGTTTAACCTCAGGAAGAATCACTGAGGTATAAATTGAGAGGGTTGTCAGGGCAGGTTAGGGTTTTACCTCAGGAAGAATCACTTAATTATAGATTGAGAGAGTTGTCAGGGCAGGTTAGTGTTTAACCTCAGGAAGAATCATTTAGTTATAAATTGAGAGAGTTGTCAGGACAGGTTAGTGTTTAACCTCAGGAAGAATCACTTAATTATACATTGAGAGGGTTGTCAGGGTAGGATAGGGTTGTACCTCAGGAAGAATCATTTAGTTATAAATTGAGAGAGTTGTCAGGACAGGTTAGTGTTTAACCTCAGGAAGAATCACTGAGTTATAAATTGAGAGGGTTGTCAGGGCAGGTTAGGGTTGAACCTCAGGAAGAATCACTTAATTATAAATTGAGAGGGTTGTCAGGAAAGGGTCAGGAAGAATCACTTAGTTATAAATTGAGAGAGTTGTCAGTGCAGGTTAGTGTTTAACCTCAGGAAGAATCACTTAGTTATAAATTGAGAGAGTTGTCAGTGCAGGTTAGGGTTGAACCTCAGGAAGAATCACTTAATTATAAATTGAGAGGGTTGTCAGGAAAGGGTCAGGAAGAATCACTTAGTTATAAATTGAGAGAGTTGTCAGTGCAGGTTAGTGTTTAACCTCAGGAAGAATCACTTAGTCATAAATTGAGAGGGTTATCAGGGTAGGATAGGGTTGTACCTCAGGAAGAATCACTTAGCAATTGATTGAGAGGGTTGTCTGGGCAGGTAAGGGTTTTACCTCAGATATAATCACTTAGTTATAAATTGAGAGGGCTGTCAAGGCAGGTTAGTGTTTAACCTCAGGAAGAATCACTGAGTTATAAATTGAGATAGTTGTCAGTGCAGGCTAGTGTTTAACCTCAGGAAGAATCACTCAGTAATCGATTGAGAGAGTTGTCAGGACAGGTTAGTGTTTAACCTCAGGAAGAAACACTCAGTAATCGATTGAGAGAGTTGTCAGGGCAGGCTAGGGTTTTACCTCAGGAAGAATCACTCAGTAATCGTTTGAGAGGATCATCAGGTGAGGCTCTACTTGGGGGGACTCATTAGCATGTTGTGCTCACACGTTTATGACCTACATATGTCCATTTTATAAAATATAGTGTTACCGGGGAAGGATTTTTGGCGTTTTAAACTGATTAATATTGGTCTTTGGATCATGGTCCGAGTGTTCCCATCAGTTATAGAAGACCGGTATACGATCATGAAAATGAAGTTTAAACATTTCGTAGGTACTGTCGATGGACAACAACACGTTGAACCGCTTCGACGACGAGATGTTCTACTCCTTCGTGATGAACAACGTGCACGGCGACACTCTCATCTTCGGCTCGGCTATAGCACTGGAGCCTGGGGTGTATGATAAGTATCAAAAGTTCTGTCCTTACGCGCACAAGAAAGGACGCTCCGTCTACGCCTTCGACATCGCCGTCAACTACAACTACCTGAGCAACAGCACCGAGTGGTACCACGGGGTTAGGGTGCAGAACTTCTCCAATAGCCACGTACAAGTCGACACCGTCACATTCAAGTGAGTTCGCAGGTCTTAAAAACGTAGCTTTAACAGGGTCATCTTCAAATAAATGACGGCGATGTGAAGCTTCAAACGCATCACATTCAAGTAAGTTCGCAGTTCTTAATATGGTGACTTATAGCGTCATCTTCAAGTCCATCACGCAGATTTGTAGCATGTTGGCTAAACCGTCACATTCAATTAATTCGCAACGTTCAAGTAAGTTATACATTTCTATGTTCTTTGTAAACTTAAATTGTATTCTATACAATGTGACGAGTTTCTATTAGTACCATCAGACATCTGTTATTCAAGGATGCTGAAACAGCCTTGGTCCGGGCCCTCATATTGTCTAGGTTATGTAATGGTCTACTCTCTGGAAGATCCCAATAATCTATTTCAAAACGTCAACACCTACAAACAATGCAGCACACAGTGTCACCCAATTTGTCCAATATATAGCCAGTGCAAAAGTCACTAAATGGGTTGTCTATCCATGCCAGAATAGAGTTCAAAGTACTCACTCTCACATATAGTTATCTGGATGGTATGGGTTGTCTATCCAAGCTAGAATAGAGTTCAAAGTACTCACTCTCACATATAGTTATCTGGATGGTATGGGTTGTCTATCCAATCCAGAATAGAGTTCAAAGTACTCACTCTCACTTATAGTTATCTGGATGGTATGGCACCACCATATCTGATTCAGCAATATATTTAAGGTAAGAAACACGGGTTCCCTGTGCTGGCGACATAAAGGATTTGGTACCAGACTATTCTCAACTCAAGCTGCAATACATCCAGAAGAACTAAAAAGATCACCATGTTTTGGTATTTTCAACTCAGACCTAAAGACTCTAGGAAATACTTTTACTAATGGAAAACAATCGTTAGTGTTATGAGCATAACATGAGGCATGGAATTTAGCGCATTAGAAATACACTCATTATAAATATAATTATTATTATTATTAATATTATTATTAATATTATTATTATTATTATTGTTTTTATTATTATTATTATTATTATTATTATTATTATTATTATTATTATTATTATTATTATTATTATTTTAATAAATGGTTAAGCTCTTCGTGGATAATCGACGGGCCATTATTATTAGTTACCCCACTCTGTGGGTGTGGTTACGAAGGTGTTCGGAAAAAAAGTATCGATCAAAGAAGTCCTAAATTTACCTAGTATTTAAAACTTATAATGTGTATTTTTTCATTCTTTTATTGACATATAACAATGTAATAGACAATAAATATATACAACAATGTATTTGACTAAGTAATAAGAACATAATCTCTGTTCTTTAATCATTTATCCAACTGCAAATATCACATTTATTGATACATTTGAATTGATACAACTGGACACACTCGCTAGCATACTTTATTAAGTCTGATGTTTTTAGCAACACCAATAAGGAACATTGGAACATTTTCATTCTTCAAGTCAGTCGAAACCAGACCCTGACAGTTCATACATGACTTGCGGCTGCACTTCCAAACAAGCTTCAAACCACCTTTGTTGGTTAAGTACTGTACTTCATTTTTGGAGATACTTTTACACATTTCACATTTTTTAGTTGATTAAGTCATCTCAATATCTCATTGTAAATGTATACGTCAATCTGTTTGAATTATATTCCAATTGGTAAATACCTAAATTCAAGGATATATCCACTCCACTAAAAACACATTTCAACACAGTCAGTGTTTGGCGAACACTGTAAATCCTGGGGTATTCCCCCTCTGCTGAGATCACATGTCAATGGGTTAACACTGCATGCTACATCTTGGGGCATATTGCTAAAATCACATTTAAATTGGCAAACAGTACTTGGCAACATTACTATTTACTAATCTAACATAAGTCATACTTAAATTTTGATGAAAATATATATTTACTCTGTTTTGATACATATTTTTTATATAATAGGACTTTTTTTCCAAGGACTTTACCGATACTTTTTTTACCGATACTTTTTTTCCAAGGACTTTTTTTCCGAGGACTTTTTTACCTATAATCGTTACGAAGCCCCATTCAGCTCTCACTGTATGCAAGCTCCACCTCGTCCTGAGGGTATACATACGTCCGTCCACAGCCTCCAGTAGCTGACACCGAGCTTCTAGCCCATACACAACCACTTCTGTGGTTTGGTAGCATGGTACCTGATCGATACATCAAATACTCTTGATAAAAGACGCCATTAAATATATACTTATAAAGATTTAAGACGCTTGCTTTGAATGCTCCCTTACAAGCACGTCCACTTCAAAGGCCTATAAGAACTGATTGGATTCTATCTAACAATTACTGACGCAGCTGGTTACGAGCCTCCAACATTTTACTGCTTCAGATGGTATAACTTTCTGGACTTCAATTATCGACAAATGATTAGTCAATATATTCTATGTAAACAGGGTAGGCTAAGTCTATTGTAATGAAGCAATTCAACTTAGACTTTCCCGCTGGGATAATGATGAGTGTGATAATGAATAAGATTGTTCACCTGATCTGAACCACAATCAAGGTAAACGTTGAAATATGTGGTGACATTGTGGTGCTGATTATGAGTGTGCATACAATTTAACACATTTATATATATTAGCTTTAAAGTTTATCATACTAATATATTTCAAGACAGGGGTAAACTTTGAAACCATAGCGAGACTGGAATATTGATCGGCTATTCCTCGTTTTTCGCCCTTCAGAACAGGTTTAGGACTCTGGTTCACAGTAAACTATTGTGGTCACAAACTGATCTTTGATAAAACTTACACCAGCTCTTCAGACCCTCTACAAACGGACGTGCCCATCCTGCAACCAACCGCGAGGTACGAGGACGGGAGATGGACGTATCCATATTACGACTGTGGGGGTGGCTACATCTGGATGGTGACCTACTCGTCTCCTCTCTTTGCTCTGGATTCCAACAACGACACAGTGTTCAGGTATGTTTCTCGTGTCACACAATATCACACATATCACAGTCATTGTTCCCATTTGCTCTGTAATCAATGTCACACATTGGTCCAGTCATTGTCCCCCTTTCCTCTGTAATCAATGTCACACATTGGTCCAGTCATTGTCCCCCTTTCCTCTGTAATCAATGTCACACATTGGGCCAGTCATTGTCCCCCTTCGCTCTGTAATCAATGTCACACATTGGTCCAGTCATTGCCCTCCTTTCCTCTGTAATCAATGTCACACATTGGGCCAGTCATTGTCCCCCTTTGCTCTGTAATCAATGTCACACATTGGGCCAGTCATTGTCCCCCTTCGCTCTGTAGTCAATGTCACACATTGGGCCAGTCATTGTCCCCCTTTGCTCTGTAATCAATGTCACACATTTGGCCAGTCATTGCCCCCCTTTGCTCTGTAATCAATGTCACACATTAGGCCAGTCATTGTCCCCCTTTGCTCTTTAATCAAGGTCACACATTGGGCCAGTCATTGCCCCCCTTCGCTCTGTAATCAACGTCACACATTGGGCCAGTCATTGTCCCCCTTTGCTCTTTAATCAATGTCACACATTGGGCCAGTCATTGTCCCCCTTCGCTCTGTAATCAATGTCACACATTGGTCGTCATTGTCCCCCTTTTCTCTGTAATCAATGTCACACATTGGGCCAGTCATTGTTCCCCTTTGCTCTGTAATCAATGTCACACATTGGGCCAGTCATTGTCCCCTTTTGCTCTGTAATCAATGTCACACATTGGGCCAGTCATTGTCCCCCCTTTGCTCTGTAATCAATGTCACACATTGGGCCAGTCACTGTCCCCCTTTGCTCTGTAGTCAATGTCACACATTGGGCCAGTCATTGTCCCCCTTTGCTCTGTAATCAATGTCACACAATGGGCCAGTCATTGTCCCCCTTTGCTCTGTAATCAAGGTCGCACATTGGGCCAGTCATTGTCCCCCTTTGCTCTGTAATCAAGGTCACACATTGGGCCAGTCATTGTCCCCCTTTGCTCTGTAATCAAGGTCACACATTGGGCCAGTCATTGTCCCCCTTTGCTCTGTAATCAAGGCCACACATTGGTCAAGTCATTGCCCCCCCCCCCCCCCCCCCCCCCCCCCCCTTTGCTCTGTAATCAATGTCACACATTGGGCCAGTCATTATCCCCCTTTGCTCTGTAATCAAGGCCACACAATGGGCCAGTCATTGCCCCCCTTTGCTCTGTAATCAAGGCCACACATTGGTCAAGTCATTGCCCCCCCCCCCCCCCCCCCCCCCCTTTGCTCTGTAATCAATGTCACACATTGGGCCAGTCATTGTCCCCCTTTGCTCTGTAATCACGGCCACACATTGGGCCAGTCATTGTCCCCCTTTGCTCTGTAATCAAGGCCACACATTGGTCAAGTCATTGCCCCCCCCCCCCCCCCCCCCCCCCCCTTTGCTCTGTAATCAATGTCACACATTGGGCCAGTCATTGTCCCCCTTTGCTCTGTAATCAAGGTCACACATTGGGCCAGTCATTGTCCCCCTTTGCTCTGTAATCAAGGCCACACATTGGTCAAGTCATTGCCCCCCCCCCCCCCCCCCCCCCCCCTTTGCTCTGTAATCAAGGTCACACATTGGGCCAGTCATTGTCCCCCTTTGCTCTGTAATCAAGGCCACACATTGGGCCAGTCATTGCCCCCCCTTTGCTCTGTAATCAATGTCACACATTGGGCCAGTCATTGTCCCCCTTTGCTCCTTAATCAATGTCACACATTGGGCCAGTCATTGTCCCCCTTTGCTCTGTAATCAAGGCCACACATTGGTCAAGTCATTGCCCCCCCCCCCTCCCCCCTTTGCTCTGTAATCAATGTCACACATTGGGCCAGTCATTGTCCCCCTTTGCTCCTTAATCAATGTCACACATTGGGCCAGTCATTGTCCACCTTTGCTCTGTAATCAAGGCCACACATTGGGCCAGTCATTGTCCCCCTTTGCTCTGTAATCAAGGTCACACATTGGTCAAGTCATTGCCCCCCTTTGCTCTGTAATCAATGTCATACAATGGGCCAGTCATTGTCCCCCTTTGCTCTGTAATCAAGGTCGCACATTGGGCCAGTCATTGTCCCCCTTTGATCTGTAATCAAGGTCACACATTGGGCCAGTCATTGTCCCCCTTTGCTCTGTAATCAAGGTCACACATTGGTCAAGTCATTGTCCCCCTTTGCTCTGTAATCAAGGTCACACATTGGGCCAGTCATTGTCCCCCTTTGCTCTGTAATCAAGGTCACACATTGGTCAAGTCATTGCCCCCACTTTGCTCTGTAATCAATGTCACATATTGGGCCAGTCATTGTCCCCCTTTGCTCTTTAATCAATGTCACACATTGGGCCAGTCATTGTCCCCCTTTGCTCTGTAATCAAGGTCACACATTGGTCAAGTCATTGTCCCCCTTTGCTCTGTAATCAATGTCACACATTGGGCCAGTCATTGCCCCCCTTTGCTCTGTAATCAATGTCACACATTGGGCCAGTCAATGTCCCCCTTTGCTCTGTAATCAATGTCACACATTGGGCCAGTCATTGTCCCCCTTTGCTCTTAAATCAATGTCACACAATGGGCCAGTCATTGTCCCCCTTCGCTCTGTAATCAATGTCACACATTGGTCCAGTCATTGTCCCCCTTTCCTTTGTAATCAATGTCACACATTGGGCCAGTCATCGTCCCCCTTTGCTCTGTAATCAATGTCACACATTGGGCCAGTCATTGTCCCCTTTTCCTCTGTAATCAATGTCACACATTGGGCCAGTCATTGTCCCCCTTTGCTCTGTAATCAATGTCACACATTGGGCCAGTCATTCTCCCCCTTTGCTATGTAATCAATGTCACACATTGGGCCAGTCATTGTCCCCCTTTGCTCTATAATCAATGTCACACATTGGGCCAGTCATTCTCCCCCTTTGCTATGTAATCAATGTCACACATTGGTCAAGTCATTGCCCCCCTTTGCTCTGTAATGAATGTCACACATTGGGCCAGTCATTGTCCCCCTTTGCTCTGTAATCAATGTCACACATGGGTCCAGTCATTGTCCCCCTTTGCTCTGTAATCAATGTCACACATTGGTCAAGTCATTGTCACCCTTTGCTCTGTAATGAATGTCACACATTGGTCAAGTCATTGTCCCTTCTTGGCTCTGTAATCAATGTCACACATTGGGCCAGTCATTGTCCCCCTTTCCTCTTTAATCAATGTCACACATTGGTCAAGTCATTGTCCCCCTTCGCTCTGTAATCAATGTCACACATTGGGCCAGTCATTGTACCCCTTCGCTCTGTAATCAATGTCACACATTGGGCCAGCCATTGTCCCCCTTCGCTCTGTAGTCAATGTCACACATTTGGCCAGTCATTGTCCCCCTTTGCTCTGTAATCAATGTCACACATTGGGCCAGTCATTGTCCCCCTTTCCTCTGTAATCAATGTCACACATTGGTCCAGTCATTGCCCTCCTTTCCTCTGTAATCAATGTCACACATTGGGCCAGTCATTGTCCCCCTTTGCTCTGTAATCAATGTCACACATTGGGCCAGTCATTGTCCCCCTTTGCTCTTTAATCAATGTCACACATTGGGCCAGTCATTGTCCCCCTTCGCTCTGTAATCAATGTCACACATTGGTCCAGTCATTGTCCCCCTTTCCTCTGTAATCAATGTCACACATTGGGCCAGTCATCGTCCCCCTTTACTCTGTAATCAATGTCACACATTGGGCCAGTCATTGTCCCCCTTTCCTCTGTAATCAATGTCACACATTGGGCCAGTCATTGTCCCCCTTTGCTCTGTAATCAATGTCACACATTGGGCCAGTCATTGTCCCCCTTTGCTCTGTAATCAATGTCACACATTGGGCCAGTCATTCTCCCCCTTTGCTATGTAATCAATGTCACACATTGGTCAAGTCATTGCCCCCCTTTGCTCTGTAATGAATGTCACACATGGGGCCAGTCAATGTCCCCCTTTGCTCTGTAATCAATGTCACACATTGGTCCAGTCATTGTCCCCCTTTGCTCTGTAATCAATGTCACACATTGGTCAAGTCATTGTCCCCCTTTGCTCTGTAATGAATGTCACACATTGGTCAAGTCATTGTCCCTTCTTGGCTCTGTAATCAATGTCACACATTGGGCCAGTCATTGTCCCCCTTCGCTCTGTAATCAATGTCACACATTGGGCCAGCCATTGTCCCCCTTCGCTCTGTAGTCAATGTCACACATTGGGCCAGTCATTGTCCCCCTTTGCTCTGTAATCAATGTCACACATTGGGCCAGTCATTGTCCCCCTTCGCTCTGTAATCAATGTCACACATTGGGCCAGTCATTGTCCCCCTTTCCTCTGTAATCAATGTCACACATTGGGCCAGTCATTGTCCCCCTTTGCTCTTTAATCAATGTCACACATTGGTCAAGTCATTGTCCCCCTTCGCTCTGTAATCAATGTCACACATTGGGCCAGTCATTGTCCCCCTTCGCTCTGTAATCAATGTCACACATTGGGCCAGCCATTGTCCCCCTTCGCTCTGTAGTCAATGTCACACATTGGGCCAGTCATTGTCCCCCTTTGCTCTGTAATCAATGTCACACATTGGGCCAGTCATTGTCCCCCTTCGCTCTGTAATCAATGTCACACATTGGGCCAGTCATTGTCGCCCTTTCCTCTGTAATCAATGTCACACATTGGGCCAGTCATTGTCCCCCTTTGCTCTGCAATCAATGTCACACATTGGGCCAGTCATTGTCCAACCTTTGCTCTGTAATCAATGTCACACATTGGTCAAGTCATTGTCCCCTCTTGGCTCTGTAATCAAGGTCACACATTGGGCCAGTCATTGTCCCCCTTTGCTCTGTAATCAATGTCACACATTGGTCCAGTCATTGTCCCCCTTTGCTCTGTAATCAATGTCACACATTGGGCCAGTCATTGTCCCCCTTTGCTCTGTAATCAATGTCACACATTGGGCCAGTCATTGTCCCCCTTCTCTCTGTAATCAATGTCACACATTGGGCCAGTCATTGTCCCCCCTTTTCTCTGTAATCAATGTCATACATTTGGCCAGTCATTGTCCCCCTTTGCTCTGTAATCAATGTCACACATTGGTCCAGTCATTGTCCCCCTTCGCTCTTTAATATATGTCACACATTGGGCCAGTCATTGTCCCCCTTTCCTCTGTAATCAATGTCACACATTGGGCCAGGCATTGTCCCCCTTCGCTCTGTAATCAATGTCACACATTGGGCCAGTCATTGTCCCCCTTCGCTCTGTAATCAATGTCACACATTGGGCCAGTCATTGTCCCCCTTTTCTCTGTAATCAATGTCATACATTTGGCCAGTCATTGTCCCCCTTTGCTCTGTAATCAATGTCACACATTGGTCCAGTCATTGTCCCCCTTCGCTCTTTAATATATGTCACACATTGGGCCAGTCATTGTCCCCCTTTCCTCTGTAATCAATGTCACACATTGGGCCAGGCATTGTCCCCCTTCGCTCTGTAATCAATGTCACACATTGGGCCAGTCAATGCCCCCCTTCGCTCTGTAATCAATGTCACACAATGGGCCAGTCATTGTCCCCCTTTACTCTGTAATCAATGTCACACATTGGGCCAGTCATTGTCCCCGGGGCCCCTTTGCTCTGTAATCAAAGTCACACATTGGGCCAGTCATTGTCCCCCTTTGCTCTGTAATCAATGTCACACGTTGGGCCAGTCATTGTCCCCCTTTGCTCTGTAATCAATGTCACACATTGGGCCAGTCATTACCCCCCTTTGCTCTGTAGTCAATGTCACACATTGGTCAAGTCATTGTCCAATCTTGGCTCTGTAATCAATGTAAATCATTGGTTCAGTCATTGTCCCCCTTTGCTCTGTAATCAATGTCACACATTGGTCAAGTCATTGTCCCCTCTTGGCTCTGTAATCAAGGTCACACATTGGGCCAGTCATTGTCCCCCTTTGCTCTGTAATCAATGTCACACATTGGTCCAGTCATTGTCCCCCTTTGCTCTGTAATCAATGTCACACATTGGGCCAGTCATTGTCCCCCTTTGCTCTGTAATCAATGTCACACATTGGGCCAGTCATTGTCCCCCTTCTCTCTGTAATCAATGTCACACATTGGGCCAGTCATTGTCCCCCTTTTCTCTGTAATCAATGTCATACATTGGGCCAGTCATTGTCCCCCTTTGCTCTGTAATCAATGTCACACATTGGTCCAGTCATTGTCCCCCTTCGCTCTTTAATAAATGTCACACATTGGGCCAGTCATTGTCCCCCTTTCCTCTGTAATCAATGTCACACATTGGTCAAGTCATTGTCCCCCTTCGCTCTGTAATCAATGTCACACATTGGTCAAGTCATTGTCCCCCTTCGCTCTGTAATCAATGTCACACATTGGGCCAGTCAATGCCCCCCTTCGCTCAGTAATCAATGTCACACAATGGGCCAGTCATTGTCCCCCTTTACTCTGTAATCAATGTCACACATTGGGCCAGTCATTGTCCCCCTTTGCTCTGTAATCAAAGTCACACATTGGGCCAGTCATTGTCCCCCTTTGCTCTGTAATCAATGTCACACGTTGGGCCAGTCATTGTCCCCCTTTGCTCTTTAATCAATGTCACACATTGGGCCAGTCATTAGCCCCCTTTGCTCTGTAGTCAATGTCACACATTGGTCAAGTCATTGTCCCCTCTTGGCTCTGTAATCAATGTCACACATTGGTTCAGTCATTGTCCCCCTTTGCTCTGTAATCAATGTCACACATTGGTCAAGTCATTGTCCCCTCTTGGCTCTGTAATCAAGGTCACACATTGGGCCAGTCATTGTCCCCCTTTGCTCTGTAATCAATGTCACACATTGGTCCAGTCATTGTCCCCCTTTGCTCTGTAATCAATGTCACACATTGGGCCAGTCATTGTCCCCCTTTGCTCTGTAATCAATGTCACACATTGGGCCAGTCATTGTCCCCCTTCTCTCTGTAATCAATGTCACACATTGGGCCAGTCATTGTCCCCCTTTGTTCTGTAATTAATGTCACACATTGGTCAATGCATTGTCCCACTTCGCTCTGTAATCAATGTCACACATTGGGCAAGTCATTGCCCCCCTTTCCTCTGCAATCAATGTCACACATTAGGCCAGTCATTGTCCCCCTTTACTCTGTAATCAATGTCACACATTGGTCAAGTCATTGTCCCCCTTTGCTCTGTAATCAATGTCACACATTGGGCCAGTCATTGTCCCCCTTTGCTCTGTAATCAATGTCACATTGGGCCAGTCATTGTCCCCCTTTTCTCTGTAATCAATGTCACACATTGGGCCAGTCATTGTCCCCCTTTTCTCTGTAATCAATGTCACACATTGGGCCAGTCATTGTCCCCCTTTGCTCTGTAATCAATGTCACACATTGGTCAAGTCATTTTCCCCCTTTTCTCTGTAATCAATGTCACTCATTGGGCCAGTTATTGTCCCCCTTTGCTCTGTAATCAATGTCACACATTGGGCCAGTCAGTGTCCCCCTTCGCTCTGTAATCAATGTCACACATTGGGCCAGTCATAGTCCCCCTTTGCTCTGTAATCAATGTCACACATTGGTCAAGTCATTGTCCCCCTTCGCTCTGTAATCAATGTCACACATTGGGCCAGTCATTGTCCCCCTTTGCTCTGTAATCAATGTCACACATTGGGCAAGTCATTGCCCCCCTTTCCTCTGTAATCAATGTCACACATTGGTCCAGTCATTGTCCCCCTTTGCTCTGTAATCAATGTCACACATTGGGCCAGTCATTGTCCCCCTTTGCTCTGTAATCAATGTCACACATTGGGTCAGTCAGTGTCCCTCTTTGCTCTGTAATCAATGTCACATTGGGCCAGTCATTGTCTCCCTTTTCTCTGTAATCAATGTCACACATTGGGCCAGTCATTGTCCCCCTTTGCTCTGTAATCAATGTCACACATTGGTCCAGTCATTGTCCCCCTTCGCTCTGTAATCAATGTCACACATTGGGCCAGTCATTGTCCCTCTTTGCTCTGTAATCAATGTCACACATTGGGCCAGTCATTGTCCCCCTTTCCTCTGTAATCAATGTCACACATTGGGCCAGGCATTGTCCCCCTTTGCTCTGTAATCAATGTCACACATTGGTCAAGTCATTGTCCCCCTTTGCTCTGTAATCAATGTCACACATTGGGCCAGTCATTGTCCCCCTTTGCTCTGTAATCAGTGTCACACATTGGGCCAGTCATTGTCCCCCTTCGCTCTGTAATCAATGTCACACATTGGGCCAGTCATTGCCCCCCCCCCCCCCCCCCCCCCCCCCCCCCCCCCCCCCCCTTTGCTCTGTAATCAATGTCACATTGGGCCAGTCATTGTCCCCCTTTTCTCTGTAATCAATGTCACACATTGGGCCAGTCATTGTCCCCCTTTGCTCTGTAATCAATGTCACACATTGGGCCAGTCATTGTCCCTCTTTGCTCTGTAATCAATGTCACACATTGGGCCAGTCATTGTCCCTCTTTGCTCTATAATCAATGTCACATTGGGCCAGTCATTGTCCCCCTTTGCTCTGTAATCAATGTCACACATTGGGCCAGTCATTGTCCCCCTTTGCTCTGTAATCAATGTCACACATTGGGCCAGTCATTGTCCCCCTTCTCTCTGTAATCAATGTCACACATTGGGCCAGTCATTGTCCCCATTTGTTCTGTAATTAATGTCACACATTGGTCAATGCATTGTCCCACTTCGCTCTGTAATCAATGTCACACATTGGGCAAGTCATTGCCCCCCTTTCCTCTGCAATCAATGTCACACATTAGGCCAGTCATTGTCCCCCTTTACTCTGTAATCAATGTCACACATTGGTCAAGTCATTGTCCCCCTTTGCTCTGTAATCAATGTCACACATTGGGCCAGTCATTGTCCCCCTTTGCTCTGTAATCAATGTCACATTGGGCCAGTCATTGTCCCCCTTTTCTCTGTAATCAATGTCACACATTGGGCCAGTCATTGTCCCCCTTTTCTCTGTAATCAATGTCACACATTGGGCCAGTCATTGTCCCCCTTTGCTCTGTAATCAATGTCACACATTGGTCAAGTCATTTTCCCCCTTTTCTCTGTAATCAATGTCACTCATTGGGCCAGTTATTGTCCCCCTTTGCTCTGTAATCAATGTCACACATTGGGCCAGTCAGTGTCCCCCTTCGCTCTGTAATCAATGTCACACATTGGGCCAGTCATAGTCCCCCTTTGCTCTGTAATCAATGTCACACATTGGTCAAGTCATTGTCCCCCTTCGCTCTGTAATCAATGTCACACATTGGGCCAGTCATTGTCCCCCTTTGCTCTGTAATCAATGTCACACATTGGGCAAGTCATTGCCCCCCTTTCCTCTGTAATCAATGTCACACATTGGTCCAGTCATTGTCCCCCTTTGCTCTGTAATCAATGTCACACATTGGGCCAGTCATTGTCCCCCTTTGCTCTGTAATCAATGTCACACATTGGGTCAGTCAGTGTCCCTCTTTGCTCTGTAATCAATGTCACATTGGGCCAGTCATTGTCCCCCTTTTCTCTGTAATCAATGTCACATTGGGCCAGTCATTGTCCCCCTTTTCTCTGTAATCAATGTCACACATTGGGCCAGTCATTGTCCCCCTTTGCTCTGTAATCAATGTCACACATTGGGCCAGCCATTGTCCCTCTTTGCTCTGTAATCAATGTCACACATTGGGCCAGTCATTGTCCCTCTTTGCTCTATAATCAATGTCACATTGGGCCAGTCATTGTCCCCCTTTTCTCTGTAATCAATGTCACACATTGGGCCAGTCATTGTCCCCCTTCGCTCTGTAATCAATGTCACACATTGGGCCAGTCATTGTCCCTCTTTGCTCTGTAATCAATGTCACACATTGGGCCAGTCATTGTCCCCGGGGCCCCTTTGCTCTGTAATCAAAGTCGCACATTGGGCCAGTCATTGTCCCCCTTTGCTCTGTAATCAATGTCACACATTGGGCCAGTCATTGTCCCCCTTTTCTCTGTAATCAATGTCACACATTTGGCCAGTCATTGTCCCCCTTTTCTCTGTAATCAATGTCACACATTGGTCCAGTCATTGTCCCCCTTTGCTCTGTAATCAATGTCACACATTGGGCCAGTCATTGTCCCTCTTTGCTCTGTAATCAATGTCACACATTGGGCCAGTCATTGTCCCCCTTTCCTCTGTAATCAATGTCACACATTGGGCCAGTCATTGTCCCCCTTTGCTCTGTAATCAATGTCACACATTGGTCAAGTCATTGTCCCCCTTTGCTCTGTAATCAATGTCAGACATTGGGCCAGTCATTGTCCCCCTTTGCTCTGTAATCAATGTCACACATTGGGCCAGTCATTGTCCCCCTTTGCTCTGTAATCAAGGTCACACATTGGGCCAGTCATTGTCCCCCTTTCCTCTGTAATCAATGTCACACATTGGGCCAGTCATTTGTCCCCCTTTGCTCCGTAATCAATGTCACACATTGGGCCAGTCATTGTCCCCCTTTGCTCTGTAATCAATGTCACACATTGGGCCAGTCATTGTCCCCCTTTGCTCCGTAATCAATGTCACACATTGGGCCAGTCATTGTCCCCCTTTGCTCTGTAATCAATGTCACACATGTACATGATTGGTGATGATTTGGTTGCTGACAGATTACTTCCTCTTTAATAGTAGGGCATATTTTTCTTCATGAAAGACCGTGCTGTAATTCATGACGTCATATGCATACATGTACCACAATACTCGTACTCTTGCTCTAAGTACATCCCCCAGTTTGGTTTTTGTAATTTGCTTATAAATGCATATATATATTAATGGTCTCCGTTTTATCTTTAGAAATCCGGTCGATTCCGAAGTTTGTCGCGACAATTAAAGTGTCGCGACAAAAAAAATTTTACAATCTAATTTCATTATTTAAATGCCTTACATATTATTAAGTTCTTTGGGAAATTTTAGGTTAAAATTTGTTTTCAATTTTTTTTTTTAAATTCCAATGGAAATATGTGGAAGTGAGTGGTAGGTTGAGTCATTGAAGGCAGTTTTGCTTATAATATTTTTTTGAAATATTGATATTTCTATTTTATGGACTTTGGTGAAGTTTTCAATGAAATGTTGATTTTAATAATATAAACTGAATACCAAAAGAAACTTTGCACATTTGAGAACAATGTTGTTACAAATTAGTTGGTCTGGTTCAAACACAAATAGGTACAAACACATAGCCCAAAAGCAAGCTTGTTTGACCTCCAATTTCTACGGGTAATATGCACGTGTTGCTGTGAAAACGCGAAAATGTCAAAATCACGTGACGTCGTTGCTGGGAGAAATGCACGGGCCACAGGGGTATAAAAACTGAACAGTGGCAATGTCAAGCAACCACCATGCAACAAAAACACTGAAAAATGCCAAGAACACTTTCCTGATGGTAATGAACTGCATTGAAACTCTGAACAATTGGATTCTTAACCCCCACTACGTTTATTTGCATGGTGTCACTCGTCTACCGCACAGCGTTCATTTGGAGTTTTCCAATCCACTGTGGACATGTTGATGCATTAAATATACTTAACATCAAAGCGTTGTTATTTTTAGTTTTGTTTTATTTACAGTCATGTCAATCTGATGCAAAATTTCTTTTGGTATTCAGTTTATATTGAGTTTGAAATATTGACTTTGGAAACAAATATAATGTTTGTGAAATGTATACTATGGAAATAAGTATTGACTGGTTGAAGTTTTACTTTGATAAAATATTGACTTTGGTGACATGTTCAATATATTTTGAGTTATGTGAAATGTTGACTCTTGAAATATTTATTGACTTTAGTGAAAGTTTAACTTTATTAAGAATGTTGTCTTTAGTGAAATGTTGGATTTGAAAAAGATATTTTGAATTTAGTGAAATATTAACTTTGCTCACATATTGACTTTGGTGAAATGTTGACTTTGGAATTGTTTAGATTGTTTAATTTCCGATCATGCCGAGTGGATCCCAGCGTAAATCTACCGCCACTGTCTTTTTTTGTTTCATTTTGAGGTGTCAATTCTATAGCGTTACATCGTGTGTTAGTCTATCACTGACCATTTTCCGCTATGTCAGACTATGATTCTAGCAATAAGATCTGGCTTTAAACAAGTTAGGTCTAGTGGTAACGAAGATTTGTATTGAAGAACTAGCGGATGTACATTCGGGATCGTCTTGCTAGCACCAACACATCTCGTTTCTATGTTTCATGGTTATCTATTCCATTATTTAACATTTGAAATGAAATGAATGCATATATGTATAATACCATCTCAAAGTATTTTGATTCTAGAAAGTGGATCTTCCGATGTATAACTATGGGAAATGTTTAACTCTCATTCCATGGTTATCTGTTGTCTTTAATCATTATGTACATATCTGTTTCTTACTTCTATGAATTTTCTGCACTTTTTCTTTTTCTGGAAATATCTTTGGCTGTTTGCTTTGACCATTACATACTTAGCTCATGTTTGACACATAGCAAGAAATAAACTACTAATTTACTATTAATTTACTTTACTAGTTACTACTAATTTACTTTACTAGTTACAACATCACTCGTGTTACCGTTCTCGTGACATCAAAGGGTTGTCATCTCGTCAAACCTTAGGCCCCGTCTGATTGTTATGTAACATCCTTTATCACACACATCCTGTCAGCACGCTCCCTCTCTCACATTCGGAAATGTAATGATGTTAACACGAACACACGGCCATGGTGAGTTGATCAAATATCTATAGCTCCAATTCATTCATTTCAAAATGGGAAAGATACATATTCCATATATTTATCGATGTGATTTAAACCCCCCTCCCCAAAAATACAAAAACAAACAACAACAACAACAAACAAATTTACTTGCAATATATAAATTTAAGGAAAATGGATCAGCAGATACTCCTAAAAACATTGTTACATATAATGAAGTGATGCGTTCTTTTCCTGAGATTCTAAGTTTCGTGGTAAATTTAAACTTAGTTTAGAGACTGTAAAATATAACAATGTTTTAAGATCTTTCCTTTTTGTAAATTACCCAATCTTAATCTGATTGAAGATGAATACACGTTCTCCTTTTACTGTAAAGCATACTTAGACTAAGTAAATTTTTGGGGAAATATTTGAAATATCTCATATCACAATACAGTTTTCTAAATCTGATATTTTCAACTAATGTAAATGTTATAAATAATTCATGCCTTTTTATATCATGCTCGATTGGGAAAAGAACAAATCTAAAATATCGAAAAATGCTCCAAAAACTTCGAAATTACTCCCTACAAAAGCACAAATAACCATTCTATCGGAAACGTGCATTGTCAAAAATATGTTTTAAACGAATTATCGACGAAATCACATTAGGATTTCAATGAAGACAACTCCTGAGTATGACGTCACAACACTAACGAAGGTTATGGAGGCCAATTTTACTCACTTTGAACCGCGATATCGTGATAATTAGGTGACGCTTCGAAATAATCTTTTGTGTTTCGTTTGCTTGAAAGTATTGTCTATATGAATAAACGAATCAACATCGAACAACACAGAGGGGTTTTTGTATCTTTAAATGAAATGTTGACTTTAGTGACATGTTGATTTTGAAAAAGATATTTTGAATTCAGTGAAATATTAACCTTGATCACGAATTGACTTTGGGGAAATGTTGGCTTTGGTGACATGTTCGTTTTGGTGACATGTTGGTTTTGAAAAAGATATTTTGAAAATAGTGAAATATTAACTTAAATCACATATTGACTTTGCTGAAATATTGACTTTGGAAATATTTATTGACTTTTGTGAAAGTTAAACTTAAATAAAATGTTGACTTTGAACAATTTCGAGCATACCTAATTGAAGTCACACGTCAATAAACCATGTTAAATATAAAATCATGTTCAACCATGTTTACGAGACTGTATTTACAGTACTAAACTTGCAAGGCGAAGTAACATGCAAGAGTCGCCGACTGCACTGCCGTGACGTCAATGCTTTGTGACGTCATTAATCATGACGTCATTTGGTGACGTAATTACACTCCTATCTTGCATTTCAACAGTGCGATTGTTAGTTCATGTTTTCACTCATTTTCTCTCATTCTGCGACATTGTTTACAAGATAAACGAGTTGTTTATTATGTCAGTAAACCAATTTGGGAATAAAATTCAACAGCAACTTCGGAATGTTTCGGGAAAAAGTGCGCAATTTGCAAACTATTTAGTTGTGCGCATCTTGAAAGTTTGACAGAGTTTATTGCGTATGAGTACAATTTGTATTTTACAGTCTAACATCAAAGATCGTGAATTAGGGTCTTGTTGTTCGAGTTTTACGCATTAAAATGATCTTGGGTAAGAAAAGGAATGACCAACTCGGTGCTCGGAATTACGAATTATCTGTCCCTCGTGAAGTATTATGTCAAAGGAGTTTATCACAATAATTAACTCGGGACAGATAATCCGTAATTCCTCGCAACTCGTTGATTATTCTTATAATATTTATTGACTTTTGTGACAGTTAAACTTTTATAAATGTTGACTTTGGCGACGTGTTCGTTTTGAAAAAGATATTTTGAATTTAGTGAAATATTGACTATTGAATTGTTGGCTTATGTTGACTTTGGAAATATTTACTTTGGTGAAGTATGCTTATGTCATGAAATATTAATATTTCTATTTTATTGACTTTGGTGAAGTTTGAAATGTTGACTTCGATCATATAAATTGAGTGAAATGTTGATTTTGAAATAATTATTGACTTTGGTGGAAATTTTACTTTGATAAAATATTGACTTTGGTGACATGTTGACTTTTAAAATATATTTTGTGTTATGTGAAGTATTGACTTTTGAAATATTTATTGACTTTTGTGAAAGTTAAACTTTATTAAGAATGTTGTCTTTGGTGAAATGTTGACTTTGGTGAAATGTTAACTTTAAAAAAGAAATTTTGAATTTAGTGAAATGTTGACTTTGGAAATATTAGTTGACTTTGGTGAAAGTTTATCTTTAATGATATGTTAACCTTGGTAACATATTGACCTTGAGAAGATATGTTTAGTTTAGTGAATTGTTGACTTTGAAAAGATTGACTTTGGTGACATCTTGACTTTGAAACATTTATTGGCGTTATTGAAGTTTGAATTTAATGACATTTTGAAAACACTAATGTCTGGCTAAAGGAGCGCGTTTCAGACAGTAAGTGTTAGATCATTTGACTGCGATATTGCCCACAATACACCAGTCACCAAGACTAATGATGTATACACATCTGAAGAAAATGAAACAGTCCATTTCTTACTTCACTTGTTTCATTCGATTTCGAGCAGTTTCAATCATTGAATAGCACAGAACATACGTACGTATACACGTACATGTATTTATGGCAGTGCTCAGTTGTCCCTAGCGTCAACATACTGTTTGCCTCGTTTGACCAAGGGATCACTAATCTAATATATTTATTATTCGTTTTGTATCAATAATCAGCGGACATTTTTACTTTTAGAAATGTAGTGATGTAATGAATTCGGAATATCTGTATTTGTTGCGTTATCCAATTCTTCAGTACCGTACAAAGTTTTAATTAATTCGAACTCTTGTATTAGTCTCCAATTTAGATCTTGGGATGACCCACTCACTGTTAGATTGCTGTCAGGAGTGAAGGGGTTAATGCAAAATCTACATTAAACATTTTCTTAATCATTTGATTTCTTTACAAATTCGACCGCTCTCTCAATATGATACACTGTTTATCCAGACAGTAAGTGTAAGGTCATTTGACTACGCTATTGCCCACAATACACAAGTCACCAAGACTGATGATTTATACACAACTGATTGCAGGTTACAGATATATGAAGATAGAGCAATTGCAATTTAATCAACTGCGGTTTAAGGGATATATTAGACTTGTGTATTAAATCCCCTTCTAGTTGGTTAGTTAGCCTACTGTTGAACGACAGTCCCTCTCGGTATAACGTAACACGTGTATTCGGTCAACTCATTAAGGCCGACAGGTAATGAATTACCGGTTCAACGCCTCTGACCCACACCTGGGTGTGACGAGAACGCCGACATAGTCAGACTTCGGTTGAGTGACCACATGAGCACTTAGATGTTTCCGATCTGTGTGCATTACACTGCAAATTTATCTGCGATCAGATGACATCCCCGACCATGAACTAATAGCGCTTGGTAAAGTTATTGAGAACGTGTAGGTGAAACTTAACAATCAGATAATGAATTTCTTTTGTTGTGGTTTCGTTGTCAGATCTTACAGGCGAACAGTTACAATATGCATAATATTATCGATGTTGGAATTGCTGACTTTAAAGAGATTGTAACTATTAATTCCTGCAATTCCTGAATTCCTGACATTATAGAAAATGATTGTCACGCATTATCCATTGTTACATACGAGGGGCGTTCAATAAGTGTTGCAAGCGGGGCATTGGTGTTTACATAAACAGTGTCAGCTTATAGCAGGTGTTACTATAGTCAAAACATAACATTGACACATGTCAAAACAATTTCTAGACATAACAATTATTTAGATATAATAGCTGCGCTGACCTAGGGGTCTCCATAATCATGGATTCTCTCAAACATGAACAACGCGCTGTGATCAAGTTCCTTACTAAAGAGGGATGCAAAGCTACAGAAATACATAATCGTATGTGTAATGTGATGGGTAAGGATGATCTTAACTTTTCAACAGTTTGTCGCTGGTCTCTTCAGTTCAAGCGGGGCAGGGAGTCCTTAGACGATGACCCACGGTCAGGCAGGCCATCTGAAGTCACCCGATCGGAAGTTATTGCCGCTATCGAAAGACGAATTTTAGCTGACCGCCGTGTTAAAGTTTCTGAACTGTCTTTGGAATTCCAGATATCAGTTGGAAGTGTTGAAAAAATAAGTCATGACCATCTTGGTATGTCCAAGGTATCTGCAAGATGGGTACCCAGAAACCTCACAGCACAAGATCGCCAGAAAAGAACCGAAAGTTGCATGGAGCTCCTGGATCGGTTTAATGCGGATGAAGCCAGGTTTTTGTCTCGTCTGGTGACAGGTGACGAAACCTGGATCCACCACTGGGACCCGGAAACTAAACTGGAACCCAAGCAATGGAAGCACCCGAGTTCACCGCCTCCCCTGAAGTTTGGCACTCAACCATCAGCTGGCAAGGTTATGGCGACAATCTTTTGGGATGCAAAATGCATATTATTAATTGATTACTTGCCAACCAAAACTACAATGAATGGTCAATATTATGCCAACCTAATGCAAGAATTGCGAAAGACAAATCGACAGAAACGCCGTGGAATGTTGACACGTGGTGTTCTGATTTTGCATGACAACGCTCCAGTCCACAAGTCAAGAGTTGCACAGGCCGCTATACGTGATTGTGGATTCGAACAGCTTAACCACCCACCCTACAGCCCAGACCTAGCCCCCAGTGACTACTTCCTGTTCAGAAACCTGAAATCCGCCCTACGTGGAAGGCACTTCCGGGATGACGAAGACGTCAAAGCTGCCACAGAGGCGTGGTTAGGGGGGCAAACGGAAGACTTCTACAAAAGCGGCATCAAAAGTCTTAAAGAGAAATGGAATAAGTGTATTGAGGTGAAGGGTAACTATATTGAAAAATAAAAGTAAAAAATTGACTACGCGAGTTGTTTTTATATTGAAGTTGCAACACTTATTGAACGCCCCTCGTATATACTATGCAAAAAAGTAGAGGATATTGGATTTATTGAAGGTAACTATTTATATACTAAATTTTTACTATTAAAACTTGTATTTATTTTATTGCATATAAACTTAATAAAATTAAACTTTAAAATAATTTTCTGTATAGCTGCTAGCCGAATGTTTGTTAACATGTGAATCTTAGTGCAAATATTATATATAATGTATGTTTGAACCATTTGGTCATTTATTGTATATTTCACTGAAGAAAAAGAAAACCTGTAGATTTGTAAAGACTGACCACTGGTCACTTCAAAGAGCTGCCAAATCTATAACTGTTTACTATGAGACATCAATTCGGATTATGTTATGGAAATCCCAAATGTCTGTGTATATTGCAAAAATGCAAACTGACCTATCGCGTTGATGCGATGATTTTAAAAGAAATCCCAAATTACATGAAAAGTGCACGAACATATACAAGTAGATGAACAAACTTTCTCACTTATGCTAACATAATCAAGCCTTTGTTATTTGTTCAATCAATCAAGCGAGATGTTAATTGTATTCATTCACCCATATCTTAGCGTCTCGGGCAATACTCCTTTGGAGTTTGTCTGGTGCAAATTTGTACAGTTATAAAATACAGTGTAAGAGTAAATGTCCAGCCACATTGGCTTATGAGACACGTAAAACACAGGTTTAAGACAGATTTGCATAAATAAATAATATGTAAAACATGATATTTACATAAAGGTTATTAAAAATAAAATTTGTTAGGAGTAAATTGTATCATAAGTAAAATGACCTTCTTTTGTACATGTGTAAAAGAGTAAAAGCTAAAAGTGGTTGTAAATGATTGTGATTAAGAATATAAGTAAGTTTATAAGCACTGTCGAGATAAATCAAACCTGAGATGTCATGTTCAGCTTCTATAAAAAAAAACCTTGTATCTCAAATCCGAGTAAAACTTGCAATCTATAAGAAAATATGTTTCGTATTCCACTGTGCGACTTGTATCTTCACAGAACTGACATACTCTATCACTCAGTGGGGTAGGAGGCTTGGAGTATCTTCACAGAACTGACATACTCTATCACTCAGTGGGGTAGGAAGCTTAGAGTATCTTCACAGAAATGACATACTCTATCACTCAGTGAGGTAGGAGGCTTGGAGTATCTTCACAGAACTGACATACTCTATCACTCAGTGGGGTAGGAAGCTTAGAGTATCTTCACAGAAATGACATACTCTATCACTCAGTGGGGTAGGAAGCTTAGAGTATCTTCACAGAAATGACATACTCTATCACTCAGTGGGGTAGGAGGCTTAGAGTATCTTCACAGAAATGACATACTCTATCACTCAGTGAGGTAGGAGGCTTGGAGTATCTTCACAGAACTGACATACTCTATCACTCAGTGGGGTAGGAGGCTTGGAGTATCTTCACAGAACTGACATACTCTATCACTCAGTGGGGTAGGAAGCTTAGAGTATCTTCACAGAAATGACATACTCTATCACTCAGTGGGGTAGGAGGCTTAGAGTATCTTCACAGAAATGACATACTCTATCACTCAGTGGGGTAGGAAGCTTAGAGTATCTTCACAGAAATGACATATTCTATCACTCAGTGAGGTAGGAGGCTTGGAGTATCTTCACAGAACTGACATACTCTATCACTCAGTGGGGTAGGAGGCTTGGAGTGTCTTCACAGAACTGACATACTCTATCACTCAGTGGGGTAGGAGGCTTGGAGTGTCTTCACAGAACTGACATACTCTATCACTCAGTGGGGTAGGAGGCTTGGGGTATCTCCCTGTCTCAATTGCTAAGGGCAGGTTACCACATCTAATCTTCTTCTTCTATAAAATGCGTCTTTGATCCCGATATTTTACTGTTTGGACATAACAGCTAATTGTCGGAGCATTCTTGAACGTTCTGTAAGTCCTGAGCTTGTTTCCATTTGGATTGTTGTGGTCGTTCCAAAGTTCACGTGTCCAGTCGTTGAAGTCGCATTGAGTAAAAACATTATTTTCCCTCTTATTTGAAATAACTCTTCCAAGTATATCTATAGCATCGAGATTTTCTAGCAACTTTAATACTCTCTTTTCCCAAGATGTTGGTTGTGTTTTCCCTCACTCATGTATTATAAGGACGATTCTGTCAGTTTCCATAGTATCGAGTCTTGTGAGGAGTCTGCAGACCTCTGTGCGCTGAGTTACTGTACATGATGTCCTGCCCATATCTCCTCGTGTTGCTATGTTGGGAGGCATTTTGTCCGGTACCCAGGAAATACTTGCAGGCTCTGTTCTGTACAATCTGTACCTCTCTGTACGTATTAATTCCCCAGATTCCGGCTCCATAGAACAATACTGGCTCCACGAGACTTCTGTATAACTTGTTATATACTTCATAGGACATTCCTCCAGCTCGATTAAACTTTGTGTCAAGTGAAGATAAGGCTCTACTTGCAGATTTGCAAAGTTCTCTCACTGTTTTCCTCATATCGAGGTATTCGTTGAACCATATACCAAGATATCTACAGCTGTCAGTATAGTCCACTGTCTCGTCTCCACAAGTAAACTCGAAGCTGCTTCTCTGTCTTGATGGTGTACGGAAGTGAATAACTTTTGTCTTCCCTAAATTCACCTCTAGTCTCCACTTCACACACCATTCCTGCAAAACGTCAATCATCTTCTGTAGAGACTCTTCATCCGGGGCTATTAAGGCGAAGTCGTCTGCGTATAGAAGCAGAGATAGTGTCACATTGCTCACATCCACACCGCAGTCGAGTTTCTTGATCTACTCTGCTAGGTCATTGATATAAATCGAAAACAGAGTCGGGGAGAGTTTACAGCATTGTTTTATCCCATTGTCCACTTGAAACTTGTCAGTGATGTAATCATTGACACGTAGAGCACAGCTGACGTCATCATACAAAGATTGTACTGCGTTGATAATTCTTCCTGACATACCAATCTGCATTAGTTTATACCACAGACAGTTCCTGTTTACCGTATCAAAGGCCTTCAGCAGGTCCACAAAGCATTTAAATGTTGATTTTTTTCTTTACTTTTCTGTTGTTGATGATACTGTACAATGAATATATATGATCTTCACAGTTACGTTTAGTTCGAAAGCCGTTCTGTTCCTCTGATAAAAGATTATTTCATTCCAGCCATGTCTGGATACGAACGTTCAAAATGTCAGCATAGATCTTGCATTGTATCGATATCAGTGTGATACCCCTGTAGCCAAGCGGATCTCTCGGGTCACTTCCGGTCTTTTGTATAAGAGTAATGACGCCTGTGCGCCATGCAGTCGGGCTTTCACTGTTTTCAAAACAGAAACAGATAATGCAGTGTAGTAGCTGAATGCACGTTCGATTTCGCAGTTCTTCACTTATTATTGTTTGCAGATGACATTGTACTTATTGCTCCCAGTGAAAGGGCTTTACAAAATATGCTTGATGCAGTACATGACTGGTGCCAAAAATGGAGATTGTTGATAAATACTGAAAAAAACACCAAAGTTATTCATTTCCGGAACAGAAATATAAACATTACTAGTTTCAAATTCTTATGTGGACCTATTGACATTGATTTTTTAGATAAATATAAATATCTTGGACTTTGGTTTAATGAAAATTTGGACATGAAATTTACTGTTAAAGAACTATCCAAGTCTGCCCCCAGAGCCTTGTCATATATCCAGTCTAAGTGTATGCAAGCTGGTGGAATGACACACAATAGAGAGAGAGAGAGTTGTGCAACCTGCCTTTTTATATGGAGCAGCAATCTGGGGACTAACAGAACCATAGTTGTGTCAATAAAGTGCAAAATCAAGCATGTCGCTTCTTTCTCGGTGTGCCCAAATCAACATCTGGATGTGCCCTGAGGGGTGAAATGGGATGGAAGAGTTGTCTCAATAAGCAAAGAACTGAAATTTTTAGAATTTACTCAAAACTTGCTCAACAAAATAGACATATCCTAATCAGTGTTCTTTCCTGGTCTCGCCGCAGGAGAAAATCTTGGGTGACACGTGTTACGAGTGGATTTCAATGGTTAAATAAACCCGCTCATTAACAAACATGAAAAGACCAGCAGTAAGTAATAATAATATTTAATACGAATAATATATGGCAGAGTAACAATACCAAGCAAGCACAGGTTCAAGTTACATTTGTAGTCCTTAAGTCACTTTGTTCCAAGAACACACAAAAAATATCCAAAGTCCAATATTCAAGAATAGCACAATGTCACATACATATCCATAGGTACATGCAGGTCCACAAACCAAGTAAGTCTCCCCGATGTTATCTCCCTTGCCCATAAACTTGATTTCAACTTAGACCTCATTACTAGTGACAATATGAAGAATTGTAACAGAATAATTAAACAGCATATAGCCAAAGTGGATGATGAATTATGGTTTAAGGAATTGTGGACTGATACAAATCTTATAAATGGTAATAAATTAAGGACTTATCGTACATTTAAAATAGATAGAGTACCCGAATCATATTTATGCTGTTATATGCCAAGATATAAAAGAAAAGTAATAGCTAAATTCCGTTGTGGGACACTGCCCCTCGCAATAGAAACTGGACGGTATACCAGACCTGTTACCCCATTGGAAGAGCGCCTTTGTCCATTCTGTGATGTCATCGAAGATGAAAGAAATTTTCTAATAGACTGCCCTACCTATGAGGACATAAGATATGAACTCCTTAATAATAATTCCATTGTGCCTTACTTTGCAGACCTCACTTCATCTGAAAAACTTACCTATTTAATGCAAATGTGTGATATACAAATTCAGCTCGGAGATGCACCATTTGCCATGTTCGCCAGAAGACGAAATCTCATAAATTAGTGCTTAAGCTATTTTAATTCAATTTTAATATTTTAATATTTTAAAAATTATGTACAGAAATGAGTGAAAGAAGGATGCCTGGTTAGGTTTTTGTTATATATTACGTATGAACGTGTTTGTTTACGAAAGTTTGTATGTGTATGATAAGCGAGTATATGTGATGTATGTATGTGGGTAAGCGGGGTGTGTGTGTGTGGGGGGGGGGGGGGGGGGGGGGGAGGGGGGGGGAGGGGGGGGTGGGGGGGGTTTGCTTGTGTGGATGAGTAGATAAACACAGTAAAAAAAATTAAGCACCCCTTCTTTTTTTTGATAGGGGTGTGTTTCAGAGACCCATTATAGCAAAACTA
Source organism: Gibbula magus (assembly GCA_936450465.1). Lineage (NCBI taxonomy): Eukaryota > Metazoa > Mollusca > Gastropoda > Trochida > Trochidae > Gibbula > Gibbula magus. Next base: position 92,619,079 of record OW388291.1, on the reverse strand, counting down.
AAGATCCCACAGAGGAAAAACGAATTTCAGGAGCAAGTGTAATTAATTGTTTTATAAGTTGACATTTTTGTGTAATCTTCAGAGATTTCAAATTACCAAAAACAGGAAACAAAAATCGACTGGAAAATGGTGAAAAACACAGACTCGTAAATGTATTGTCATTTCAAGTTTGACGGCTGAACATGATGAAGAAATCATACTGAATAACCCGTGCCATTGTCTTAGGAACGATTTAGTGTCAATATCGTGTGCTGCCAGTCTTCTGGGCATACCCCTGACAAGGTTCTTTAATTCTTCCATGGGGATTTGCTGCCACTCATCGTGAAGTGCGGCCTCCAGTTGTCTTAGATTGTGTGGAGCAGGGTTCCTTCTCTGTAGACGTCGACCAATCATGTCCCAGACATGCTCGATGTGATTCTAATCTGGAGACAATGCTGGCCAGGGGATACGAGAAACAGCATTGTTCTCCAGATGTTGAGTCACAGCTCGTGAACGGTGAGGCCGAGCATTATCATCAATGAACAGGAGTCGAGTTGCAAGTCTGTGATCATCAAAATGGTCAATCACAACTGGATCCAACACTTCTGCAATGTAGCGAGCACCGGTAAGTGTGCCTTGTAGTGTCACCAAATCCAACTTGCAATCAAAAGAAAAGCAACCCCACACCAAAACGGATCGTCCACCATATGGAACCCTTGGAAGAATTTTCCTTGCTGTGTATCGACTGTTCTTGACTCTCCAAACTCTGATTCGCCCGTCAACGGTATGGAGGAGGAAGCGACTTTCGTCTGACCAGTGGATACGTCTCCATGACCTCAGGTTCCAACGCTGCCGGTCACCACACCACATCCTACGATCCCGTTTATGACGATTAGTAAGGTTTGGACGTCTGATGACACGTCGAGACCTGAAACCTGCTGCTTTGAGGCGGTTCCTCACCGTCTGATTGCTGATACGTCTATAGGGTAGCCAGGCTTGTTTCAAGACGGTACTTGACGCAAACGGTTGACGTCGTTGATGACGCAATAGGTTCCTGTCCTCTTGCAATGTGGTAGCTCGGGGCCTTCCGGAACGTGGTCGATCGAGAACATGGTTAGTTTGGTCATGTTTCCTCACTAAACGACTGATGACCGAATAGTTGTAACCAGTTCTTCTCCCAATTTTCTTGTACGAGAAACCTGCTAAATGCTGTCCAATAATTTGCCATCTCGTAGCCTCGGAGAAACTCTTTCGTGGCATTGTTCATGAATTTTGTGTAAAGAACTGACATTGAAGCCGTAAAAGGCGTTTATTTAGCCATGGTAAGTCGAAGGGTGAAACTGCATTTTGAGGGAGGTGAAGATGACGTTGAATGTTTATTTTGTATACATTTTGTAGTATGTCTGTGTGTGAGGAATGGGGGTGAGCGGATTTCCTGGTGTGTGAGAGGATATATTGCTGGGTGTGTAGTGCATATTGTGTTCGTATGGAGTAAAATATATGATTGCAAGAGGAGCTAGGGTGCCTGAAGTGCTGTTTGAGGTGCATGCATGTTGTGTTGATGGCAGGGGGTGTGGTGTGTCCAGGGGAAGGGGTGTGGCTGCGGGTGTTTGTGTATTAGTCTAGTATGTATGCTGAACGTGTCTTCTGTTGTGTTGTTTATTTAATGTATATTTTATGGACAAGGTCTCCCGTAACCCTTTTGGGTGGCCGATATGATAAAACAAAATTTATATTTTATGTATTTGTATTTTGTATTGTATTGGGCGAGACTGTTATAAATAATATATATATATATATATATATATATATATATATATATATATATATATATATATATACGGGCCTGTCGATATTCCCATTTTCTTGTGGAATATTGCCTTTCCACATGAAAATGGAAAATTGTCGAGATTGGCTCATTCAGTGAAGAACAGTCCGCTAACACCGACTCGGCCGGGTCTGACGTCAATGACGGGGGTCCGGAGCGGACACAGGGTTGTCTCTGCTGTATAGGCCTCCGTAGCTTGTTTTCCATTTATTCAGTACATCATCAACGCCGGTCTGCACATTGCCGATATCATCGATCACTTCCATTGGGATGTAATGCTTCCTTTCATTTGACAAGCCAAGACGTTAAGTGTTTGTTCATCTGACAAGAAGTCCTGTGGTAGATTTCGAACATCGTAATGTTTCCGCTGTGTTGGTGTATATTCGTTGTTGTGTGACTGCACGCTCCTAGCACGCCTAGTGAACTTGATAGTTGTCACAAGTACAGAGTGGTCCGGAACGGATTCACAATGCTGTTGGTTCGTTTCAGACATAATATCAGTCATAAGATGAACATTAAAATCAACAACCTTATTAAATTGTTCATGCGGTACAATGACATAATCAATAACTGAATGACCCTTATTTGAATCATTTTGACCAACACGGCCATTCACCATACTTGAATTAGAATCAATTACAAAATCTAAAAATTGATGTCCATGTGAATTAACATAAGTGTCAATGATATCACGATGACATACCGAGTCTACATTTTAAATAAAGTCAGATGGTGCACCACAGCGCGCTCCAGTCACCCATGTCGTCCTGTGTTCTGACAGGCGTACACTTTCTCAAGCAGGCGAGTTAAAAATAGCTCAGAGTCATGTGACCTGCTTGAACCAATCGGCGGGAGGTATGACACACATATATGCACAACTTGTCGTCTGCTACATTACTAGATACCAGTAACCATAGCATATCGTCGTGTTCATCGTCTAACACCTCTACGGTGTTACCTGTAAGAAATTCATTGTTCACAAGTACACCCACACCTCCCGATCCTCTCTAAGCGTTCTTATGTATATTTTGTCTAGTTTACCAATCCATGTATAGCCTTCTATACATAGATTCTCATCACCTTTTAAAAACGTTTCACATATACCAAATATATCACACTTTAAAAAATGTATAACATTTGTTTTAAAATAGTGTTTATCTTCGTAGATGTGGGACCAACCCCCTAGGTTCCACACTCCAAGCCGTAGATCCTAGTTCCGGTCGTGTTGATTCCTTTCCTAGACAGGAAGCCTTTACGTGAGATGGTGTAGTCGCCGTCCTTCCCTATTTCTTTCAGAAGTGTCCTCATGTTTGCATTCTGTTTCCGGATGTCGGCAGGGATGTGATTTTCTGTATACACTCGCTCGTATTTTCTAGAAGATCGAAGATTCTTCTTTTCTTGCATAATCTTCTTCACTTGTTCTATGTAAGCAACAGTTGCAGCCCTCTTACGTTCAACCTTACACAGCTGAATGTCACGGAGTTTTAATCCATCCCGAATGAGAGAATGGATTTTATTCTCTGTCACCTATTCATTACCGTTTTCATCGGCGTTTACAGGGAGGTTTTTAATTATTATGGTTCGTGAAGTATCTTCATCGTTGTTGTCGTCGCCAACTGTACGTGATCGATCCTCAAGTTTTGAACATTTATTTTGCAGATCAAGTATCTTATCTTCATATACATTAAACTTTGCATTCAGATCGTTTCTGATTTCACCGACTTCCGACTTCACTTTTTCTTCTATCACCACAGCTAATCTGTCCACTAATTTCTGTTCAAACGATGATTCAAATGAGTCAATTTTCTTTGTCACCTCCATGTTCATGTCTTTAAATTCACTCATAAGGAATGTAAACATTGACTTAACATATTCTGACTCATTGTTTACAACAACATTATTCCCGTCGTCGCCATTACTGTCACGATGCTGTGGTTTATCTTTAGCGGCAAATGTTTTTGTCTCGCCTTTCTCAATATCATTTCTTACTTTCTTATGTGCATTATTATCACCGAAGTTTCGATCTCCAGAATGATTTCTTTTACGCCTTGAATTGTGTTGGTCAGTTGACTGTTCGCCCGGCTGGGATGTCAATGGCGGGCACATCACACTGTTGACAAACTCCACGAGCTGGCTATCGTGGGCTGATAAATGGAGAATCGGTGCTGAATTCCTCCTTATTGGCTTGTCAGTGTACTTACTTCTTATATTTGACCAGTAGGAACACCACTTTGTGTTATTTTCACTATTAAATCTTCTTTTTTTTCTCGGAGCTGTCAGGCGACACGTTTAGATTTAGATTAGTGATCCCTTGGTCAAACGAGGCAAAGCCGTATGTTGACGCTAGGCACAACTGACCACTGCCATAAATACATGTACGTATATACGTATGTTCTGTGCTATTCAATGATTAAAACTGCTCGAAATCGAATCAAACAAGTGAAGTAAGAAATGGACTGTTTCATTTTCGTAATGGATAACAACCTTGTGTTTTTTGTTCACTCATCCATATAATAAAGGCTTTTAATATCTACATATTGGGGCGTCTGACTATATTAGAGTTCTCGTTCCACCCAGGTGCTAGCTAGGTCAGAGGCGTAGAACCGGTAATTAATTACCTGTCGGCCTTAATGAGTTGAGACTTCTGTGATGGGTTAGTTGACATGTTACGAAATACCACGATATGCTCGTTTAAAGGATAGATGCAATGACATATGGTCAAAATCGGATTCATTAAAATGGGATGTCAATTTGGCAATTGCTCGATTTTAAATGTCTGAAATTGGTCCATAAATTACTTATATACGACTTTTAAAAACCGCCTAATTTAGCCCCGGCGACCAGAATGAAAGTCTGAGGGTGTGTGGCCCCTGAAGAGATGATTTCTGTGACGTCACTGGAGTAATGTCATTATCGGCGATAGTCATAATTCAACGTAATTTCGCAATATTTTGATTGTTAATTTCGCTAACAAATCTTCAATCAAACAACTTAAATTTTCCATATATCGAATGTTTAGATATCCAACTAGGTAATTCCGCAGATGACAAATACATAATTATTGCATAAACATGTGTTTTTGGCGATTTAACACATCTAATAAATTCATCTAGCTGCAGTGATAATCATCATTAATTAATTAATGAAGCTCCACGGAGCGGGTCACAGGCGAACACTCGTCTGTTGTATCAGTCACGCCTCAGTGATTCATTCAAAAACGTTTCGCGGCGGTAATTACTGTATTGTTTAAATGGGTAAATTAAAATTGTCTTAATAATCAATTGCATCTATATATTGCCTCGATGTTATGCTCAGTTGATTCCGATATACGATACTTAGAGGTAATCATTTGTCATTCTTGAGAAAAATGCATTTCACAAGATCTTTAACAGACAGGGTGTTCTGATTGGAAATACACAAGTCTGATATATCGTATATCTATAACCTGTAATCAGTTGTGGGTAAATCATCAATCTTGGTGACTGGTGTATTGTGGGCAATATCGTAGTCAAATGATCTCACGCTTACTGTCTGAAACGCGCTCCTTTAGCCAGACATTAGTGTTTTCAAAATGTTGTTAAATTTAAAATTCAATAACGCCAATAAATATTTCAAAGTCAACATATCACCAAAGTCAATCTTTTAAAAGTCAACAATTCACTAACCTCAAAATATCTTCTCAAGGTCAACATGTCGCCAAAGTCAACATTTTATATAAGTAAAACTTCCACCAAAGTCAATACATATTTCAAAATCAAAACTTCACCAAACACAATATATATTATCAAAGTCAAAATTTCAAACTTCACAAAAGTCAATAAATATTTCCAAAGTCAACATAAGTCATCAATTCAATAGTCAATATTTCACTTAATTCAAACTATCTTTTCAAAACCAACATGTCAACAAGTCAACATTTCATATAAGTTAAACTTTTTTCAAGTCAACATTTTATTTAAATTTAACTTACACAAAAGTCAAAAAATATTTTCAAAGTCAACATTTCACCAAAGTAAATATGTGAGCAAAGTTAATATTTCACTAAATTCAAAATATTTTTTTCAAAACCAACATGCCACCAAAGTCAACATTTCATATAAGTTGAAATTTCAAAAAGGTCAATAAATATTTTCAACATAAGTCAATATTTCACATAACACAAAATATATTTTAAAAGTCAACATGTCACCAAAGTCAATATTTTATCAAAGTAAAACTTCCACCAATGTCAATAAATATTTCCAAAGTCAACATTTCGCAAACATTATATTTTTTCCAAAGTCAACATTTCACCAAAGTAAATATGTGAGCAAAGTTAATATTTCACTAAATTCAAAATATTTTTTTCAAAACCAACATGCCACCAAAGTCAACATTTCATATAAGTTGAAATTTCAAAAAGGTCAATAAATATTTTCAACATAAGTCAATATTTCACATAACACAAAATATATTTTAAAAGTCAACATGTCACCAAAGTCAATATTTTATCAAAGTAAAACTTCCACCAATGTCAATAAATATTTCCAAAGTCAACATTTCGCAAACATTATATTTTTTCCAAAGTCAACATTTCAAACTCAATATATATTATCAAAATCAACATTTCATTGAAAACTTCACCAAGGTCAATAAAATAGAAATATTAATATTTCATAAATTGATTATAAGCAAAAATGCCTTCAATGACTTTTCCTACCATTCACTTCCACTTTGAAATAAAAAATTCCATTGGAAAAATTTCATTGGAAAAATTCTATTGGAAAAAATATTCCATTCAAAAATTGAAAATAATAATTTTAACCTTAAAATGTCCAAAGAACTTATGTAAAGTATTCAAATAATGTTTGTAAAAAAATGTTTGTCGTGACACTTTTATTATCGTGACAACCTCCCGACTCGACCGGATTTCATATATATACTTAATGATAAAAAAAGAAGGGACATCTACCATAAGCCTACGGATACAAAACAATATCTTCACTTGAAGAGTTCCCATGAACGTCACACTAAGGTCAACCTCCCTCCTCATTAGCACGAAGAATTTATACTATAATTACGAATGAAGATCTAAGAAAACTACGACTCAAAGAATTAGAAGCCTCATTAATTGAGAGGGGTTATCCAAAACAACTTATACACCAAGGCATAAAAAGGCCCTAAACCTAGACATTATGTCACTTAGAACACCAAAGGATAAAAAACAAGATAAACATGTCCTAGCCTTTGTAACGACATATAACCCAAACAACATGGAAGTCTTCCCGAAATTACACAGCAATTTAGACATTATGAGATGAGATGACCGTCTCGCACAAATGCTAAAGAAAACTAAAATAATAAAAAGTAAGCGTCAACCCAAAACCTGAAAAAGAAACTGACATGTGCAAAATTTACAAACAACCACAATTTTCCAAGTGTCAAAAAATGTTTGGATAAAAGATGTGGAACGTGTCCCTATCTCAAGGAGGGTTTATCAGTTACTTTTGAAAATGGCAAAGACTTCCATGTTAAGAGTAATATGTCATGCAAATCGAAAAACGCGATTTATGTCATTTCTTGTGAAAATTGTGATCTCACATACATTGGACAAACTAATAACCTTCAAAAAAGAGTTACAGTACACAAACAGCAAATAAGATCTGAAAATTTAAGACACTTAAAAGTTAGCAAACGTATATCTCAGTGTAGTAAAGGTACATTCAAAATATTTCCTTTTTACGAAATATACAAAAATGGAGGTGACAGTACGACACAATTAGTAACAAAAGAACAGTATTTCATTTAAAATTGTTCCCCTTCATTAAACGGCAGTTAACACCATAATCCCTAATCCTATCACGGCCAATTAAGACCAATCAGATTATAGTGGGGATAAATCTCAAAGACGCTTGTTGATTGCTTTGACATTATTAGCAACCTGTGTTGCCAAGACAGACCATTTGTACGTAGACTATAAGACTACTGCTATGCTTCAACAATTATTCCCTGATGAAGCTTCGAAACAAGAAGTAGAAATATACATATCGGAATATAAAGTGTTGATTATGAAAGTTGATATACGTCTTCAGTGTATTATTTAAATTTACTTATACACTTCTCCACGTTTGATACCACATATCTATTTCAATATATATATATATGTATAAATGTTTGTCGTGAAACTTTTATTGTCGCGACAAGCTTCGGACTCGACCGGATTTCCAAAGATAAACCAGAGACCATTAAGTATATATATGTATATGTGTGTGTGTATATATATGTATATATATATATATATATATATATATATATATATATATATATATATATATATATATATATATATATATATATATATATATATATATATATATATATATATATATATATATATATATATATATATATATATACTTAATAGTATATATATATATATATAGTTCAATAAAGCTTGGGTAGTCAGAGGGGTAGGACGTGTGTGAGCGAGCTCGGACACCAAGTGTTACAAAGAAGACTCTGCGTGAATACATATGCTATCAGTGAATATATGGAGAAGAACATGCATTGAGGAAGATACAGAAGAAGTATATGGTGTTTATTATCATTTTTATTATCTATTACCACTGAACGAGGTATAGTGTTTTCAAAATAGCCTCTTCACCTCAAATTTATGCAACCCAAACCCCTGATGAAACTGACTACGCCATTCTAAATGAACTTGATGACATATTGATGGAGTATGACAAAGTTACATGTGAAAAGAAGCTGATTGAGACATACAAGGATGATGTGAAGAACATGAACGATGTTAATTAGACTCTCACTGTATGACAATGCAAAGAGAGAAAATTAACGATGTTAGACTCTCACTGTATGACACTGCAAAGAGAGAAAATTAACGATGTTAGACTCTCACTGTATGACATTGTAAAGAGAGAAAATGAACGATGTTAGACTCTCACTGTATGACATTGCAAAGAGAGAAAATTAACGATGTTAGACTCTCACTGTATGACATTGCAAAGAGAGAAAATGAACGATGTTAGACTCTCACTGTATGACATTGCAAAGAGAGAAAATTAACGATGTTAGACTCTCACTGTATGACATTGCAAAGAGAGAAAATGAACGATGTTAGACTCTCACTGTATGACATTGCAAAGAGAGAAAATGAACGATGTTAGACTCTCACTGTATGACATTGCAAAGAGAGAAAATGAACGATGTTAGACTCTCACTGTATGACATTGCAAAGAGAGAAAATGAACGATGTTAGACTCTCACTGTATGACATTGCAAAGAGAGAAAATGAACGATGTTAGACTCTCACTGTATGACATTGCAAAGAGAGAAAATGACGACTTCCCGGAGGGTGTACTAACACGAAGAGTAAACCGCGGAGGGCAGAATGTGCAACAGAAGCATGCATCGGACGTATACCATCTCAACATCAAGGGCTCTGTTCCGAGACATGTGATTCAATAAGAAGTTCTCAGCAAACACAAACTACGTGGAAAAAGTGAGTGTGACGTTCAAGCAAGTGACTATAATGATGTAAATATTGACCTAACTGACTATTGCAAGGACAAAGATATTTTGTGTCATATTTTGAGTAAGTTGTTGTCAATTCATGATGATATGAAAGATCAGTTATGTTGTGTCAGTGCTAAATTACAGAATCAGGATAGCTATGAAAGTGATATGAGACGAATGATAGATTCATATGAGTCAAAGAATGAAGAAATTAAGTTCTATTCATCTGAACTACAGAAATCAAAATGTCAACTTGAAATCCAGAATAAGGAAATCAGATCACTGAAAGGTGACCTAAAGGATAAAACTAAGAAGTAGAGGCATAACTGTGAGTAAAATGACACTGCTCAAACACTGGAAAGGTCATAATCCAACCTATACAATTGTGATAAATGTTCCTGTTCAATGTGCAAAGATCATTCTTGATGATGTTGAATTCTGGCCAGAAAATGTAAATTGTTGAGAATGGGTTCCCCGCAAATACTGGTATGCACAAGATAGTGAACACACGAGACCAGACAACAAGACAGAATGATGTGTTTGAACTATGTATACCCAATACTCATAAGTATGTTGATAACAGGTCTTGCAACATGGAATATACGTGGTATTAATAACAGCATATCTGATCTGAAGACTAGACTGTCACACGTGGATGTCATGTTTGTATGCGAGACATGGCTTGATATAGTCAACTGTCGACAACTGACTGATATAGACTCTCAATTTGATGTTGTTTACAAAGGTTCACAAGCCTTCCTTACTAAAGAGGGACTGGGGGTTTGGCTATGTTTGTAAGGAAACAGCACTCGTATGTCATTAAGCCAGTAGATACACATGAAAATGATCGTGTAATAGGTGTCGAACTTAGATCTAAAACATGTGATGACTCAATGATAACCGTTGAAATTACTTAACCTCAACACATGCACTAGATTCTGAATACTTTGAAGCTCTTGCTTATTCTATGGCACTGTGCGACAAGCATTCAAGTGATTGTAATACAGTCATTATGGGAGAGTTTAACGCTGATATCAAATCCTGTGTCAGTAACGTGAAGAGACGAGCTAAGTATCTGTACCGATGCCTACAAGAACGACATCTTCTATCTGTTGTCCCAACTGACGACCAGTCTCTGTACACTTTCACCATCAAGTGTAGATCAACACGTACCATGATTGGCTATATACTGATTAACATTGACTACGTCTTAACTGTGACTGGATACATAATTGATACTAGTGTTAATTATAGTACATCGGACCATATGCCACTTATTGTGTAAATTGACTCCAGCACACAAACTAAGCGTTATCATGGTGATCGACTACAGTGGAGGAAAGCCAGCGAGGTGGACCTAATGTTATATAATTATGAAACCGAGAACTACTTTAGGGATACATCTATAGACAGATCTCAGTACAGTTCTAACGAGGAGTACATCAGCTGCTATAATGACTATATTGTCCAGTCACTACAGTCCTCAGCGTCACTAAGTATCCCAAGGTCCAGGTATCAAGCACATCTGAAGCCATACTGGAAGAAGGAGAACCTTAAACCTCTACACCAACATATGAGACAATATCGACGACAATGGCGTGACTCTGGAAAGTCACATGATCAGACTGATGAACACTATACAAGGAGGCTAAACGAATATTCCGGAGACAACACCGTAGGTCGAAAGTGCAACTATTGGACGACAAACTAACTGAAATTGCCAAGGCTGCCGAGGTTGATATCCAGGAATACAATAGAGTGACTAAGCGGAACTCAAGACAAAAAAGTAATATTACTAAGAGATATGTTCAACAGAACCACAAGATATCTGCTCAATGTTTGGAAAATACTTCAGTGACCTTGCTACCCCAGTTATGCTCAACAATTTTGATGATGAATTTGCATCAAAGGTATTGGATACTGTGAACTCTCTATGCAACGAAGCACTGTGTGGCCCCTTTAACTCACCTCTATCTAAGCCAGTGACACCAAATGAGATATGGACTGTTGTAAAATCCCTTAAAACAGGTAAATCTCCAGGACCTGATGATATTACAAACGAACACTTGAAGCGAGCAGGTAGATCACTAACTACTCACCTGTCAATCATGTTTAATAATATGATAAAATATGAATGTGTACCATCCTCATACCATATCGGGAAGATTCTCCCAATCCACAAAGGTCATGGAAAAACTAAGATCGACCCAAGCAACTACAGGGGTATAACTCTGACCTCCGTGCTCAGCAAACTATTTGAACGACTTCTACTCAACAGAATCGAAACATGGGTTAGCATAGATAAACTTCAATTTGGCTTCCGCAAATACACCGTAGCTGAGACAGCATGCTTTAGTCTTTTTGAAAATCTTACATATTATACAGAGAGGAAGTCCGCTGTCTTCTGCGCCTTCCTCGACAACGCCAAAGCCTTTGACAGGGTATGGTTAAATGGTTGTTCTATAAACTACATGATCTCGGCATAAGAGGAAAAACATGCCGTCTACTACGTCATATGTACTCGTCAATACAGTCCTACGTCACACACTCAGGGTGCCAATCAAAACTTTTTCCAGTGAAGCAGGGAGTTGGACAGGGTCGTGTTATGTCAGCCTGGTTTTTCTCGGTCTATATTAACGACCTTTTGAATGACCTTGATAACTCTGGACTTGGACTTCAGCTACCATGGGGACACTACCCGGGACAACTGCTTGCAGATGACACCACTGTTGTAACCAGTTCACCTAACAGTCTCCAACGCTTGCTCAATATTGTGTATTACTATGCATGCAAATGGCAACTAGTGTACAATGTTAGTAAAAGTGCCCTACTGACGTTTTCACCCCAATATGAACTCCCAAATAAAGAATCTATTATATACGCTGGAGTCCAGATAAGTACTTCGAAATCATCACTTGAATGATCACAAATGACTTGCGAAAAACTCAAGAAATTGATAAACATCAATCATAGCTCTTGACTCTACCTTGGAGGACTAAATCCTATAGCATCCTCGCGCATCTGGGAAAGAGTCATCTTACCCTGTGCTCTGTACGGATGTAACGTCAGGGGGAAAACTCAGCAGTAAAGAATATGACATGCTTGACACAGTGCAGCGATATTTCTGTAAAAAAGTACAAGGTTTCCCAAAGCAAACAGCTAACCCAGTCGTACTAGACTGTCTGGATCTCCCCAGTGTACAGGGCTACATTGATAAACAAGCACACATTACTGCAGCAAATATGTGTCTGAGAGGATCTGAAACGGTATGCCTTGATAAGACAAAATGTAATACATACTATATGGAAATTAGCTGTTCATGATCCCGATAGGACTACGGATTTGGCACTAATAGCAAAACTCAGTGTCAGCAAGATTAAATCTGGTGAATGTGAGTGTGGAAGAGTAGCGAATGACATTGTAAAACACATTCTTATGTTCTGTCAAATTACGATGTCAAATAGAAATGAACTGTTTGATTGATTATGTGATGTCATCGATGTGAATGTCTTTGTTGACTGTTGGTCTAATGACGACGATGTCATTATGTCATTTATGCTTGGAGGTGTACCCGACTGCTTCTCAAATATGCCATTCCAAACTTGGAGAAAGTGTATGTTGCTTGTAGCATATTATTTTAAATCACTGTATCACCTACTACAACCTCATTTCATTGTATAGATCCTTGTCATTTGATTGATATTGTTTCAATGTATATCATTCATGTGTAATATGTAATCTTCAATCATGGAGGAAATAAAGGCAATCTATCTATCAATATATATATAAACACACATACACACAATTACTCAATGTGACGCATTTTAAGCCGATAAATCAAACTCGCCCTGCATCATGCACTTCAGTCAGTGACTTCTGATGGAACTATGACACTGAACCGATGATCATCCAAATCAAACAGTGTAATCGTGAATAGATAATGAGAGTACAAAATATTGATTTTTCTCAGCCAGATTACTAAATGGTAACAGTAGTTTGTTTGTTTTTCTTAAAGAGGTGTTGCGACCATTGACATCGAGCTGACCAACATCGACATCAACCAGTGCGACGCTAACAAAGCAGATGCGACGGGCGCTCTGGACGTCTTCCGAGGGACCCACAACTGTCAACCTACGACGACAGTACGTTCACTTTAAGTTAGTACTTGAACAATAAGACTTCGTCCGTCTGAATTTGAACAGCTTTTCATTGATTCTGGGTGATATATATTGATATTGTCAGTCTGCCTGTCGGTCATTTTGTACGAAAAACTTTGGCCTTACATTGGCCATACATTTGATTGGTATGTGATAGACCTTTGATACTATACTAAATATTGTGATGTAACATTAAAAGGGCCAGTAGCACGTTTTTTCCCTCAAATAAGTCGATGAAATGTATTTGAAAAATAATGTCAGCAATAGTAAAACACCCTTCTCTCTTCGGAAAATCGAGCGAAAAAATGAGTGTACGTGGTTTCGTAAGTCATGGGAATCGTTTTGGTCATTCAAAATAATAAAATGTGTTCACAATAAAATGGCCGCCATGCAATTTTGGCTTTTAATGCAACACTGTTATTACCACTAAGAATAATTGGTTTATGTAATAAGATGTTTTACCCTCTAAAATGTATATAAATGACATAAACTATCATTACAAATGAGAAATTTGAAATAATAAAATTTGAAAAAAAGTGCTATTGCCCGTTTAAGATAAGGTCATATTTTTTACTGTGTGACCTTGGCCGGAAACATGTTACGGAAATAACCTTGGTCATAGCTGATTGTTCAGTGGCTTTGGTCTTTCACATTTACATCCCTTTCCAATGAGGTCATGATTTAGAGTGTTTTACCTTGAACTTGCCGTAGGAACAACGTCTAAAGTAGTTATCATCCGTTAATATTCTATGAGAAACAATGGAATGGTGTACATCTTTGCCTATTTCAGATGTCACACATCGCATCATTACTTTTAAGTGGGCCTCAGAGAAAAACATGATAGGATATTCTGCCGAGAAAAATATAAATGGATTTTCTTTTTACAAATTAACTCCCTTGCACTTGAGTTGCAATAAGAATTCTTTTGGGAATATACCAGCTATTCGTGAGTACAAACAGTAATGTTTATGAAACATTGTTTTGTAATAGTTTATGAAAGATCGATATTTCCAAATGGAATTAGCTGTCATTTTTCTAGGACATGCTTCCATCAGCATTTGTTAGTAGAACAATTAAAACAAAGGTACGGGGGCATTGCATGATATGCAGTATATTCTCCTTCAGTGCGTGCCCCTGGTTGGCCAAGGCTTCAAGCGCGGAGCCTATCAGTGCTTCTGTATGGATGGATACTACTTTCCAAACACTTCGGCAGAGATCGTGGCCTTCAGCGGCTTCCAGATCGAGGCTGTGATAGATAGGAACAACGAATCGGACATCGGTCCCCGCTTCCGGTGCATACGCTGTCCCCGGGGTTGTGACAAGTGTGTGGACGCCACCCCCTGTCTTTACCATTATGACTTCGCCGTCAGAGTCGTCGTCCTCCTAGTCATCATCATCATCGTCGTCGGCTGCGTGGCCATCTCTGTTATCATACAAATTAAGAGGCAGGAGATGGTGAGTTCTTGTAGGAAAGAAACGTCCCACTAAAGCACTATATATGCTAAGCTTTTAAAGGATAAATGGCAGATCGGCAGATTGGTGATCACACAGCTAAACATATCGGTGTTGGTGAGTTTGTAATCATACAGCTAAACAGATCGGTCTTGGTGAGTTTGTAATCATACAGCTAAATAGATCGGACTTGGTGAGTTTGTAATCATACACTCAGCTTAACAGATCGGGCTTGGTGAGTTTGTAATCATACAGCTTTACAGATCGGACTTGGTGAGCTTGTAATCATACAGCTAAACAGATCGGACTTGGTGAGCTTGTAATCATACAGCTAAACAGATCGGACTTGGTGAGCTTGTAATCATACAGCTAAACAGATCGGGCTTGGTGAGCTTGTAAGCATACACTCAGCTTAACAGATCGGGATTAGTGAGCTTGAAATCATACACTCAGCTTAACAGATCGGGCTTGGTGAGTTTGTAATCATACAGCTAAATAGATCGGACTTGGTGAGTTTGTAATCATACAGCTAAATAGATCGGACTTGGTGAGGTTGTAATCATACACTCAGCTTAACAGATCGGGCTTGGTGAGTTTGTAATCATACTACTAAATAGATCGGACTTGGTGAGTTTGTAATCAAACAGCTAAATAGATCGGACTTGGTGAGCTTGTAATCATAAAGCTAAATAGATCCGACTTGGTGAGTTTGTAATCATACACTCAGCTTAACAGATCGGGTTTGGTGAGTTTGTAATCATACACTCAGCTTAACAGATCGGGCTATGTGAGTTTGTAATCATACAGCTAAATAGATCGGACTTGGTGAGTTTGTAATCATACAGCTTAACAGATCGGACTTGATGAGCTTGTAATCATACACTCAGCTTAACAGATCGGACTTGGTGAGCTTTTAATCATACAGCTTAATAGATCGGACTTGGTGAGTTAGTAACCATACTCTCAGCTTAACAGATCGGGCTTGGTGAGTTTGTAATCATACACTCAGCTTAACAGATCGGGCTAGGTGAGCTTGTAATCATACAGCTAAACAGATCGGACTTGTTGAGCTTGTAATCAACCAGCTAAACAGATCGGGCTTGGTGAGCTTGTAATCATACAGCTAAATAGATCGGGCTTGGTGAGCTTGTAATCATACAGCTAAATAGATCGGACTTGGTGAGTTTGTAATCATACAGCTAAATAGATCGAACTTGGTGAGTTTGTAATCATACAGCTAAATAGATCGGACTTTGTGAGCTTGTAATCATACAGCTAAACAGATCGGACTTGGTGAGTTTGTAATCATACAGCTAAATAGATCGGACTTGGTGAGTTTGTAATCATACAGCTTAACAGATCGGGCTCGGTGAGTTTGTAATCATACACTCAGCTTAACAGATAGGGCTTGGTGAGTTTGTAATAATACAGCTCAACATATCGGACTTGGTGAGTTTGTAATCATACAGCTTTACAGATCGGACTTGGTGAGCTTGTAATCATACAGCTAAACAGATCGGGCTTGGTGAGCTTGTAAGCATACACTCAGCTTAACAGATCGGGATTAGTGAGCTTGTTATCATACACTCAGCTTAAAAGATCGCGCTTGGTGAGTTTGTAATCATACTACTAAATAGAACGGACTTGGTGAGTTTGTAATCATACAGCTAAATAGATCGGACTTGGTGAGCTTGTAATCATACAGCTAAATAGATCCGACTTGGTGAGTCTGTAATCATACACTCAGCTTAACAGATCGGGTTTGGTGAGTTTGTAATCATACACTCAGCTTAACAGATCGGGCTTGGTGAGTTTGTAATCATACAGCTAAACAGATCGGACTTGGTGAGTTTGTAATCATACACTCAGCTTAACAGATCGGACTTTGTGAGTTTGTAATCATACAGCTTAATAGATCGGACTTGGTGAGTTTGTAATCATACAGCTAAATAGATCGGACTTGGTGAGTTTGTAATCATACAGCTTAACAGATCTGACTTGATGAGCTTGTAATCATACACTCAGCTTAACAGATCGGACTTGGTGAGCTTGTAATCATACAGCTTAATAGATCGGACTTGGTGAGTTTGTAACCATACTCTCAGCGTAACTGATCGGGCTTGGTGAGTTTGTAATCATACACTCAGCTTAACAGATCGGGCTTGGTGAGCTTGTAACCATACAGCTAAATAGATCGGGCTTGGTGAGCTTGTAATCATACAGCTAAATAGATCGGGCTTTGTGAGCTTGTAATCATACAGCTAAATAGATCGGGCTTGGTGAGTTTGTAATCATACAGCTAAACAGATCGGGCTTGGTGAGCTTGTAATCATACAGCTAAATAGATCGGGCTTGGTGAGTTTGTAATCATACACTCAGCTTAACAGATCGGGTTTGGTGAGTTTGTAATCATACACTCAGCTTAACAGATCGGGCTTGGTGAGTTTGTAATCATACAGCTAAACAGATCGGACTTGGTGAGTTTGTAATCATACACTCAGCTTAACAGATCGGACTTTGTGAGTTTGTAATCATACAGCTAAATAGATCGGACTTGGTGAGTTTGTAATCATACAGCTAAATAGATCGGACTTGGTGAGTTTGTAATCATACAGCTTAACAGATCTGACTTGATGAGCTTGTAATCATACACTCAGCTTAACAGATCGGACTTGGTGAGCTTGTAATCATACAGCTTAATAGATCGGACTTGGTGAGTTAGTAACCATACTCTCAGCTTAACAGATCGGGCTTGGTGAGTTTGTAATCATACACTCAGCTTAACAGATCGGGCTTGGTGAGCTTGTAATCATACAGCTAAACAGATCGGACTTGTTGAGCTTGTAATCATACAGCTAAACAGATCGGGCTTGGTGAGCTTGTAATCATACAGCTAAATAGATCGGGCTTGGTGAGCTTGTAATCATACAGCTAAATAGATCGGACTTGGTGAGTTTGTAATCATACAGCTAAATAGATCGGACTTGGTGAGTTTGTAATCATACAGCTAAATAGATCGGGCTTGGTGAGCTTGTAATCATACAGCTAAACAGATCGGACTTGTTGAGCTTGTAATCATACAGCTAAACAGATCGGGCTTGGTGAGCTTGTAATCATACAGCTAAATAGATCGGGCTTGGTGAGCTTGTAATCATACAGCTAAATAGATCGGACTTGGTGAGTTTGTAATCATACAGCTAAAGAGATCGGACTTGGTGAGTTTGTAATCATACAGCTAAATAGATCGGACTTGATGAGCTTGTAATCATACAGCTAAACAGATCGGACTTGGTGAGTTTGTAATCATACAGCTAAATAGATCGGACTTGGTGAGTTTGTAATCATACAGCTTAACAGATCGGGCTCGGTGAGTTTGTAATCATACAGCTAAATAGATCGGACTTGGTGAGTTTGTAATCATACAGCTTAACAGATCGGGCTCGGTGAGTTTGTAATCATACACTCAGCTTAACAGATCGGGCTTGGTGAGCTTGTAATAATACAGCTAAACATATCGGACTTGGTGAGTTTGTAATCATACAGCTAAATAGATCGGACTTGGTGAGTTTGTAATCATACAGCTTAACAGATCGGGCTCGGTGAGTTTGTAATCATACACTCAGCTTAACAGATAGGGCTTGGTGAGTTTGTAATAATACAGCTCAACATATCGGACTTGGTGAGTTTGTAATCATACAGCTTTACAGATCGGACTTGGTGAGCTTGTAATCATACAGCTAAACAGATCGGGCTTGGTGAGCTTGTAAGCATACACTCAGCTTAACAGATCGGGATTAGTGAGCTTGTTATCATACACTCAGCTTAAAAGATCGCGCTTGGTGAGTTTGTAATCATACTACTAAATAGAACGGACTTGGTGAGTTTGTAATCATACAGCTAAATAGATCGGACTTGGTGAGCTTGTAATCATACAGCTAAATAGATCCGACTTGGTGAGTTTGTAATCATACACTCAGCTTAACAGATCGGGTTTGGTGAGTTTGTAATCATACACTCAGCTTAACAGATCGGGCTTGGTGAGTTTGTAATCATACAGCTAAACAGATCGGACTTGGTGAGTTTGTAATCATACACTCAGCTTAACAGATCGGACTTTGTGAGTTTGTAATCATACAGCTTAATAGATCGGACTTGGTGAGTTTGTAATCATACAGCTAAATAGATCGGACTTGGTGAGTTTGTAATCATACAGCTTAACAGATCTGACTTGATGAGCTTGTAATCATACACTCAGCTTAACAGATCGGACTTGGTGAGCTTGTAATCATACAGCTTAATAGATCGGACTTGGTGAGTTTGTAACCATACTCTCAGCGTAACTGATCGGGCTTGGTGAGTTTGTAATCATACACTCAGCTTAACAGATCGGGCTTGGTGAGCTTGTAACCATACAGCTAAATAGATCGGGCTTGGTGAGCTTGTAATCATACAGCTAAATAGATCGGGCTTTGTGAGCTTGTAATCATACAGCTAAATAGATCGGGCTTGGTGAGTTTGTAATCATACAGCTAAACAGATCGGGCTTGGTGAGCTTGTAATCATACAGCTAAATAGATCGGGCTTGGTGAGTTTGTAATCATACACTCAGCTTAACAGATCGGGTTTGGTGAGTTTGTAATCATACACTCAGCTTAACAGATCGGGCTTGGTGAGTTTGTAATCATACAGCTAAACAGATCGGACTTGGTGAGTTTGTAATCATACACTCAGCTTAACAGATCGGACTTTGTGAGTTTGTAATCATACAGCTAAATAGATCGGACTTGGTGAGTTTGTAATCATACAGCTAAATAGATCGGACTTGGTGAGTTTGTAATCATACAGCTTAACAGATCTGACTTGATGAGCTTGTAATCATACACTCAGCTTAACAGATCGGACTTGGTGAGCTTGTAATCATACAGCTTAATAGATCGGACTTGGTGAGTTAGTAACCATACTCTCAGCTTAACAGATCGGGCTTGGTGAGTTTGTAATCATACACTCAGCTTAACAGATCGGGCTTGGTGAGCTTGTAATCATACAGCTAAACAGATCGGACTTGTTGAGCTTGTAATCATACAGCTAAACAGATCGGGCTTGGTGAGCTTGTAATCATACAGCTAAATAGATCGGGCTTGGTGAGCTTGTAATCATACAGCTAAATAGATCGGACTTGGTGAGTTTGTAATCATACAGCTAAATAGATCGGACTTGGTGAGTTTGTAATCATACAGCTAAATAGATCGGGCTTGGTGAGCTTGTAATCATACAGCTAAACAGATCGGACTTGTTGAGCTTGTAATCATACAGCTAAACAGATCGGGCTTGGTGAGCTTGTAATCATACAGCTAAATAGATCGGGCTTGGTGAGCTTGTAATCATACAGCTAAATAGATCGGACTTGGTGAGTTTGTAATCATACAGCTAAAGAGATCGGACTTGGTGAGTTTGTAATCATACAGCTAAATAGATCGGACTTGATGAGCTTGTAATCATACAGCTAAACAGATCGGACTTGGTGAGTTTGTAATCATACAGCTAAATAGATCGGACTTGGTGAGTTTGTAATCATACAGCTTAACAGATCGGGCTCGGTGAGTTTGTAATCATACAGCTAAATAGATCGGACTTGGTGAGTTTGTAATCATACAGCTTAACAGATCGGGCTCGGTGAGTTTGTAATCATACACTCAGCTTAACAGATCGGGCTTGGTGAGCTTGTAATAATACAGCTAAACATATCGGACTTGGTGAGTTTGTAATCATACAGCTTTACAGATCGGACTTGGTGAGCTTGTAATCATACAGCTAAACAGATCGGGCTTGGTGAGCTTGTAAGCATACACTCAGCTTAACAGATCGGGATTAGTGAGCTTGTAATCATACACTCAGCTTAAAAGATCGCGCTTGGTGAGTTTGTAATCATACTACTAAATAGATCGGACTTGGTGAGTTTGTAATCATACAGCTAAATAGATCGGAATTGGTGAGCTTGTAATCATACAGCTAAATAGATCCGACTTGGTGAGTTTGTAATGTTCAGCTTAACAGATCGGGTTTGGTGAGTTTGTAATCATACACTCAGCTTAACAGATCGGGCTTGGTGAGTTTGTAATCATACAGCTAAACAGATCGGACTTGGTGAGTTTGTAACCATACACTCAGCTTAACAGATCGGACTTTGTGAGTTTGTTATCATACAGCTAAATAGATCGGACTTGGTGAGTTTGTAATCATACAGCTAAATAGATCGGACTTGGTGAGTTTGTAATCATACAGCTTAACAGATCGGACTTGATGAGCTTGTAATCATACACTCAGCTTAACAGATCGGACTTGGTGAGCTTGTAATCATACAGCTTAATAGATCGGACTTGGTGAGTTTGTAACCATACTCTCAGCTTAACAGATCGGGCTTGGTGAGTTTGTAATCATACACTCAGCTTAACAGATCGGGCTTGGTGAGCTTGTAACCATACAGCTAAATAGATCGGGCTTGGTGAGCTTGTAATCATACAGCTAAATAGATCGGGCTTGGTGAGCTTGTAATCATACAGCTAAATAGATCGGGCTTGGTGAGTTTGTAATCATACAGCTAAACAGATCGGGCTCGGTGAGCTTGTAATCATACAGCTAAATAGATCGGGCTTGGTGAGTTTGTAATCATACAGCTAAATAGATCGGACTTGGTGAGCTTGTAATCATACAGCTAAACAGATCGGGCTTGGTGAGCTTGTAAGCATACACTCAGCTTAACAGATCGGGATTAGTGAGCTTGTAATCATATACTCAGCTTAAAAGATCGCGCTTGGTGAGTTTGTAATCATACTACTAAATAGATCGGACTTGGTGAGTTTGTAATCATACAGCTAAATAGATCGGAATTGGTGAGCTTGTAATCATACAGCTAAATAGATCCGACTTGGTGAGTTTGTAATCATACACTCAGCTTAACAGATCGGGTTTGGTGAGTTTGTAATCATACACTCAGCTTAACAGATCGGGCTTGGTGAGTTTGTAATCATACAGCTAAACAGATCGGACTTGGTGAGTTTGTAACCATACACTCAGCTTAACAGATCGGACTTTGTGAGTTTGTAATCATACAGCTAAATAGATCGGACTTGGTGAGTTTGTAATCATACAGCTAAATAGATCGGACTTGGTGAGTTTGTAATCATACAGCTTAACAGATCGGACTTGATGAGCTTGTAATCATACACTCAGCTTAACAGATCGGACTTGGTGAGCTTGTAATCATACAGCTTAATAGATCGGACTTGGTGAGTTTGTAACCATACTCTCAGCTTAACAGATCGGGCTTGGTGAGTTTGTAATCATACACTCAGCTTAACAGATCGGGCTTGGTGAGCTTGTAACCATACAGCTAAATAGATCGGGCTTGGTGAGCTTGTAATCATACAGCTAAATAGATCGGGCTTGGTGAGCTTGTAATCATACAGCTAAATAGATCGGGCTTGGTGAGTTTGTAATCATACAGCTAAACAGATCGGGCTCGGTGAGCTTGTAATCATACAGCTAAATAGATCGGGCTTGGTGAGTTTGTAATCATACAGCTAAATAGATCGGACTTGGTGAGCTTGTAATCATACAGCTAAACAGATCGGACTTGGTGAGTTTGTAACCATACTTTCAGCTTAACAGATCGGGCTTGGTGAGCTTGTAATCATACAGCTAAACAGATCGGACTATTTGAGCTTGTAATCATACAGCTAAACAGATCGGGCTTGGTGAGCTTGTAATCATACAGCAATATCTGTCCAGCAAACAGGACATGGTACGTCATAACGGGAGAAAAGTATTATTATCTGTTCAGTAAACAGGACTTGGTACATAACGGGAGAAAAGTATTATTATCTGTTCAGCAAACAGGACATGGTACATAACGGGAGAAAAGTATTATCATCTGTCCAGCAAACAGGACATGGTACATAACGGGAGAAAAGTATTATTATCTGTTCAGTAAACAGGACATGGTACATAACGGGAGAAAAGTATTATTATCTGTCCAGCAAACAGGACATGGTACATAACGGGAGAAAAGTATTATTATCTGTTCAGTAAACAGGACATGGTACATAACGGGAGATAAGTATTATTATATGTTCAGTAAACAGGACATGGTACATAACGGGAGAAAAGTATTATTATCTGTCCAGCAAACAGGACATGGTACATAACGGGAGAAAAGTATTATTATCTGTTCAGTAAACAGGACATGGTACATAACGGGAGAAAAGTATTATTATCTGTTCAGTAAACAGGACATGGTACATAACGGGAGAAAAGTATTATTATCTGTCCAGCAAACAGGACATGGTACATAACGGGAGAAAAGTATTATTATCTGTTCAGTAAACAGGACATGGTACATAACGGGAGAAAAGTATTATTATCTGTCCAGCAAACAGGACATGGTACATAACGGGAGAAAAGTATTATTATCTGTTCAGTAAACAGGACATGGTACATAACGGGAGATAAGTATTATTATATGTTCAGTAAACAGGACATGGTACATAACGGGAGAAAAGTATTATTATCTGTTCAGTAAACAGGACATGGTACATAACGGGAGAAAAGTATTATTATCTGTTCAGTAAACAGGACATGGTACATAACGGGAGAAAAGTATTATTATCTGTTCAGTAAACAGGACATGGTACATAACGGGAGAAAAGTATTATTATCTGTCCAGCAAACAGGACATGGTACATAACGGGAGAAAAGTATTATTATCTGTCCAGCAAACAGGACATGGTACGTCATATAATAAAATGACATCGCGAGACCATCATTGGAGAGATTTTATACTAAGCCTTGTTATAACTTCAATGTAAAGAGTCATCAGAAGATGACATATACCACCGGTCCCACATAATTTGTAAAACACATCTTTGACAGATAATTGTGTATCTACTACTTCAGTTAGTAGGTAAAACACATGCAGAGTATCAGGTATGATGAAGAGTTTTGAAGCTGTGCTCCAGAAACAAACCTATGTCTGAACAAAGTCTAAATTCAACACGTTTCTATCGTAACGAAAAACAAAATTTCAGAAGTCTGAAAATATTAAACGGCACCACTTCAGTTAGTGGATAATACACATGCAAAGTTTCAGGAAGATATGATAAAGAATTTTGGAGCTGTGCTCCGGAAACGAACTGTCTCTGAACAAAGTCCAAATCCAACACGTTTCTATGGAAACGAAAAAAATATGATTTTCGGAAATCTGAAAATATCACTATGCACATGGAAAGTTTCAGAAAGATATCGTGAACGGTTTTCGAGTTATGCTCCGGAAACGAAATGATTACGGACGGACAGACAGACAGACAGACAGACAGACGGACAGGGCGACGACTATATCCCACGGTATTACATACCGGTGGGATAAAAAGTGTAGTTTGCTTTTTGGTTAGTTATTAAGTTTTAAAATGCAGAATGCTTTTAATGTAATTTATTTGTTTTTAAAGTTTATAATAAATGAAATCAAACGCATTAAGCCTGCATAAAATTTTAGATTTCGATCTATGGGACAGACGTTTTAAATGTTCGAAAATACTGATGTTAACACTCTATCGAGTCTAAAAGCATTAAGAATAAGTCGATAAACTAACGCCGACGAGTCCATCGAATTGCTGTAAAATCACTAATCATACATTAGAAAATTATATTACCCTAACCGCCATTTCTGTATCTTGATTAGACAGCTCTGGTCTGCAATTATTATTATCTTAATCACTCACACGCAAACACGTGGCATCAACATGCCGCTAATTATTGACTTTAAGGAATGTGAAAATAACAAGCTTATTTTTATCAAGTACATTCATCGCACTTCTGTAACGAACTTAGTCCATATACTAGGGCGACATGGGGTGAGCATCTCGGGTCGATACCATTTAGTTAATAATGTTCTTTCCCAAGCTGTGAAGGCGTCGACTCATCGGACCCTAGCCGACTGGAGGTCATTACCATTACGCGATCTTTATTAGCTATACACTCAAGAGAAGCTAGTCTTAATTGTTTTAGCATTAATCCTGGATTTTATTTGTTTATCAATTCAATACTTAGGTGCGTGTGTTTGGTTAGGGTGTCGGGGTGCGGGTGTTTGGTTTAGGAGTCGGGGTGCGGGTGTTTGGTTTGGGTGTCGGGGTGCGGGTGTTTGGTTTAGGTGTCGGGGTGCGGGTGTTTGGTTTTGGTGTCGGGGTGCGGGTGTTTGGTTTGGGTGTCGGGGTGCGGGTGTTTGGTTTGGGTGTCGGGGTGCGGGTGTTTGGTTTTGGTGTCAGGGGTGCGGGTGTCTGGTTTGGGTGTCGGGGGTGCGGGTGTCTGGTTTGGGTGTCGGGGGTGCGGGTGTTTGGTTTGGGTCGGGGTGCGGGTGTCTGGTTTGGGTGTCGGGGTGCGGGTGTCTGGTTTGGGTGGTTCCGTGCGCAACACTTTTGCAACTTCTTGAAAGTGATTTGACTGTGTTCTGGTTGAACCAAGAGAGAGAGCGCTTGAGTGAGAGAGAGCGCTTCGGAACCAAGAGAAGGGGACAAGACAAGACGAACGGGAGAAGGGAGAAGTGATGGTGTGATTGATTGGAACTTCTAAAATGTTATATCCCAACCTCATGGGTAGTATATCTGGAATGGCTGCTATTTGATTTACACCTAACGTTAAACCGTAAGCGGTAATCGGTATGAATGAGTGACACTAAACTTCATTTAACAATTTTATGAAATACCCTAAGTGTCAAATTATCAAATGTTCTGCTTATCACTATTATTAAAGCTCGCAATCGAAGATAAAAATTTTTTAATATTTAACCTTTCAGTGAGATGTGTTGTCAAATCCAGTATGTTCATTTTATTTAGATTTGATACATACAAAAATATCAAATGTACCGATTTACGTTCAAATCATCTCATTCGACTTGCATCTGTATTCCCTAACGCAAAATATTTCACAATAACTTGTTTCAATGAAACTCGAACAGCGGCTTAATACACGATGAAACGCTGAATTCATGAACCCCATTTACAAGTATACCAGTTATGTGTTCCATTGAACAGTACCAATCAATATCTGTCTCTGCTACATATAAGTTTTCAAGTTTTCAGGGAGGCTCTTACTAGGTCTATGTAGAGTCCCTGAGCAGACCAGGGAGGCTCTAACTAGGTCTATGTAGAGTCCCTGAGCAGACCAGGGAGGCTCTAACTAGGTCTATGTAGAGTCCCTGAGCAGACCAGGGAGGCTCTAACTAGATCTATGTAGAGCTCCTGAGCAGACCAGGGAGGCTCTAATTAGATCTATGTAGAGTCCCTGAGCAGACCAGGGAGGCTCTAACTAGGTCTATGTAGAGCTCCTGAGCAGACCAGGGAGGCTCTAATTAGATCTATGTAGAGCTCCTGAGCAGACCAGGGAGGCTCTAATTAGATCTATGTAGAGTCCCTGAGCAGACCAGGGAGGCTCTAATTAGATCTATGTAGAGTCCCTGAGCAGACCAGGGAGGCTCTAATTAGATCTATGTAGAGTCCCTGAGCAGACCAGGGAGGCTCTAATTAGATGTGTGTAGAGTCCCTGAGCAGACCAGGGAGGCTCTAACTAGATCTATGTAGAGCTCCTGAGCAGACCAGGGAGGCTCTAATTAGATCTATGTAGAGCTCCTGAGCAGACCAGGGAGGCTCTAATTAGATCTATGTAGAGTCCCTGAGCAGACCAGGGAGGCTCTAATTAGATCTATGTAGAGTCCCTGAGCAGACCAAGGAGGCTCTAACTAGATCTATGTAGAGCTCCTGAGCAGACCAGGGAGGCTCTAACTAGATCTATGTAGAGTCCCTGAGCAGACCAGGGAGGCTCTAATTAGATCTATGTAGAGTCCCTGAGCAGACCAGGGAGGCTCTAACTAGATCTATGTAGAGTCCCTGAGCAGACCAAGGAGGCTCTAACTAGATCTATGTAGAGCTCCTGAGCAGACCAGGGAGGCTCTAACTAGATCTATGTAGAGTCCCTGAGCAGACCAGGGAGGCTCTAATTAGATCTATGTAGAGTCCCTGAGCAGACCAGGGAGGCTCTAATTAGATTTATGTAGAGTCCCTGAGTAGACCAAGGAGGCTCTAACTAGATCCATGTAGAGCTCCTGAGCAGACCAGGGAGGCTCTAACTAGATCTATGTAGAGTCCCTGAGCAGACCAGGGAGGCTCTAATTAGATCTATGTAGAGTCCCTGAGCAGACCAGGGAGGCTCTAATTAGATCTATGTAGAGCTCCTGAGCAGACCAGGGAGGCTCTAATTAGATGTGTGTAGAGTCCCTGAGCGGCCAGTCCAATGTTTCTTCACCTCATGTGTTTCAGGTGATAAAGACGGCCAGTCCAATGTTTCTTCATCTCATGTGTCTCGGAGCCATCGTCATGTGTTGTCATGTGAGTTGTTTCTACTTGCTTCTGACTGATGGATATGATATTTAGTAGTTTTCATTTATTCAAATTATGTGTTGAATTAGTCAATGGTTTAATTGAATGAAGTTCGAACGAATTAAACAATTTTAATATTTAAATAACAATAACTCCTTTTTTTTAGAAAGGGTGTCATACGACTTTGCACAAGATTGAAGTTTGATGTTACTTTATTTCGACGTGAGGTACACATTGATTTGCGTTAATATCATTAACACTTTATCACAATAAACAATTATTGACTTCAAGTGAGGTTGATCCAATGATTTATCGACCTTGGACACGTGATATTCACCGAGGCGAAGCCGAGGTGAATATCACGTGTCCAAGGTCGATAAATCATTGGATCAACCGAGTCTGAAGTCTATAATTGTTTTATTATATGAACAATGTCTTAACTTGCTATTCTGCTGTGAAATGTAACAGGTATGAGGTGAACGATTTCAGCATGATACATCAAGATTCAATGAAAATAGGCCATGGGCCGAAAGCCGTAGCTTGTCTCTAAAGTGACTTTAGGTCCAAGTTTTTGGTGAAGGCAGAAACAATATATAAATTTAATCCTGAGTGTTTACTGCTTCCAAAAATGCAATGTTTCACCTAGGATACTTGTTCATTATGAAATTGGGGCATGTTGAAGTGATGAATCAGCAGTTTCGCAAAAGGTCTTCTTAGCCATGGAAAAACTTATTTTTTGACAAAAGTTTTTAATATATTTCCACATATCACATATCTGTTGAAAGGGAATATGTTGTTCTATCTAAATATTGTAATCCAACTGGGTTTCCTATTCAAAAAGGGAAATTTTTGCAAAAAATGTTTTGAAATTATTTTTTTTTCTCAAACCGTTCCATTTCCTTTATGATTTTAAAAAGAAAATTAAATTTTAGCCCTTATTCAATTCATAGTGTAAGAAACAGATGTAATTACAACAATGAGAAGTTGGATTTTTTAAACTACATAAATTTCCAAGAGAGCTAAATGAATTTTTCTAACAAGGGTGAGAGTTTTGTCTGAGAAAAGGGAGGTAACTCTTGCAAGTATTTCTTATTGTTTTCAACATTTCTCATAGAATTTGCCATAAAGTAACAACTGATTCTTATTACAAACGTACGAAAACGCATTATGGAATGATATGTTACAAAATTGTAGAAGAATGTAAATATAAAATTTGATTTTTCCCCAATGGTATAAATAGGTAAGAATAAAAATATTAAAAATGCAAACATCGAACCACAATAATGCAGTGATACAAAATTGTACATAAGAAATTATTTTTTTAATTAAAGGTGTGTTAAGTCTGTTCGCTAAAGATACCCATTTTCTGTAGAAGTAGTTACAGGTCTGAGCTTTTTTTTAAATAAAAATATGAATGAAAATATCTTTGATTTAAAAAAAGGCTATAAAACAATTATGTTTTCCCCTTTACTTACTTCTTTGAATTCATTGAATGCTCATAATTTTTTGATTATGAGAATTTGATTCAAAAGAACTTATGTGTTTGGTAGGCCAGATAAATAGAGGATTCTTCAGTGTTTTCAGTATAATGTTGCAGTTTATCTCTCCGCGAGTGCCAGTATTTTGTAAGTGGCGCAGATACGAGTGAAAATATATATTAGATGAGATAAGTGACATTACACTGTAAATACAAAATATTCTATTTATTAAATGTGTCTGTGTTTAAAAAAAATGTGGTGTTTTAAAGTTAAAAAGTTCAAAACTTAGGGAGTTCTTGTGATATCATACGTTGACGTTGTTGATAGCAGACGTGACGTCATATTATTGTGGACATGATGTCATTCCCTGTGTTATATTTTCACTGTGTAGAGAACTGAGATCAAACTGCAGTGGTGAGAACGTTTTCTCAAACAGATAAATAGAGAAATTCTGTCTTTTCTTGGCCATAAAAATATATTAAAAAAATTTATTTGCTTAATCAATGAAAACAAACTGGTTACAAACTACAATTCTTACTACCCACAAACCTCAATCAAAATAGTGTCATACTAACTGTCATGATTATGGATTGAACTAATATATCAAACTATTAATTGACAACATACTTTCATCTCTCTCTCTTTTGCATGATCGGGTATTGACCGCCCCCCCCCCCCCCCCCCCCCCCTTAAAGATGATGATGTAACAATGTTATGATGCCATAGTGCTGCTGACGTCACAGTGCTATGCTACTTCACTGAGCTCACTGACAAAGAAGCTAAAGTGTTGTGTTTGAGATATGTTCATTCATTAAGATAAGATATCCCGGAGGAAATTCGTTTCATTGGCATGCTGGGGATATTTGTAAATTTAATCAAGTCCTGTTGATATATTTGATATCAGAAGACACATGGGTAAGATTCTCAATTGATGGGCATTTAGAACAATGTTAAATTCTAATATATACTACCGTATATTTGTACGGTTACTGCCCTTCTAGAAAGAAAACTATTGAGCTTCTCTGTAATCAGACCTCATACACTTTTGATCAAGGTTCCAATGGACACGGAGATCTCACTATCACCTTTTATCATCCAAAATTATGTTCTGTAGTATCTTCAACATTGCCTTAGGAACCAGGGGATTTAAAGTAACCAACCAAATACTGAAGAGTTGCTTTAAGATATTATCACTTTTTTCAATGATAACTTTGATTTTGACTCAAATGTGTTATCAAGACTGATAGGTTCATTTCCAAAGCATAGCTAAAAACCTGTTAATTTTATTTTTCGGAAACTCTTTAGGTGTATTATCCATATGCCTTTTTTATTTTAAGATTTTGAAATTATTAATTTAGTTTCTATGGGAATGGTTTGGATTTGGACACAGGGACAGGTTAGTTTCCATATAAGAAATTTAAAAAAAAAAGGTTTATCTTTTATCTTTTTTAACCTAATATGTGTTATCCACCTTGTGAATTAGTTCATTTCCGGAGAAGAACTGTTTGTGTTATCTTTTTGAAACTTAATAGGTGGTAATCAGTATTAAACGTGGTATCTTATGACATGTTAATTTTGTTTAATATATAAGTATTGTGTTTTCATGGAAACGAACTGGACTTTTATTGAGGGATAGGTTTCTTTCATTTCCCAACAGAAAAGGTCAATATACCTTTTTAAAAATATTGGCCTTTTATGTTTCAAAACTTTCAAATTTTGATTTGTTTCCATGAAAAGAAGTGAGACCTGGAGCCATTGAGTGAGGGACCCATACTTTTGTTTCTACTGCTTGCAAAGTTTATCTGCACGTCAGTTTTATAGACAGTAGATAGGTAGATATATGCATAGAGTCAATATGAACACCCAACAAAATTCAACTTAGTATTTGCATATAAAATATAATCATGTAATCGTAATACATTATTACTCAGGATTGTTTGTCATTTTTGAAGATATTACAAATATTACTAAAGGTAAAAGTTTTTTTCTGTGTGTTTTTTCAAAATGTTTGCACACTTTTTTTCTTCTTTTTCTTTCTTTCTTTTTTTTCTTGATTTGTCTAAATTTTTTTTATTCCATTTCACTTCAAATACATAGAATATACATACAAAACAAAAACATACATGTCATCAGTCTATTGTTGTAAAAAATAAATAATAATAGGTGTCAGTAAAAGTTACCAGGTTGATGTTAATGGCCACAAAATTGACTACCAATAAAGTGTTTTACATGCCACCATCAAAAATGTTTTCTACTCAAATACCAAATTAACTGTTAGTTATAGCCATGAAGACAGTTTTAAAATCTTAACGTAACATAATGTTATGAATGGTAACAAAAAAAATATCACTTGTGTACCATTTAATTTGGGCAAATGATCCATTTTGTCAACAGGAACCCGATATTGTAAGTAAAACAAAGGTTAAATGAAGGTAAAAAAAACCTTCACCCAATATCAAATAAAAAGAGTAAAGCCACTAAAGGAACAAGGTCAGCCATACTGCCGATCTAAGGAAGCAGTCCATTCAACTTCAGGTCAAAATGTACGCTAAGAATCGTTGACATTCACAAATAAACGCACGTACCAATCAACTATGCATTTCTCCACAAACCCAGTTGATTTCAAACATATGTCACCCTTAAGATAACTTTAGTAGCTGTTCTAACTGGAAAATTGACCACAAAAACCTCTCCCCTGAACATTATTCTTCAGTATCACAGTGTTAATAATCAAAGTTATGATTATTTTTCTGTTTTCCATCCAGAAGTAGCCATTGTTTAATATACCCATATATATGGCCCCTGGAAACTTCTGATATTGCCACAATTTGATCAGTTGAAGACTCACAAACAGACACACACACAATCTATGATGGGGGCGGCCATCTTTGTTGTACCGGGCAGGCTGACCTAGCTGCTCTCTGATTGGTTGAAAATAGCATATTTCTCAAGGGTCTTTTATTACTGTTTATTAATTAATGAACAAGTGTTTTTGGTGAAACATTGAATATTTTGTGAAAAATAACCATTTTCTACAATATAAAGTAAAGTTTTCCCCTTCACCAAAAACTTGGACCTCAAATGAACAAAAACAGTCCTCGGCCCATGGCCTAAAAACAAATCGAGCTTAAATTCAATTGTAACTCTAATTCAGTACAATCACAGAGACGAAGCGTTGCCTATCGCTTGATTTACAGTACTACACGCGAAGTATGGAGTTCAAGACCGGGATCTCCCAAAGCTATTTTTAGCCACCGGAGGTGTCCGGATTGTTATATCAACCTCTCGCGCGTCACACAGGTTGACATCGCTTAGCGTCAGTGCTGTCATGTGACTAAGTAGACCAATCAGAAAGACGGACATAATCCATTCATATAATAAATGCCATTTATTAACCTTACTGTTCAGGTAAACTATCGTGTTTATATAAAGGTTACGTTTGATTGTTTAACGATGACAGACAAGAAATTCTTGCAGTAACTTTGTTTGTAAGAGGCAATAATTGGCCGTGTTATTCACACTTGATTCAGGCGCGATGTGTTGCAGGGTGTCGTCATGTTCCCGGAGCCGAGCGACCTGAGTTGTGTGGTGGAGATCTGGCCCTTCCACGTGGGCTTCTCTGTCATGTATGGAGCTCTCATCCTGAAGACCTGGCGGTGAGTACTTTATACCACACTCCTACAGTCTGGCCCCCCAATGCCTATAATTAAGGATTCAGGACTAAAGTGCTGAATCCTTATTGTTATTGGCGTGTTTTATTATTAAGGATTCAGCCCTTTGGGGCAGAATCCTTATTGAGATTGGCGTGTTTTATTATTATTCTTCCACGGATTTTGTGGACAGCACTTCTACCAGAAGGAATGCAGCTAATGCAACCAGCGCATTGACAGTGCGAGCAGAAAAGTAAATCATGACGATTTCGTTGGTCACGTGGTTTCGCCGTCATTTTGAAGTTAGCGTTTTTGCCGTGATTTCTGACCCTACCCTCTTTAAAAATCTTCTTCTCACTTACGGCAACACGTACAGGCATGTGTGACAGCTCATTTTAAAGCTGAATAAATCGTCAACAAAATGACCTCACAGAATTTTGAATTTAGTCCTAGAACAAAAGTTATCTGCACTTGAATATGGTCCTTTTTTCAGTTTTTGTATTTTGGCGTCATTTTCAAAGGGACGTAGTACAAAGAACTTGGTCGTTAACATTCGTGATTTTATCAGGACTGCGAGCCAAATATAGGGTGTGTAGGAATTCATGGTTAGATGAGCTCTGAAAAGTCATTCCTCGCCACAAATAGGTGTGAAAATTTAGATATACCTGCAAGATATCATGATGTGTCAATATTATTCAGTAAACAAGTTCACAAACACCTTTTGCTGCCAATAACACCTGTCACCATCAACGTTTCACCTACGTTTTTGAGTCTAAACTAACTACATATTGCCTTCTAAGGCCTCACTCACACCCTCACTGACAAGGTTTCTCATCTATTTTTGATTTCACAATGTTAAGGATATTGCTTCCAAGGACTTCAGCTAGAAAATCACGGGCTGAATCATTTTATTGTCGCTGGTGACTATATTTATTATTCTTCCAGCGAGGGATTGGTCACGATTTCGGCCAAACGAAAAGAGCTAATGCAACCAAACTTTGCAAAATGATAGCCCTTACTACGAACTACTAAAAATAAGCTTTTGGGCACAATCGACACAGCCATTAAAGGTCCAGTTCGATTCTAAATTTCGATTTTTAACATGGGTTAATTCTTCGAAATGCAGCTAGAGACTTGCAACTTTTTCTAAAAGATGCACATTGTCAATACGAGCAAAAAAGTAAATCACAGTGAAATCGTAGATCACGTGGTTTCGGCAACATATTGTTTTTAGCGTTTCTGTAAAATTTCCCGACCCCACGCATTTTTGACAATCTTCTCCTCGGAAAATACTTCCACCACGACGCTGAAACTTATATATGTATGTAGCTGAGGCATTGGTGAATGCATGGTGTGTTTTTTCAAGAGTGTACTCCCAATACTTTTTGAACAGTGAGCACTCAAAGTTGGTCGATTTTGAAAAATGCGCAAAATTCAAAGGAACATAACTCAAATACCTACCCGTCGAATTTCATGATTTTTTCAGATGAGTAAGAGTATACTATGGTTGTTATAAATCAAAAATAAAAGTGCTCACGAACAGTCATTCCTTTTCACAATTTGACAAAAACTGAAAATGTACTGAAATTTCGCGTTTTTGAAGGTGTGCGTCTTTAAAAAAATTCTTCTCACTAACAGCAACACGTACGGACACGTGTGATAGCTCATTTTAAAGCTGAATAAATGGTTAACAAAGTGACGAGCCAAAAAAAGTTATTTCGTTCTAGAACTAAAATTATCTCCCCTTGAATATGGTCATTTTTTAAATGTTTGTTTTTTGGCTTTATGTTCAAAGGGACATAACTCTGCCACATATAAACTAATTTCAGAGTTGATTATTGCTATTTGTTCCCCGGTATATGCTCCACAATTCGATTGCAAATCATTATCATATAAAAGTTGATAGTTACGGAACAATTTGGACATTTTCGAAACCAACTGAAAATGTACTGAAATTTTGCGATTTTGAAGGTGTGTGTCTTTAAAAATCTTCTTCTCACTAATGGCAACACGTACAGACGAGTGTGATAGCTCATCTTAAAGCTGAATAAGTGCTTAACAAAGTAACGAGCCAAATTTTGGAATTTCGTCCTAGAACTTAAATTATCTCCCCTTGCATATGGTCCTTTTTTAGATGTTCGTGTTTTGGCTTTACATTCAAAGGGACATAACTCTGTCACATATAGACTTATGTCTCAGTTCTTTATTGCAATTTGTTCCCAATATTTGCTCAACAATTCCATTTCAAGTCATTATCATATACAAATTAATAGTTCGGCCACATTTTGGGTTTTTATTCAGGGGTAAACAAATATGAAGTTTTGAACATTGAAATGCGAGTCTCAATAGTCCAAGACACATGCTAGAGACATGCAACTTTCTTTACAAGTTGTGCAATATTAATGTTACAGTGGCTAAATTGATTACATTTCAAATAATTTACTCATATATGCGCTGAATCCTTTTATCGTCACTTGTGACTATATTTTATGTTTATAATATCCTATTTTTAATATGATGATTTTAGTGTCTCATAGGTCATCTTGGCCGGACACTTTTATGTGTGTGACACTTAAATAAAATAGTTTTCTTCTTCTTCTTCCTATAAAATTTTTCTGTTTGTCTTAGTTCATGTTCAGTAAGTTATGGATGGACATATAGATACATATATATATTTATTTGATTCACATCCGATTCAGTTCACTCTGGGCAGTTCTGTGCCATGTTGTTTGTTTGCCTTGTTGGGTCCATCTGTGGGCCATTTTTGTTACAACTGAGGAAGGTTTTCTCCGGACGTGAGCATGTCACTCCACCTGAGCATGTCTCTCTCTCTAATTTCATTGTTCATACACCTGGATGTTCCCTGTTCATATAGCTCTTTGTTAGAAACCAGACAGCAGTGGTCAGTGATGGTGGAATGTAGATATGTCGTGTTTGGCTTTGGAATGGATTTATTCTGTTTTTAAAATTGTTTCCCTACCTTGGATGTTATTATAGCACACCCCTTTGCCCGGATTTTATTAACATATATGTTTGTTCCCGGTTAACCGAAGTCAGTGTTCTTCGGATTTTATGTACTGTTTCCTTTTTGTAATAAACAGATAATGGCTGACCACGTGTTTTGACTTTGCCAAGAAGTTTGACCATTAGTTTGACAATGAAGTGCTTTGACAGTTTTGTCATGGTCCCGCGAAGCGGATAATAACCCTAGCCTAAGATATTAAATGACATTGAACGCTGCCAGTGCTGGTAAGAGTGACTGTGATGATTCTTGTCAGTCGGACGAGAGAGGTGTTCTGTGTTCGTCGCGTGAGAGGAAACGACCGTCTTTATCTTTCTGATTATATATTGGACAGATACATGAATGAATCACCAATTGAAGAATCAGAGTTAATTACACGGTCTCAAGTAACTAGTGTATCAAGACATTCTCGTACAAGTAAACAATCACAACACTCGCAAATGTATGCCTCGACAACTCATACAGAGTGAACTTGGTTCAATCCTGGCCTTGCCGGCCATCCGCCCGGGAGACAGTGAAGGATTTGACAACTTAGCATTAGCGGTCCAGTCACTTGTTGGAATGCTAAGATCACTTGAAGATGAGTATGGATCAGAACTGAATTGCAGACTGCTAAGTAAATTAGCACCAAGCATGGGGGGTGGATTTATTGAACATTGTCTGAAACTTGGAATTCATGAATCTTACAACTTGATGAGTTTCAATGAATGACTACAAATCAAGAGCAGAGCTAAACGAATGGCCAATAATGCTGTCAACTCATATGAAAGGCAAGACAAGACAAAACCTCATTCTTTGAGACGAGATCATGCTCCTACAGCAGCATTCTTCAACAAATCTAAATCCCAAGAAGCCTCAAAGGAGAGAGACTCCTGAATCCGTTCCAAAGGGTTATTGTCCGAAGTGTGAACCATCTGATCAGTAGCAGCCCTGGGGCTGCTATCAGTTTTTGTGCAGTTTCCATCGCCGCCTATAACTTTTTTCCTAAAAGGTTTTGAGAACCCATATACATAACTTCTTACTTATGCCCCTGGGGAATTTTTTTGACGTGTTAATATTCATATAGGTCAAGGTCACGAGTTCTGAAATGGATAAAAAAAAAATCCTTTTAAACACGACAACTTGAAAAATATTTGTGCTATCAGGCTCTTATTTGGTGTATATCAACTATGGAGAAAGGCCAAGATTTGAAAAGGTTTTCGCTAACATCCGTCTAAGATCAAGGTCATAGCGAGGTCACAACTTAAGCATGCTTTTGCGAAAATGTCTTATTTCAACTATTAACACTTTGAATCATTACATGATTGTGATACACAATGAAAAGTGATCACTGATTGTGTGACCTTGCATTTTAAAGGTCAAGGTCACGAGATAGGGTCATGGTCACCAGTTCTGAAATCACTAAATACGTTTTTTCCAAAGCGGTGTCAATACCTCATATACATAGCTTTTTTTCTTATACACCTGGAGAATTATTATGACATGCTCACATTCACTACAAAATTCCTTGTAACCACGATAACTTCAAAAACTGTTGTGCCATCAGGCCCTTACTTGGTATATATCAACTATGGAGAAAGGCCAAGATTTGAAAAGGTTTTCGCTAACATCCGTCAAAGGTCAAGGTCACAGCGAGGTCACAACTTAAGCATGCATTTGCGAACATGCCTTATTTCAACTATTAACACTTTGGATCAGTACATGCTTGTGATACACAATGAAAAGTGATCACTGATTGTGTGACCTCGAATTTTAAAGGTCAAGGTCACTAGTTAAGGTCATGGTCACCATGCAGTTCTGAAATCACTAAATACTTTTTTTCCAAGGAGGTATCAACACCTCCTATACATAGCTTCTTTCTTATACACCTGGGGAATTATTTTGACATGCTCACAGTCAAGGTCAAAGGTCAAGGTCATGAGTTCTGAAATCACCACAAAAATCCTTGTAAATACGATAACTTCAAAAACTGTTGTGCTGTCAGGCCCTTACTTGCTATATATAAACTATGGAGAAAGACCGAGATTTGGAAAGGTTTTCGCTCAAATCTGTCAAAGGTCAAGGGCACAGCGAGGTCACAACTTAAGCGTGCTTTTGCGAAAATATCTTATTTCAACTATTAACAATTTGAATCATTACATGATTGTGATACACAATGAAAAGTGATCACTGATTGTGTGACCTTGAATGTTAAAGGTCAAGGTCACGAGATAGGGTCATGGTCACCAGTTCTGAAAACACTAAATACTTTTTTCCAAGGAGGTATCAACACCTCATATACATAGCTTCTTTCTTATACACCTGGAGAATTATTATGACATGCTCACATTCAAGGTCAACGGTCAAGTTCATGAGTTCTGAAATCACTACAAAAATCCTTGTAACCACGATAACTTCAAAAACTTTTGTGCTATTAGGCCCTTACTTGGTATATATCAACTATTGAGAAAGGCCAAGATTTGGAAAGGTTTTCGATAACATCTGTCTACGGTCAAGGTCATAGCGAGGTCACAACTTAAGCATGCTTTAGCGAAAATGTCTTATTTCAACTATTAACACTTTGGATCAGTACATGATTGTGATACACAATGAAAAATTATCACTGATTGTGTGACCTTGAATGTTAAAGGTCAAGGTCATGAGATATTGATTAAGGCCATGTTAATCCTTTGATCCAATTTTGAAATCAGAAATAGGTTTTAAGAACAAACTTGTGAAAAGTGACCCCAGTCATGATTCAACTTGTTAGAATGACTTGTATAATGAACAAATTATTGTCAAAAAAGATTCCCATTTTATTTATGCTGACGAGAAGGCGGAACAGGGAAAGGCGAGACCCAAAGTTTCGGGGCTGCTCTGCTTTTGGGGTGTCCCGCAAACGCTCATCTAGTTTTCTTTGTTCTTGCCAAGAGATGAAGAAGTTGAATCTTAATCACATTTTGAAACTAAGGTTTTCTATTAAAAGAGCATTCGCCTCCGAGAACCTGGCCCTCTCAGAATACACATACCCAACTGAGGATCTCCAGGACAGATGGCCCCATCTTCGGGAACACCCATTGCCAGTTATCAACAAGGTGAAGCCTGTGATCTTGATAGGCTCGGACTGTGCTGAACTGATAGTACCAGATATGCCAATCACATTTGGACCACCATCGACGCCAGTAGCAGTTCATGCCAAACTGGGATGGTCTCTGCAAGGTCCAGCTCACTCAGCTTGTCAGGTGGAGCAGCATAGCTTCTTCATTACCGAATAACCTAGTTTCAGTGACTTTTACCAAGATGTTACACACCGTTGCATGTTGACCCAAGAAAGGCAACCAGAGAACTCCATGTATTCAGTGACGCCTCTGAGAGGTTCTATGGCTCAGTTGCCCACCTGAGAACAGAGACTGAGGAAGGGTAAATATTTGTGAGTTTTTTCCAATTCCGATCCAGAGTGGCACAAAAACGTCAGCAATCAATCCCAAGACTTGAATTATGTGCTGCCTTGACAGGTGCGCAACTTGAAAGAAATTACCCTCCAGCTTGCCAAAGTAATTCTTTGGAGCGACTCCACGACAGTGTTGACCTGGTTGAGGTCAGAGTCGTGTAGGTACAAAGTGTTTGTGGCGAAACGGTATTAGCGGTGGTTGGACCACATTCAAGGGAAGTAACTCTAAGCTGAGCTCCCACACCGGAGCTATGCCCTTTATTCACGTATTCACGCGCGCAATGGACACCTGTGCCGTGGTCACTCGTAGCAAATGTAACCTTGCTCGTATCCACGTACCTAATTTGAAATGACAGGGGCAATTATATGTATTTAATAGTGAGTACAGTTACTTAGAACAATTTCTTATTTTCGTTCATGGCAGATTTCGTTCCTAAGTTACTTCAAGTTGAATTTTGCAAATGTGGGCCCACTGTCTCGGTTCCTATTAGGTCAGTGGGCCCACATTTTAAAAAAACCGGATAATTTGTTTTTTGAACACTTGATGGGAACTATTCTTGATTATAGATCCTGTTCCATCCTAGATAATTTGTATTTGAACACTTGATGGGAACTATTCTTGATTATAGATCCTTTTCCATCCTAGATAATTTGTTTTTTGAACACTTGATGGGAACTATTCTTGATTATAGATCCTTTTCCATGCTAGATAATTTGTATTTGAACACTTGATGGGAACTATTCTTGATTATAGATCCTTTTCCATCCTAGATATTTTGTATTTGAACACTTGATGGGAACTATTCTTGATTATAGATCCTTTTCCATCCTAGATAATTTGTATTTGAACACTTGATGGGAACTATTCTTGATCCTATTTCCCATCAAATGTTCAATTACAATTTTATAGGGTGGAAAAGGATCAATAATCAAGCCTATTTCCCATCAAATGTTCAATTACAATTTTATAAGATGGAAAAGGATCAATAATCAAGCATATTTCCAATCAAATGTTCAGTTTGAATTTTGCAAATGTGGGCCCACTCTCTCGGTTCCTATTAGGTCAGTGGGCCCACATTTTGAAAAAAACAGATTTTGATCGAGTACAGGATTCTTCCTCCTTCAACTATAATAAAAAGACAATGTTTACATTGAACTAATTTTTATTTATCAACATTTAATATGTTTTCCCATCAAATGTTTAAGATCAATTACCTAGGATGGAAAATGATCAATATTCAATCATCTTTCCCATCACATATTAAAAATAAATTAACTAGGATTGAAAAGAATCAGTATTCCAACATCTTTCCATCAAATGTTCAAATAAAAGTGTTTATGATGGAAAAGGATCAATAATCAATCCTATTTCCCATCAAATGTTCATTTACAATTTTATAGAATGAAAAATGATCAGTAATCAAGCCTATTTCCCATCAAATGTTCAAATAACGTTATCTAGGGTGGAAAAGGATCAATAATCAAGCACGTTTACCTTCAGTTTTCACAATAATTATCGAGGTAAACATCAATCGTCAAGCTGTAGATCTAATTCATTGACAGCTGATAGTAAGAATATGCTAATTTCTTAGGTCTCTGACCTGACCTACTGACCTCGACCAATCAGAATGCTCCAACGCCTCAATGTGACCATGACCTAGTCCTTGACATTGGTTCTGACCAATCAGAGAATACCTCTCATGAATATGCATTTTGTGTGGCCTACATTTCGCGGGCTATCGTAAATTCATTTCTGATGGAAAAATAACATAAAAACAGTAACTTTCAACCTTTATTTCCGAATAGAACAACCCAAACATACATAAGAAGTTGGCAATATTCGAAAGTACCGTGGGAAAGCAAATAGACAAATGTGGGCCCACACCATCGCTGTACTATATGGTAACGATTTCGATGGACCCACATTTCAAGTAACGTAACATTCCATGCAGTAGGTAAATGTGGGCCCACTCCATCGCGGTACTATATGGTAACGATTTCAGTGGGCCCACATTTCAACTAACGTAACATTCCATGCAGTAGGTTTCAAAAACAAGAACTAAATACATAACTAATTTAGCATTCTAGTATTTCATTTCCACTGTTTGTAATTAACGGTATTTAATTAATGACATGGGAATACAAAACTAATTGTCGTGGCTTCCACGGGGAAGACAAGAGTTACATCCCTTGAATGTGGTCCAACCACCGCTAATACCGTTTCGCCGTGTTTGTCGGCACTAGGATATCAGAGATTCAAACCCTGACGAACATAACGCAGTGGCACTATGTGGATACCAAAGACAATCCATCAGATGACGTCACACGAGGGAAAACACCCTCGGAACTCAGCAAGGAAACTAGGTCCACCCTTTCTCTCATTGCCACATCCGACAACCCGTCTGCTCATCAGCCAATATGACAATGACTTATTACATAGTGGAGCAGAGCGTGTCTTTGCCGAAATTCGCAGAAGTTACAGGATCTTGCGCGGACGAGAAGCTGTTCGATCTCATCAAAGTAAATGTGCAGTTTGTCAGAAATGGCGAGCAAATCCACAAGTTCCAAAGATGGCTGACTTACCCCCTGCCCGATTGAGACTCTTTAAGCCGTCATTTCATTCCACTGGGACAGATTGCTTTGGACCAATGCAAGTGAAGATTGGACGACGCTTAGAGAAAAGGTGGGGTATCATATTCAAATGTATGACTACCCGGGCAGTTCACTTCGATCTGCTCGACAAAATGGACACGGATGCCTACTTGATGTCACTACGACGTTTCATAGCTCGTCGTGGGAAACCATATGAGATTTGGTCAGATAATGGAACCAATTTCAAAGGAGGAGTGAAGGAACTGAATGAGGCATGGGCGGTAATGTTGCCATCGCTGACAGCACAACTTGCCAAACAGAAGATTCGCTTTCACTTTAATCCACCAAGTGCTCCCCACTTTGCAGGTGTATGGGAGAGAGAAATTAAGTCGGTGAAGTACGGACTGAAAGTTGCCCTTGGAGACCAAAGCGTCTCAGAACCAGTACTCCAGACTGTATTGGCTGAGGTAGAAGGGATATTTAACTCTAAGCCTTTGAGCTATGTGTCATCGGACGTGAGTGACATTGACCCAGTGACCCAAATGTACTCCTGAATGGTCGAAGAGACAGTTCTATGCCACAGGTTGTGAATCCAGAACAGGAGATACTCAGTCGTCGCAGGTGGCGACACAGCCAAGTCCTTGCAGATCACTTTTGGAAACATTTCATTCGTGACTACCTACCAGTTGAGGCAGAAATGGCAAATTGATCGCATGGATCATAAGGACATTGGTTGTGGAGATGTGGTCATGATCTTGGACCCGCAGAGTGTCAGATCGGCATGACAGGTTGGCAGGG
Source organism: Gibbula magus (assembly GCA_936450465.1). Classification (NCBI taxonomy): domain Eukaryota; kingdom Metazoa; phylum Mollusca; class Gastropoda; order Trochida; family Trochidae; genus Gibbula; species Gibbula magus. The sequence continues at coordinate 92,576,756 of OW388291.1, read as the reverse complement.
TAGACGAGACATTCCCAGGGGTTGATGGTAGGATTCGATCAGCCTCTGTTAAAATTGGTGATCAGCGGATCCTGAGGCCTGTTTGTCGATTAATACGGCTCCCTGAGTGCCCTGAGGACTAAGGGCCCTGTCACACTTAAGCGTATAGTAAGTGCGTATGAGTTGCGCATAAAAAATATTGTATACGCAACCGATACGCTCAAAATTAAAGTTTTATTTTTAGTACGTTTCCTTACTTGTTTCGCACATGAAGCGAACAGTTTGCGAACATAGCATATGAGATGCGTACGGGATGCGCGTGAGATACGTATGAAATGCATATGTGATGCATATGAGATGCGTATGAGATGCGAATGAGATGGACATGATTTGCGTGTCACTATTTGTTTTACCAGATGACTCACATTTTCGACTTTTCTCCAGAACCGTAATCAAAGTCACAAAAAGTAAATAAATGCTCCTCTAATAAACTTCAACTTACTTTCCAGTAGAACTTTACTCAAATAGTGATTTCGTATATCTAAATAGTTTGGACGGATTAAGAGTACATGGTATTCATCTTTTATTTTTTGTATTACAAAAAAGACATAATATAAAAACAAAAGGGATTTTAGGCACACCCATCTTCCTTTCCTAACCATAAGCATGTGTGAGCCGAGACGGAAGCGTGTAAGTGCAATTTAGTAGTTCTTCACATCAATATTAGTTAAATAATTTTTATGCGAAGGGTATTTGATGTGAAAATACAATCTAGTTGACAATTCATGATTCCACATTTGGGAATAAATATCTTTTACCCGTTGTGTAAATTCTCTCACAATAGCATCACTATTAGTAACATCAGTGACCCAAATATATCCAAAACCAAACTTAGAAGAACCAAACCAAAGAAGAACATATATCTCAATAAAGTTTTTAATCCCAGGTTTCTCATCTGAAGCGTTCAATAATGCATTGTATATTAAAATTATATATCGATCCGGTGAAGTTTTAAAAATTTTAGGCCAATATTTAATAACCGTGACAAGCCGAATATCTTTTAAGTGAAATGTACCCGCCATATGAGAATGTTGATGGAGTTGACATTTTCACATATAGCATATTTTTAATAAGTTTCCCTTTCAATAGATTTAGCTTACATAAAGCCCCAAACTTCACAGTCATATGGGAGAATAGGAGAAACGGTTGATTGAAATAATTGATACTGAAAATCTTGAGATATATACGCACTCCTTTTATGACTTAGATAAAATATCCAAAAGCATCCTTAATGGTATTAATTATATCATCTTTCATTATCACAGCCTTTAACATATATTAATAAGTGTGTGCGTCTGGGGGAGAAAACCAGTTAAATTTTTTAAGATATATAATGATCTCTGTGACCTACAGGTAACCTAGGTGCAATAGCCCAGCCTAGCCAGCAGAGGCAGTTCGTTATTATTTGTGTCGAAGAGAGAGAGAGTTCCTAAATCAGGCATATGTGCAGAGGTTTGTTTCATAAACCACAAGATGCATTCTAACATGACTTGAGAGTTGAGACTTGAGAGTTAGTGATACTGAGTTAGAGTTGTAGAGAATTATTTTACTACTTCTTCTAATGAGCTTAAAAACACTGGAATTTGATGAGTCATTATATTTATGTTATGAACCTATTATTTCACAAGCAATGCCTGATATAAATCACACAAAGCCTGATAACCTATAGAGCCAATGGCTCTATTGTCAAAATAATATATTACACGGATATATTATGGCACACAAATTAATGATTAAGGAACATCAAATCTAGACTCACATCTGATATTGAATAACAGCATCGATGACATTTCGTCTGTGTTGATCTGTTGTCTGGCATGTACGTTAAGTGTGCTGATGTGTATGTTTGTCATACGTTCCACATAAGGACAATACGCTGTGATTGCAAGGAATACGATTATGATACGTATAATTCGTTTTGAGTTCGTTCAGCATGCGTGCTATATTCGGTCTAAGTACGCTATGTGTACGTCTGTCATACGCTATTCCTATGTGGTTCGGGAGAGCAGCAGATACTGCGTATGGAGTGCATACCCATTACGTATTCATTACGTACGTGTACCGCACTCGACCGATGGGAAACCGATGCATTGCGTATGAGTTGCATATCATCGTACGCAGCATAGTTTTGAGCATGCCCAAAACTATCATGCGTATAGAAATGGTCTATGCGTATGCCGACGTACAAGAAACGACCTAAAACTTATAAGATGCAAATGAGCGGCGTATATTGCGTACGGCCGCGTATGAAAGAAATATCAAAAGTGTGACAGGGGCTTAAGTTTTACGGACTTGTCCAGTGTTGCCTGAATTGTGACAGTGCTCAGTTGAAGATGATTTAACGTTCAGAAGCTGTAGACATTAATGATCATTATCAGTTGACTATTATTTTTTATATTTCAAATTTGTGCCAAATTTGGGGGCGGCTGTCAAAAATTGCACACCCCTTTGCCCGGATTTTATTAACATATATGTTAACCGAAGTCAGTGTTCTCCGGGTTTTATGTACTGTTTCCTTTTTGTAATAAACAGATAATGGCTGACCACGTGTTTTGAATTTGCCAAGAAGTTTGACCATTAGTTTGACAACGAATTGCTTTGACAGTTTTTTCAATATCATTAAGGCAATGTCAGTAAAATTATTTTTCGCAAAATAAATTCTTTTGCAATTTGAGGTTAAAACATTTATATTGACTGGACCAAGAACGAATGTCTCAGAGATAAGCTCATCTGTAATTTCTCCATGTTTCACCTGCAGATTACCGTCTTTAGGTTCTGCAATCGATCCAATCAGCAGAACACGACGCGTTGAGGCCGCCTTAATGAAAGTGAAAGTAGACGGTGTTTTATAATTTGCGCAGCTGGTATTAGAATATATGCTATTTACATAATGAACAACCGTGGCATTTTTTTTAATTTGGGATTCCAGTATCTACAATCGTAGCAAGTCTTGCACCATACGTTGTGGTTGTGGGTTTGAATCCCTCAGCATGTCCCTCCCGGAGAAGTGATCTGAGTTCTCAACCACTCAACTGTCCCAATCAATAATGTAAATTCTACCTATGAAAGGTTAGATGTCATGCCATATGGTCATATTCGGATACATTAAAATGGGATTTCAATTGAGAAATGCTCAATTTTAAATTTCTGAAATCGGCCCATAAATTACGTTTTTTTTAAAAACCCGCCTAATTTAGGGGGTGTGGTCCCTGAAGCGATTCCTCCTGTACACTGGAGGAATCTCAGTATCGGCGATAATCATAGTTCAACGTAATTTCGCAACATTTTGATTGTAAAGTTCACAACCAAATCTTCAATAAAACAACTTAAATTTTCCATATATCGAATGTTTATATATCCAACTAGGCGAACTAGCTAATTCCGCGGATGACAATTACATAATTATTGCATAAACCTATGTTTTTTGGCGGTTAACCATACCTCCTACATGTAAATTCATCTATCGGTAGTGATAATGATCTTTAATCAATTATTGACGCTCCGCGGACAAGCTGTGTAGCCGGTCCCATCTGTCGCTAATCACGTGCACAGTCACGCCTCAAAGATTGTTTTCAAAGCGAATCGCCGCGCTGATTGCGGCATTGTTAACATAGGTAAATTAAAATCGTCTTAATAAGCATTGCAACTGTATATTGTCTCGATTGGTTCGATTTCACTTTAAGATGTTTTGTAAAGTTTATAAATATTGGATAAACTTTCAATATAACATAATTCGCCTTCTTTTGCCCTATCAGTAGACGTTTTCATTAGTATTTTGGGACAATATAAAGCGATAAATTGTATTAACTGGGTTTTTTTATATTAGAAAACTATCGTTGTTGTGACATATATTTGGAGAGTTAAACATTTGCCTTCTTTGCAGAATTTCTGTGATATTTAGCGGGGAGTCAACTAAGCGTGTGAACCTGCCGGACAAGGCTCTCCTACAGCGCTTGGCTCCTATCGTGGCCGCCGCAATCATCTATCTCGCGTGTTGGACCGCCATCCAGCCTCCCCAGGTCGCCATCATCACCACATCCAACTCGCTCAAGTTTTTCCACTGCGTAGCCACTTGGTGGACGTATGCCATATATGGTGGTGAGTTACCTGTCAATCAGTCACCCACCTATCGTAGCCACTTGGTGGACGTATGCCATATATGGTGATGAGTCCCCTGTCGTAGCCAGTTGGAAATTACCCTTCAATATTATGTTCATGGAGACGAGATTCGCAATTAGCGGGCGAGGCGGAGATGATAATATATGCTTGTGTGTAACATGAACTAAAATGTTAAGGACTTGCTAATGAACGCTATGAGTAAATCTACAATTATCACCATAGCAACTCTTTCTAAGAAAACTCCTGTCAAACGCATTAAAGCTTAATGGTTAATAAGTCAATTCTTCAGGATATTGACTGCCGACAGGAATAGTTCGTTAAGAGCATGTTCGAGTGTAGTTATTACTTGTATAGCGGGAGCATCCAGGTATAATCTGAAAACTAATCCATAATGAACATCCAGGTATAATCTGAAAACTGATCCATAATGAACATCCAGGTATAATCTGAAAACTAATCCATAATGAACATCCAGGTATAATCTGAAAACTGATCCATAATGAACAACAGTTTAACGGGGCGGAAACCAACTACAGGGAGCGGTTTGAAAATCATACAAATGTGTTTGGTTATTTTTGCATTTCGATATAATTCAGTATACCTGTGATACTAAATGCTTCATTATAATAATAAGTCTAAGGTCATGAAAAACATGATTTCAATTTTTTTAAAGAAACTCAGTCTGCAGTTGCTTCAAGCATTCAGCTGCACCAGTTTTTCAGCGAGCATACGCAACGTAAGCTTTCATTTGCAGGCAGGTTTAAAGCGAGCGCATTTCAATTTCGGATATTAACGACATTTCTATCAAGATGCATGACACTTCAAGAGCATTCACTCATGTTATGACATGGATAAGGACTAATGCCGGTTTCGGTCGTTATAATAAATTTTTCAGTATTTCGAAAAAAATACTAAAAGCTTATTACGAAATTTCGCCATTTTGGCGCTTCTTTGAAAATCTTTTCATCACTAAGGGCAATACATATAGCTATGTATGATAGCTTATTTTAAAGCCTTATAACTTTTAAACTAATAAACCTTCGAGCCAAACTTTTGAATTTCGAATTATGCCTTTGAATATGAGCCTTATTAAAAAGTGTGTTGTTTGACTTAATGTTCCAAAGGACATAACATATAGATCTTATTGTAATATATTCCCCGTGACTGAGTTAACAATTTCACGTTAGATCAATATCATATCAAACATTTTCCAATAACTTGAAATTCGGTTATTTTCAAGAACAGCGTCTTTTGTGTTATACCTTTGTATAAGGGATCCGAAAATACTCTTTAACGATGAAGGGAATCTCAATAGTGTTTGAAAATACATAATCTGCCATCCATGCACTGTATCTTATTTGTCCATCTAACTAATTACATGTTAACACTTAAGTCATAAAAATTGAAACGGTCCTTTTTCGAAGGGTCTTTTTTCTTGGGCAATTTATTTTTCCAAAAACCTGATATATAGTGTTAAAAGCAGATAAAATGATTAAGTAAGAAGTACGAAAATATGGTCGAAGGTCGAAGGTCAAATCTAAAGTACACGTTAATGCTATTCTCTGTATTCGAATGGATTCGAATTCCAAAGACTTTTAATTTAAGTAACTTTCGCAGTTCTCAGTGCCAACTTAAGACATAATACGAAGCTTCAGGCACTTAAGCCTAGAGTCAAGGGCACATAACTCTAAGTATCGGAAGTCGTATTGGCAAAAGGGCGCCATGCGGTCTGTTTGTTTGAGTGAAAGCGCTTGGCGTGTATCGGCCTGAACATTTTAGTTGAAGTTTATTCTTTGTAAGCTTTTTAAACAGTATTCTGTATGATTAGTTTAATTAAAGAAGAATGGACTCGAGTTGGAAATTCATTCCTGAGATACGAAGACGCCAGGAAGCCCAAATTCACAAAACAATACAGTGAAATTTTCTCAATCAGAAATGTAACATCCATCAAAAGTAAACAAGTGTCAAGTAATATCTATGAAATATCAAGTTATCTACATGTTGTAAAACATCACATGAACTGTTCTAGAAGAAATAGTTGAAAGTTTTGTCGCCGCAAAAAACAGCTATTTATACTTAAAGACCGTAAGTTGACATTTACAATACAAAATGAACAAGGACACACTAAAGTTAGAACGATATAAAGCCAGGCTTGCCACTCACCTGCGCCAAACGATTAACTTCAAGAGTTAAGAGAAATCATGATTCTGCATAATTTAATGATTGATCTAGAAAAAGCATACAGTGAGTTTATTGACATTGACAATGATTATTCAGATGCAGTAGAGGGGGGAGGTGTGGATGAATATACAGATGTAGTAGAGGGGGGAGATGTGGATGAATATACAGATGCAGTAGAGGGGGGGGGGGGAGATGTGGATGAATATACAGATGCAGTAGAGGGGGAGATGTGGATGAATATACAGATGCAGTAGAGGGGGGAGATGTGGATGAATATACAGATGCAGTAGAGGGGGGAGATGTGGATGAACATACAGATGCAGTAGAGGGGGGAGATGTGGATGAATATACAGATGCAGTAGAGGGGGGAGATGTGGATGAATATACATATGCAGTAGAGGGGGGAGATGTGGATGAATATACAGATGCAGTAGAGGGGGGAGATGTGGATGAATATACAGATGCAGTAGAGGGGGGAGATGTGGATGAATATACAGATGCAGTAGAGGGGGGAGATGTGGATGAGTATTCAGATGCAGTAGAGGGGGGAGATGTGGATGAATATACAGATGCAGTAGAGGGGGGAGATGTGGATGAATATACAGATGCAGTAGAGGGGGGAGATGTGGATGAATATACAGATGCAGTAGAGGGGGGAGATGTGGATGAATATACAGATGCAGTAGAGGGGGGAGATGTGGATGAGTATTCAGATGCAGTAGAGGGGGGAGATGTGGATGAATATACAGATGCAGTAGAGGGGGGAGATGTGGATGAATATACAGATGCAGTAGAGGGGGAGATGTGGATGAATATACAGATGCAGTAGAGGGGAAGATGTGGATGAATATACAGATGCAGTAGAGGGGGGAGATGTGGATGAATATACAGATGCAGTAGAGGGGGGAGATGTGGATGAATATACAGATGCAGTAGAGGGGGGAGATATGGATAAATATACAGATGCAGTAGAGGGGGGAGATGTGGATGAATATACAGATGCAGTAGAGGGGGGAGATGTGGATGAATGTACAGAGGCAGTAGAGGGGGGAGATGTGGATGAATATACAGATGCAGTAGAGGGGGGAGATGTGGATGAATATACAGATACAGTAGAGGGGGGAGATGTGGATGAATATACAGATGCAGAAGATGGGGGGAGATGTGGATGAATATACAGATGCAGTAGAGGGTGGAGATGTGGATGAATATACAGATGCAGTAGAGGGGGGAGATGTGGATGAATATACAGATGCAGTAGAGGGGGGAGATGTGGATGAATATACAGATGCAGTAGAGGGGGGAGATGTGGATGAATATACAGATGCAGTAGAGGGGGAGATGTGGATGAATATACAGATGCAGTAGAGGGGGGAGATGTGGATGAACATACAGATGCAGTAGAGGGGGGAGATGTGGATGAATATACAGATGCAGTAGAGGGGGGAGATGTGGATGAACATACATATGCAGTAGAGGGGGGAGATGTGGATGAATATACAGATGCAGTAGAGGGGGGAGATGTGGATGAATATACAGATGCAGTAGAGGGGGGAGATGTGGATGAATATACAGATACAGTAGAGGGGGGAGGTGTGGATGAATATACAGATGCAGTAGAGGGGGGAGATGTGGATGAATATACAGATGCAGTAGAGGGAGGAGATGTGGATGAATATACAGATGCAGTAGAGGGGGGAGATGTGGATGAATATACAGATGCAGTAGAGGGGGGAGATGTGGATGAATATACAGATGCAGTAGAGGGGGGAGATGTGGATGAATATACAGATGCAGTAGAGGGGGGAGATGTGGATGAATATACAGATACAGATGGGGAAACTCCATCCTCGATTATCCAGCGCTATTGTTCCGATAAATCTACACACAAGCGCTGGAAAACAGTAAGGGTATTTATCCCTAACCTTGTTACCTCCCTTGGCTCCATGTTATCCAATCAGAAACGAAACGCAGACACTATCTGCGTAAACAACTCAACCAATCAAAACGCATCACTACTGTTGTTTATAGAAACACACATAGCGGCGGCCGACTCACTCGATTACGATAAAGTTTGTAACACATTCAGCGTAGAAAACCTGATAGAAACTCAAAAGAAAGGTTTAAGAAGTCTGTACGAGAAGAAGGGTGTATTCATGTCCATCAAAACGGGTGGAGGTAAATGATTAAAATCCCTGTACTGCGAAAGCCCAGATCCTGACACGAGAGTGCTTGTTATTTCACCTTTGATTTCAAGTGATCTCATTGGTTGTTAGAAAGCAAGCGTTTCGCTGAGTCATTGCGAAGGGAGGTAACTAGGTTAAGGTTAAATACCCTCACTGTTTTCCAGCGCTTGTGTGTAGATTTATCGGAACAATAGCGCTGGATTATCGAGGATGGGGAAACTCAGGAAGAATTCAGAAATAATGTTTGTAAAGTGTATGAAGAAGCAAAGAGCAAGTATACTGAAATTAAAGCAGCAAAAGAATTTGCAGAAAACATGAAAACTGCAGAGCCTGTACATGACCCTTTCAGATAAGAACAAAATCAGCCTTTTGTTGGAGAGGTTAGGAAGCATCTACATTCACAACAACCAAATATTCATACTCTTCAATATGACAGTGATATAGCTGGACAGTTGTTAGAAACCATGACCACTCAGTAAGCCACACTGCTAAAGTTACTTGGATCTGAACATATGCAACAAGACCAGAAAGATCTAGATGAGATATGTGATTCTGTTGATAGGATGAAGAGAGAAATGCATGTTTTCATTTCAAAAACCAAAAGTGAATCTTTGCAGGAAAAATGTACCAGGAAACTTAAAGAAGCAGAGTCAAGCCAATTGGACCCTTTCACCTTGTCCAAGCCTGTTGAAGTCAAAGTGAAGACAGAGAATTACAGTAATCCTCCAACACCAATTCACCCAGTTCCTCTGACTCAAGGTTATCAAGCTCTGAACCACACAAGCTCCCCAAATATGTCATACCAGTCTCAGTTAGCTTCAATGCCTCAGACACCAAATACAAATTTTCAAAGAGCTGATGTTAAACTTAAGAAGTTTGGAGAGAATTAGCTGAACATGGCTGCACAAGTAAGACTGCACTTGCTCATGAACTCAAACACTCTGTTCAGGGTGAAGCTGCACGGCGTATCAAGTCAGTATTCACAACAAAACCAGAAGCTTATGATATCATGTGGCAGAAACTGGAAGCATACTATGATGACACAAGTTCAAGTGTACAAGCTGCTATCGGAAACCTCCAAAAGCTCAAACTAGTTAAAGATACGGACACCAGGAGCCTAATAGAACACATCGATGAAGTTGAGGCTACATACAGTCAACTTGAAGAACTAGGTCAGTTGGACACAAGAGATGTAGACAGGATTTCAACACTAATCACTAATCACGTCAGAGTTGATTGGATGAGAAGATACCATGATTTACCTCAAGCTGACAAGATCAAACCCTTTGTTCCTTTCAAAAAAGAAAGAGATATTGTATGGCAGAGACCCAGCCCAAAGTTAGAAGTCATTGGAGCACTAACATGCTAACAGACAGGACCCAGCATCATTCTCAAACATCCAACCTATAATTGCTATTTTTAGAAACATTCGTTGGGTAAACTTTTCTTCTTGTACATTGCAATACTCGTCGTGTAGTCTTTAAATTTTATGAAGATATATAATCATAAACGTGCTAATTAAGAAGGAAGACCGAATGCGAGCCAGGAAGCGCTATTGGATGATTGTTGAGTTTATAACAGAGATAGTTATAGTTTATATGCAAATGAGAAATACCCTCGTTCAACCAAAGTTAAAAGATTTGAATACAAATCATCACATTGAATAAGAATATTCAAATTAGTGTAACTTGCTTATTTGAAAATTGTAACATTTATAACAGTTGTGTCAGAGTTAGTATGAGTTAGGTACTAGTTTGTCAAATAAGAAATCAACAAGGTTTTATTTTTTTAAAAAACGTTCGCAAGCTTTTATCACCCATATGCAGATCAGTAATACATATTTGAGAATTTGATATCGAAATATCGTGATGCTTAACGCGGTTGGGTTTTTTTTTGTATGTTTATAAAATATTGTGAAATCATTAATGGGGGGGGGGGGGGGGGGGGGGAGTCCCCGGAACGCTTTGTTCTTTGAAAAAATTGACATCGGAATCCCAAACAAACATCGAACGCTATTTTATTTTCTCATTTCAACTTGGTATTATTCGGATTCATTCGGAAAAGACTCGTTCTTCGAGTTTAAAAGATTGAATGAGGTGTTTCGGCTGTCAACTCAATTCGGTCCGAAGCTTTTCCAGCCTCTTCGCTGATTGGCTGGAATGAAGTTGGGGTGAAGGTCGTCTGACACGGCTTCTATGGTGCACTGCTCAGATCAGTAACGCAGCGACGTACGAGTGTTAGGTTCGATCTGATTTCAATGAGATTGTCATTGGAGTGGCCAGTACAAAAGTGGACAGTACTGGAAGTCGTATTGGCAAAAGGACGCCATGCGGTCTGTTTGTTTGAGTGAAAGCGCTTGGCGTGTATCGGCCTGAAAATTTCACCAAGTTTATTCTTTGTAAGCTTTTTAAGCAGTTTTCTGTATGATTAGTTTAATTAAAGAAGAATAGACTCGAGTTGGAACTTCATTCCTGAGATACGAAGACGCAAGGTAGCCCAAATTCACAAAACAATACATTCTCGAAATTACTTTTCTTTGTAAACGAAGATTACTCTCATTATTAATGTCTCTGTACTGCAGCGCTTTATACAACCCCTCAACCTCTGTAGTAATTATATATAAACTCCTGTATTTACCTAGTAATTATATGTGAACTCCTGTATTTACCTAGTAATTATATGTGAACTCCTGTATTTACCTAGTAATTATATGTGAACTCCTGTATTTACCTAGTAATTATATGTGAACTCCTGTATTTACCTAGTAATTATATGTGAACTCCTGTATTTACCTAGTAATTATATGTGAACTCCTGTATTGACCTAGTAATTATATGTGAACTCCTGTATTTACCTAGTAATTATATGTGAACTCCTGTATTTACCTAGTAATTATATGTGAACTCCTGTATTTACCTAGTAATTATATGTGAACTCCTGTATTGACCTAGTAATTATATGTGAACTCCTGTATTTACCTAGTAATTATATGTAAACTCCTGTATTTACCTAGTAATTATATGTAAACTCCTGTATTTACCTAGTAATTATATGTGAACTCCTGTATTGACCCAGCTGAGGCCCTGCTTCTGCTGTTCGGGGTGTATCTGTGCTTCACGGTGAGGAAGGCCCCGGCTCACTTCAACGAGAGCAAACATATCACCTGGTCCACGTACAACGCCATCATCCTCGGCAGCTTCCTCCTCATTCTCAGGTCAGTTATACACTCATTTACTTCCAGTAATTAATGATTAATTGTTAAGTGTCATTTCGATTAAAAGATACACCGTCCGTCCGATCAAGAAAGTGAACAACTCTTGAAACAAACAGTTATCATATTTCATATAATGTTAATGTAACCATGTTATATTAAAAAATATGTTCACTATCTGAAAGACATGTATTTCTAATGCAATCAGCCTTGGGAGCTGCGCCATTTTACGTATATCAGAGGGGTACTGAATGTAAAATTAGCCTAATCATAGATTGTACGACCTCGATTCTGTCGAGGTCCTGTGGTCGTGTTGTAAGCTGTTGGTACGGTCAGTGTTGGTGATAGTTGCATTACTCTGAGGATGTGGGTTCGAATCCCGCAAGGTACACGACCCGCAAAAGTACAAGAATGTGTACTAATGAAGGTAGTGTTATCCCATATGTAACCATGCTATATGTGATAGGTGATTACAATATAGCGCGTTCTGTGTCGTTGAGACGGAACCACTGCTACATTGAACAATAAGACTAACACAATGGTTGTTTTGTCGGAGCAGATACACCAACTATTAACGAGAAGTTATCCCTCAGTAGCTTCATATAACATGCTTGAGGAAATATATATACAGCTGCTGAACAACAGTGTGTTACATTGCTATGTTTTCATGGCTTTGAAGACTTAAGACACAAAAAAAATAAAACAAAACATTTAACATTGTTTAACTTTTTGTATTGTAGCGCTATTTGTTATCAACAGAAAGTACATTCAATAAGGAATATCAATCATTTTTGTTTTTCTTAGTTCCTTTCTGATACGTGAAGACTGCAACATGTATCTGTTTACTAGACAAAACACCAATATCTTTTTTCCAACTTTCAAAGCTCTTGGCTTGAAACAGGCATCCCCCTAGCAGCTGTTTTACCATTAATCTCCAACAGAGTCTTTACACTTGTTATGTGTTAAAGAAGGCTAACCATCTTCTAAGATTCCAGATGCCATTTTCTGATAATATTTCCCCCAAATGGACTTGTGTGGGTGTTTTATAGTCACAATAACTGAACAATAACTTCGATTTATCTTACTTTGGAGACGCCTTACTTACAAGTTGGCACCCAGTAAGTTACGTAGTTCCAAGCTGGCACCCAGTAATATCCGTGTGTTCTTCTACAGTCTCTTAGGGACTGGTCATTTATTATAGAGGAGTATGGGCCGGTGATTTTTGGGGGTGGGTCACCAAAAAAAAAGACAGCCTTTGTGGCTAGGTCTTCCTCCCAGTATCAAGGCGACGTCGGGGTGTCAAAAAGCTTACTAGTATACTAGCCATGCCATAAGCCAACCGGGCCTTTCAGGCCTGATGAACTAAGACTGGGCTTAAAAAAAGGAATTTGGACAATTAACTCCCTCGCTGCCAATATGTATGATTGAATGTTAAACTTCAGACTGCGTTGAGTGTACCTTAATTTCTATAGAAATATAACACTCAAATGGATTTTAGCTCTCAAGGCCAGAAGGGCTAAATGCCCTAATGACATGGCGTCTGTCCATCCTTCCGTCCATCCATGCTTACATTTTTTTGCTTTTTCGACTCCTTCTACAGAAACAAATGACTCTAGAGAGCTGAAATTGTATGTACAGACTCCTTGGCTGAAGGAGGTTCTCAATTGTGGATTTAGTGACCCTTTAACCACAAATAATTACAAAATGGTTTTGTTACACTAATTTCCGCGTTTCTGATTGGACGAGAGCTCTCAAAAACCTGCTGCCATTTCTCGATGAATGCAGATAAAATGTGCTACCATACCTCGTGCATTCGTACCTTGTGACGTCACAATCCATCAGAACAAACGGTCGTGTCAGTTGGTTCTCACAACTGAGCGTAACGTTTTGATGCAAAATAAGATATACACATGTCATTTCGTCTTCAAACCTACGCCAATAACTGGAATATCCATTCCTTTTCCGAATGAGACAATTAATTTCACCGGGAACACTTCATTTTAGTCGATACAAGTCCTCAAGCTTGTTCATCCACTAGCGCTTTGCAAACGGTGGCCATGTTTGAACGTCGCGTGATATGCTAATGAGGGTTAATCACAAATTGCGTAAACCAGAAAAAACGAACCCTGATTGTATGCATGTGAATGCTGGGAAAACGAAATTGAATCCTCTGCCGTTTTAGATTAAGGATTCCTCAATTTTGCTTCAGCCATGTATTGTTGCGTGTAACAAGCTGCTGCCTCCCGTGATTAATGACAATATATTAGATTTGTGTAAATATTTAAAGAAAAACTTGTTGCTACGCGATGTTATACAATTTGTTGCTGTTATACTTCGATAGAGGCACAAAACATGTAAAACAATCCTTAAATAAGGGTCACAGGGATCATGGCCTAGAAACTATTGTATGAAAAATCATGACAGCTGTTAGGGGTGGGTCAGTTATATTTATGACATACTTAGGAAAAATTTCACCCCCTCCCCCCTGTAAAAAATTAGCAGTCCCTTTGTATTTTTCTCAAGTCATGTAAATGTGTTTTCTGCACGGAACGAAGCATTTAACAAGTGCACGCATTCAAATAAGCTATTTTAGGTCATACGAGGGCAGATAAACTCACATTAGCTTCCTTTCGGTGCAAACAAAAATACTTATTATTCTTTACAATTGACCTGCAGTCAATAATTACAAAGTTGAGACGGCCGAAGTCTCTCAGCGATTTCACAAATAATAAGAGTGGCTGATGTGCAAAATGGGAAATATAAAGTGTGGAAAACGGCTAAACTAGGATTTCATGCAGCTCTTGCATATACTCTCATCTCTTAATTGATAACAAAGATTGCATAGTCTTCATTAAGGAGTATCTGTAACCTCACCTATTTGTAATACACAGTGTAAGCGTTGTTGTTACATTAACGATTGCGACTGCCGTTTTTGGTCTTCGGGCTGTGTGCAATAAGACTAACTTTTGTAATATTGATTATATTGTAGTTCATGAGTATTTAATGCAACGTTGCATTAATTACTTCCGGTCTTTTAAAGTTAACTTTAAAACCTGAATATGCAGAGAACTTATATAATAGATTACCTAAGGTAGGTTGTTTGTAATATCGAGAGATGTGCATTATTTATATTTTTAGCTCATCAGGCCTTAAAGGCCCGATGGGCTTATGGCATGGCAAGGCGTCCGGCGCCCGTCCATCCATCCGTCCGTAAACTTTTCGCATTTTCGACCTCTTCTCCAGAACCAATGACTCTAGAGAGCTGAAATTTTATGTGCAGACTCCTTGGCTAATGGGGATTCTAAATTGTAGATTTCGTGACCCTGTGACCCCAAATGGGGTCACATGGGTCACAGCCTTAAAAACCTATTTCATCTTCTTCTCCAGTTCCACAAGGTCTAGAGAGCTGAAATGTTGTGTGCAGACTCCTTTGGCAATGAGGATTCTAAATTGTAGATTTCGTGACCCCCGTGACCCCAAATGGGATCACATGGGTCACAACCTTAAAAACCTATGTTTATCTTCTTCTCCAGTACCAAAAGGTCTAGAGAGCTGAAATTTTGTGTACAGACTCCTAGGCTAATGGGGATTCTAAATTGTAGATATCGTGACCCCGTGACCCCAAATCTTCATCATTAAACAATATAAGCACTGACGAGCTACAGAGCCCATGGCTCTATTTTTAAATAATTGGCGTGCTATAGTGCCTTTAATTATGCCGCAATAAGAAATGAAACGTAATTGTATACGCACGGCTACAATATCAACTCAGTATTGAATTGAATTTAAGCAAATTCATAAATTCTTTGATACTTAGATCTGTCGATACCTTCATGATAACTTCCTATACAATTATACAATTATACAATTGACAAATGATGTGACATGGGCAGACTGCGCGCTCTCATTACATGTCGTTCAACATGCATGTCGTTTAGTATCAATGTATAAATGTAATTGAGCGGTAATACATAAGTCATTTTAGCTTGTTTACATATCCATATATTCAATTTATTGAATAAAACAATTATTACACCAAGTCGGAGGGAGTACTTCTGGCGAGTTTTAACCCCGGCCCGGTGAAACCCAAGGTGGTTATTATAGTGGCGCAGTCCCTCTGTCCTCTGTCCCTCTGTCCGTCCGTCCTTCCCGAAAACGATACTTGTGTTCTGAAATCAACTCCTGCCACAGGGTTGGATCTTTCTTAAACCTTTACATATGCTTTGGATATACACCGACGGGCAAAAGAAAGTATATCACTCAGTTGTATTTAACATATGTATACTTTTCAAAGTCAAATATCTCGAGTTTTTGACGTCGTATTCACAAACTGACTAGTTCGGAAAATTAGTCCAAAACATTAAATCAGTCAAAGAATACCTCTACGCAGTTTAAAAAAAAAATAATTTAAATTTAAAATTTAAATTTCAAAATTCTCCAAAATTAATTTTGATAAAACACAACTGTTCATCGACATATAACACATACTATATGTGAAAATAAAAAAAATGTGCCACGTCCTGCACACATTTACAACATTTTAAACATGGTAGGGGTCATGTTGATGTAAATTTCATTTCTTATTCCTGTCTACTTTAAATAATGATATTTTAGTTAAAAAATAAAACAGTCATCAATTAAGTCATTCAAACTACTGCCGAAAGGTATTATAGTATCATGCCATAACCAAATGCATTTCATTTCTTTAAGACATTGAATTAATCGAAAACAAGTGAGTGTTATACTTTCTTTTGCCCGTCAGTTTAGATCAGGGAAACGCATTTTTAGGGACAAATCAGAATAATATTTTCGGAGTTAAGGCTCTTGACTTTTGGGTTGTTTTTCATTTTTCAGAATGTGGGTTTTAACTAACCTTTTCTCAAACTTTTGACATGTCTTTAAACATTTCTCTTTGATAGTTGTGTTTCTCTTGACATTGCCCATTGAAACAGTCAGTATATTGTTTTACATAAATACCTTTGACCTCGATGAAAGAAACACTTTTTGGAACTTTTACCCTCATCATAACTGAGTTTCAATTCAACTTTCAATGTTTCAAATGTCACATACTCGGCTCATAACCTTGTGACCTTGAACTTAATGTAGGATGCATTTTCTGAAAAATTTAACCATGGCCATAGTTATTGATTTATCGGTGATAGGCCTTAGATATTTGACATGCTTATTTATTTATCAGTTAGACGATGCCATCATTTTCAACCTGTCTCATGTTAAACGCAGATCTAGATGATGAGGTCTAATATTTCGTAAATTACCTTTACATTTCAACTGCTTATTTGGAGAATAGTGTGTGCAACAATAGGACAAATCCGGGGCTTCTTGTGATCTCAGAGCATTGTTGTTGACATGTGCCGAGATCTAAGTTGGTATGGCATAAAGGTATAATCCAATGGAATAGTGTCAAGACTCCAGATAGATCCTAAACAAAACAGCCCGACAACACTTGATGTTTCCGGAAGGCAGGTAACTCTCAACCACAGTGTAGGTTTCAAATGCTTTCACTGAAGTTACAGTTCAACTCCAAGTGACCCAAAAACAACTAAGATGAGTTATTTAATACTAATTAAGGGAGAATGCATTCTCATACAAATCAACCTATACAGATGTGGCCGGGTGTCTAGTTGTTCGGCACTGGGCCGCTTGTCAAGACGAAACAAAGATGGATGATGATATTATGTTTTTATTGCATTGATGGGGTTAATGGATCTGTTGCTGAGGTACAGGCCTAGGTATCTGGAAATAAAATAAGTGTTTTCACCTCAGCAACATTCATATTGATGAATATATCATGGAGATAATTCATATTAGGCAGGTGGAGGCAGGTGGAAATAGATAAGAAAATCACCATACCCGGAAATAAAATAAGAGTTTCCACCTCAGCAACAGAAATTGGAGTGAGGTAGGAAACAGGTAGGTGAAGGAATAGGTAACAGAGGACTATAGTAGCCAATTAGAAGACAGGTATCACATCAAAGCCCACAAATAGAACCACCCCCTTGAACCCTGTACTGCAGGGCTCCAGTGGTAGTGATTTTGTACAGCGAGAGATGCAGTGATAGTGATCGGAGATTACGGACGTCAGTACATCGGTTGATGAAAATATCTAAATCCATCGACACAAACAACTCATTACTTCCATGTAAGCATAGTTCATGCATGTGGAGGCATCAGTGAATCCCTATATTTTTTCTAATTTTGGTAAGTTAAATATTGAGAAGATTATCGGCAAGTTATTTTGGTAGCATTATGTTAAACAGAGAAATATAGCCAGTGTATATGAATAATCATTGATTAAAAAAGCAATTGGAAATTAAGTCGTATTTGTTTAAGTTACGTGATCATTTGGGCAAAGTCTTTAGTTGTTTACTTCAATACTTTAAGAGAATTTGTGAAAAATAGTTGATAAAGTGATCGTGATCGTCTGACTGTACATGCTCTGTACATGCCTTCAGTGATCGTGGTTTTTGATTGCAGTGATCGGAATTAGGGTCACAATTATATGCGTCAAGGGCTTCAAAATAATGAAAATAACTGATATTGAACGCCTGAATATGAGCTTCGTTAGCAAAGAAAGCGAAAAAGTAGTTGATTCCTTTGAAAAGAACAATCATGAAGTACAATCTGTAACAATATATCACAAACATGTAACATGAAAGTGCATTTGAGAAGCCACACCATAGCAAGCTGCCATTTGTACTAAAACCATCCTAGTGCTATCACCATTTTGCCATCCTGTTAACCATTTTACTACTATTGAATATCAACACCGCTCCTATTTGAGATTTGTCTATTTGACGTTTGTGTGGCACAATATTCAACTCCAAGCTGCTTATAATTAGTATATTGTCAAAGACTTACCAACAACACAACAAAACTAAACTAAAGAAGTGCCTACTGAATGAAATAATTCCCACTTTAGTGTCCAAAACGATCTACAACAATTTGTTCACAAATCAATATTTAAACGCTTAAATTGTGTATTACAAACCTTTATAATGCGTTTAAGTGTAACAAATTTCATTTTGGTAAAAATGCTAATAATAATGCGATGTTTATTCTGGGCATGCTGAGAAGAAAGGACATTTATTATGATTTTGACAACATAACCAGTTGACATGATTGTTGCTGAAAGATTGAAAGTTATAAGAAACATGATTAACAGTTCTACCCATCAATCTTTCTTACGCGTAAAGAAAGATATAGTCAACTTGACGTGATTTTTTATTTTTATGATCATTTTGGTCGATTAAAAACTTGATGTCATCTTAGATTTTTCAGGGTTTCATGGTTCATTGTCTGTGAAGGAAGATTTAGGTATCTGCCTCTACTTTTATAATAGTTTACAGTCAGTATCTTAAATTTGGTCTTTCTATGGAATTGTATACTAGTTTACCTATTACATAACAATATCTACACCCTACAGTAGTTTCCACAATGCCTGCCTGGAAATAGTTTACAAATTCCTCTTTTGAAATTCAATTAATCATCGAGTTGAAGTATTTACTAATTTCGTACAAAAAATCACGATCACTGCACATTTTTCCAAAACACGATCACTGATCTGAAGTGATCACGATCACTGCGAGGTATGTACAGGATACAATTTTAACAATAAGTTTTCACAGAATATGCACATATCCCCAAAAATTATACAACGTGGTTTCTGTAGGCTAAAGTTCGTGTTAATTCTATAATTTGGTCGATATGGTGCATAGTATTTACATACATATTCAACAAATGTTTTATTGTGACGACCCCAACTAATAAACCACATTGCCACAAACATTTGCATCAGCAAAAGGTTAAAGTAAATACACTTATGAATGGGCCAAAGATTCAGCTTGCCATCAGTCATACTCATGTACTGTGTATTACCCATATATTGCTTTACAGCCGCATTTTGTACACACTTTCAGCAAATATCCTCGCTAATCCGATCACTATCACTGCATCTCTCGCTGTATAAAATCACTATCACTGGAACCCTGCAGTACAGAGTGTAGAGTGTAGAGTGTACAGTACAGTACAGAGTGTAGAGTGTACATCGTACAGCGCACAGCGCACAGCCTATAGCGTACAGCGCACAGCGCACAGTGTAGAGTGTAGAGTGTATAGCGTGCAGTATAGAGTGTAGAGTGTATAGCGTATAGCGCATAGCACATAGTGTATAGTGTAGTGTATAGTTGTTAGTGGTTAGTGTATAGCGTATAGCGTATAGCATAAAGCGTATAGTGCATAGTGCATAGTATATGGTGGTGGCTTTCGACGGCAAATGAAATGATGAAAATATCCATGATGACTGAGTAATTGATGATAAGGCCATTTTATTGAATATGCCCTGTCAGACACATTTTTAAGAAATTTCTCTACCTTTTTTATCAAGTCAGTTCATGGCTGTGTCAGCGGGCCCGGATATCGTGTACGTTCTGCTAATGGTGGAACTTCAAGTTCTCGTTACCATAACAATGGCCTTGATTTTTGGCCCAAAGGTAAGATGGTTCTTTTTCCTCCGATTTTATTATATTATATGTATGTAACATGCGAAATTTTGTTGTACTGTAGGTTTGAAAACATTGTGTGATTTGAAGTTGAGAGTTATTTTCTTGTGTTATTTCACACTTGTGTTACAATGTCACAGACGGGAACCAAATGTTTGTTTGCCTGAAATAAGATGAAAAGGAAAAGGAAAATTGTCCTGTCCATTATCTAATTTTGAAATATGAATCACGTTTATGTTTGTGTTGCTCCTGATTGGCCCACACAACATCTCTTGTACACTATGCTTAACCCATAACTCTACAGTTCTGCGCTGTACCTGACGTAACCGATAAGCCCACACACCATCTCTTGTACACTATGCTTAACCCATAACTCTACAGTTCTGCTGTACCTGACGTAACCGATAAGCCCACACAACATCTCTTGTACACTATGCTTAACCCATAACTCTACAGTTCTGCTGTACCTGACGTAACCGATAAGCCCACACAACATCTCTTGTACACTATGCTTAACCCATAACTCTACAGTTCTGCTGTACCTGACGTAACCGATAAGCCCACACAACATCTCTTGTACACTAAGCTTAACCCATAACTCTACAGTTCTGCTGTACCTGACGTAACCGATAAGCCCACACAACATCTCTTGTACACTATGCTTAACCCATAACTCTACAGTTCTGCTGTACCTGACGTAACCGATAAGCCCACACCACATCTCTTGTACACTATGCATATGTCAACTAAGATTGCATATCCTAGAAAGGTTTTGTGTTACAAAGATGGTGATTATAATAAGCTGAATGGACTTATTTACGATACAGATTGGTTATCAATGTTTAGTGACTGTTCGGATATTGACGATGCTTGCTGTGTATTTTATGAACGTTTTAATACTTATGTCAAACAATGTATTCCTTCTAAAATTGTGATAATTAGACCTAATGACAAACCGTGGTATGACTCAAATATTCGTCGTGAAAGTAGGAAGCGGGATCGACTAAGAAAAAAGGCAAAGAGAACTCAGAATGACTCTGACGTTATAAAGTACAAAAAACAGCGTAATAAAGTTAACAACATGAAATGTTATGCGAAAGAACATTTTTATTCGAACCTTGATGAATTTCTATTTGAACTCTATGGCGAAAATAAATCATCATACTGGAAAATGTTGCGCAGTTTGATAAAGACGTCAGGTTCTGCTTCCTCCATTCCCGCTTTAAAGAGAAATGTTAATGAAGAATGTCCATCAGCATTTTCTGATGTTGATAAAGCTAACATGTTAAATGAATATTTCGAGTCAATATCTAATCTGAAACATGCAGATAGTACTGATCTACCACAGTTTGCCAAGCGTACAGATGCTTCATTAGAGGCCATCAAAATAGAAGAGAAAGAAGTTTCAGATGTCATTAAATGTTTAATTCTTAAGAAGGCTGCTGGACCAGACCAGATAAGTCATCAGTTACTGAGAAAAACTGTTAACTCTATTAGCTCAGTCCTATGTATATTGTTTAACATGTCTCTTGATTTGTGTGTATATCCTAGCCAATGGAAGTATGCAAATGTTATGCCTTTATTTAAGAAAGGTGATCATTCACTTGTATCTAATTATCGCCCGATTTCGCTTATTAGTTGTGTTGGTAAACTGTTTGAAAGAGTGGTATTTAAGCATGTTTATAATTATTTTGTGTCAAACAATTTGTTATACAAATATCAGTGTGGTTTCCGCAGAGGACATTCAACTGTACAACAACTTGTAGAAATATATAATCAAATTTGTACTTCGCTTGATAACAAGGAATATTATTGTATGGTATTTTGTGATGTATCAAAGGCATTTGATAGAGTTTGGCATAGAGGGCTTATGCTTAAATTGCAGATGTATGGAGTACAGGGAAAGCTGCTTGATTGGTTTTATAGTTATGTAAGCGATCGCAATCAATCAGTTTTTGTTCATGGGGCGTTATCTAAGCCAATAGTGTTGAAGGCAGGAGTTCCCCAGGGATCAGTTTTAGGCCCCTTTCTCTTTATTGTGTATGTAAATGAGATAGCAGATAAACTATATTGTATAACCCGGCTTTTCGCCGATGATACTTCGCTTGGGACCAAATCAAAGGAAAAACAATTGGTGGAAAGAGTTATGAATGAAAATCTAGAACTTTTAAGCAATTGGGCAAACGACTGGTTAATTTCTTATAATCCCGAGAAAACAGAGGCTTTGCTATTTACATTGAAAGATAACGATCAAGACATTAACTTGAACTTTGACGGCTGCGGTATTAAAACAGTTAATTGTCATAAGCATTTGGGTTTAACATTTTCATCTAATGGGAGTTGGCACCATCATATTGAACACATTGTCAAAAAGACCTCTAAAATGATAGGAGCATTTCGGATATTAAAGTTTCTACTTAATAGAACAACACTATCTAAAATATATACTGTTTTTATAAGACCACACTTTGAGTATGCATGTGAAGTATGGGATGGGTGTTTGATTGAACAAGCTGATAAATTAGAAAAACTTCAACTTGAAGCGGCCCGAATAGTAACTGGTCTTCCAAGATATGCCTCTGCGAGTTCTTTATACTACGAAACAGGGTGGGATTTTCTTTCAGAAAGAAGAAGGAGATGTAAATTAACATTATTTTATAAAATACAGAAAGGCCTTGCGCCAGCTTTTCTTCAGGATTTACTCCCGCCTTTAGTGGGCAATATGACACGATATGGATTAAGAAATTCCAATAATTATAGCCAACCTTATACACGACTCAAGTACTCAATATCATCGTTTATTCCTTCATCAATTAAATTATGGAACAACATTCCTTTAGCAATAAGAGACTGTGATTCTGTTGCCTCATTTAAATCCAATATTCAAGTCAAAGAAAAATGTGCACCTGTATACTTTTCTTACGGAATTAGAAAACTAAATATCTTACATACAAGACTAGGATATATGAAGAGCTCACTTAATTACGATTTATTTAAAATAAGTGTAAGAAATAATGCATGTTGTCAATGTGGCCACAACTGTGAAAATGTATTTCATTATTTCCTTGAATGTCCTTTGTATATTACTCAAAGACAAAATATGTTTATTTCATTAGATAATATTGTCAGAAACAGAGCTTTAATTAATATTAGTCTTCTTTTACATGGCAATGCAGGTCTCTCTATTTGTGAAAATCAGAATGTTTTCAAACTTGTACATATCTACATTTCTCAAACTAAACGTTTTCTCTGACTTCTTTTGTACATATCCTGACTGCCTGTCCGTCTCTTGTTGCATATTGTTGTGAGAAGAATCGTGTAATTATCTGGAGAGGGCTTTTCTAAGTTGGATAACTTGTGCCCAATCCATTTCTTGAATGAATAAAATATGTTTCAATCAATCACTATGCTTAACCCATAACTCTACAGTTCTGCGCTGTACCTGACGTAACCGATAAGCCCACACAACATCTCTTGTACACTAAGCTTAACCCATAACTCTACAGTTCTGCTGTACCTGACGTTACCGATAAGCCCACACAACATATCTTGTACATTATGCTTAACCCATAACTTTACAGTTCTGCTGTACCTGACGTAACCGATAAGCCCACACAACATCTCTTGTACATTATGCTTAACCCATAACTTTACAGTTCTGCTGTACCTGACGTTACCGATAAGCCCACACAACATATATTGTACATTATGCTTAACCCATAACTCTACAGTTCTGCGCTGTACCTGACGTAACCGATAAGCCCACACAACATATCTTGTACATTATGCTTAACCCATAACTTTACAGTTCTGCTGTACCTGACGTAACCGATAAGCCCACACAACATCTCTTGTACACTATGCTTAACCCATAACTTTACAGTTCTGCTGTACCTGACGTAACCGATAAACCCACACATCATATCTTGTACACTATGCTTAACCCATAACTTTACAGTTCTGCTGTACCTGACGTTACCGATAAGCCCACACAACATATATTGTACATTATGCTTAACCCATAACTCTACAGTTCTGCTGTACCTGACGTAACCGATAAGCCCACACAACATATCTTGTACATTATGCTTAACCCATAACTTTACAGTTCTGCTGTACCTGACGTAACCGATAAGCCCACACAACATATATTGTACATTAAGCTTAACCCATAACTCTACAGTTCTGCGCTGTACCTGACGTAACCGATAAGCCCACACAACATCTCTTGTACACTAAGCTTAACCCATAACTCTACAGTTCTGCTGTACCTGACGTTACCGATAAGCCCACACAACATATCTTGTACATTATGCTTAACCCATAACTTTACAGTTCTGCTGTACCTGACGTAACCGATAAGCCCACACAACATCTCTTGTACATTATGCTTAACCCATAACTTTACAGTTCTGCTGTACCTGACGTTACCGATAAGCCCACACAACATATATTGTACATTATGCTTAACCCATAACTCTACAGTTCTGCGCTGTACCTGACGTAACCGATAAGCCCACACAACATATATTGTACATTAAGCTTAACCCATAACTTTACAGTTCTGCTGTACCTGACGTAACCGATAAGCCCACACAACATCTCTTGTACACTATGCTTAACCCATAACTTTACAGTTCTGCTGTACCTGACGTAACCGATAAGACCACACAACATATATTGTACATTATGCTTAACCCATAACTCTACAGTTCTGCGCTGTACCTGACGTAACCGATAAGCCCACACAACATATCTTGTACATTATGCTTAAGCCATAACTTTACAGTTCTGCTGTACCTGACGTAACCGATAAGCCCACACAACATATATTGTACATTAAGCTTAACCCATAACTCTACAGTTCTGCGCTGTACCTGACGTAACCGATAAGCCCACACAACATATCTTGTACATTATGCTTAACCCATAACTTTACAGTTCTGCTGTACCTGACGTAACCGATAAGCCCACACAACATATATTGTACATTATGCTTAACCCATAACTTTACAGTTCTGCTGTACCTGACGTAACCGATAAGCCCACACAACATCTCTTGTACACTATGCTTAACCCATAACTTTACAGTTCTGCTGTACCTGACGTAACTGATAAACCCACACATCATATCTTGTACACTATGCTTAACCCATAACTTTACAGTTCTGCTGTACCTGACGTTACCGATAAGCCCACACAACATATCTTGTACATTATGCTTAACCCATAACTTTACAGTTCTGCTGTACCTGACGTAACCGATAAGCCCACACAACATCTCTTGTACACTATGTTTAACCCATAACTTTACAGTTCTGCTGTACCTGACGTAACCGATAAGCCCACACAACATCTCTTGTACACTATGCTTAACCCATCACTCTACAGTTCTGCTGTACCTGACGTAACCGATAAGCCCACACAACATCTCTTGTACACTATGCTTAACCCATAACTTTACAGTTCTGCTGTACCTGACGTTACCGATAAGCACACACATCATATCTTGTACACTATGAGTAACCCATAACTCTACAGTTCTGCTGTACCTGACGTAACCGATAAGCCCACACAACATATATTGTACATTATGCTTAACCCATAACTCTACAGTTCTGCTGTACCTGACGTAACCGATAAGCCCACACAACATCTCTTGTACACTATGCTTAACCCATAACTTTACAGTTCTGCTGTACCTGACGTAACCGATAAGCCCACACAACATATATTGTACATTATGCTTAACCCATAACTCTACAGTTCTGCTGTACCTGACGTAACCGATAAGCCCACACAACATCTCTTGTACATTATGCTTAACCCATAACTTTACAGTTCTGCTGTACCTGACGTTACCGATAAGCCCACACAACATATATTGTAAATTATGCTTAACCCATAACTCTACAGTTCTGCGCTGTACCTGACGTAACCGATAAACCCACACATCATATCTTGTACACTATGCTTAACCCATAACTTTACAGTTCTGCTGTACCTGACGTAACCGATAAGCCCACACAACATATATTGTACATTATGCTTAACCCATAACTATACAGTTCTGCTGTACCTGACGTAACCGATAAGCCCACACAACATCTCTTGTACACTAAGCTTAACCCATAACTTTACAGTTCTGCTGTACCTGACGTAACCGATAAGCCCACACAACATCTCTTGTACACTATGCTTAACCCATAACTATACAGTTCTGCTGTACCTGACGTAACCGATAAGCCCACACAACATATCTTGTACACTAAGCTTAACCCATAACTCTACAGTTCTGCTGTACCTGACGTAACCGATAAACCCACACATCATATCTTGTACACTATGCTTAACCCATAACTCTACAGTTCTGCTGTACCTGACGTTACCGATAAGCCCACACAACATATATTGTACATTATGCTTAACCCATAACTCTACAGTTCTGCTGTACCTGACGTAACCGATAAGCCCACACAACATATCTTGTACATTATGCTTAACCCATAACTTTACAGTTCTGCGCTGTACCTGACGTAACCGATAAACCCACACATCATATCTTGTACACTATGCTTAACCCATAACTCTACAGTTCTGAGCTGTACCTGACGTAACCGATAAGCCCACACAACATATCTTGTACATTATGCTTAACCCATAACTCTACAGTTCTGAGCTGTACCTTACGTAACCGATAAGCCCACACAACATATCTTGTACACTATGCTTAACCCATAACTTTACAGTTCTGCTCTGTACCTGACGTAACCGATAAGCCCACACATCATATCTTGTACACTATGCTTAACCCATAACTTTACAGTTCTGCGCTGTACCTGACGTAACCGATAAGCCCACACAACATATATTGTACATTATGCTTAACCCATAACTCTACAGTTCTGCTGTACCTGACGTAACCGATAAGCCCACACAACATATCTTGTACATTATGCTTAACCCATAACTTTACAGTTCTGCTGTACCTGACGTTACCGATAAGCCCACACATCATATCTTGTACACTATGCTTAACCCATAACTCTACAGTTCTGCTGTACCTGACGTAACCGATAAACCCACACATCATATCTTGTACACTATGCTTAACCCATAACTTTACAGTTCTGCGCTGTACCTGACGTAACCGATAAACCCACACATCATATCTTGTACATTATGCTTCACCCATAACTTTACAGTTCTGCGCTGTACCTGACGTAACCGATAAACCCACACATCATATCTTGTACACTATGCTTAACCCATAACTTTACAGTTCTGCGCTGTACCTGACGTAACCGATAAACCCACACATCATATCTTGTACACTATGCTTAACCCATAACTCTACAGTTCTGCGCTGTACCTGACGTAACCGATAAGCCCACACAACATATATTGTACATTAAGCTTAACCCATAACTTTACAGTTCTGCTGTACCTGACGTAACCGATAAGCCCACACAACATCTCTTGTACACTATGCTTAACCCATAACTTTACAGTTCTGCTGTACCTGACGTAACCGATAAGCCCACACAACATATATTGTACATTATGCTTAACCCATAACTCTACAGTTCTGCGCTGTACCTGACGTAACCGATAAGCCCACACAACATATCTTGTACATTATGCTTAACCCATAACTTTACAGTTCTGCTGTACCTGACGTAACCGATAAGCCCACACAACATATATTGTACATTATGATTAACCCATAACTCTACAGTTCTGCGCTGTACCTGACGTAACCGATAAGCCCACACAACATATCTTGTACATTATGCTTAACCCATAACTTTACAGTTCTGCTGTACCTGACGTAACCGATAAGCCCACACAACATATATTGTACATTAAGCTTAACCCATAACTCTACAGTTCTGCGCTGTACCTGACGTAACCGATAAGCCCACACAACATATCTTGTACATTATGCTTAACCCATAACTTTACAGTTCTGCTGTACCTGACGTAACCGATAAGCCCACACAACATATATTGTACATTATGCTTAACCCATAACTTTACAGTTCTGCTGTACCTGACGTAACCGATAAGCCCACACAACATCTCTTGTACACTATGCTTAACCCATAACTTTACAGTTCTGCTGTACCTGACGTAACCGATAAGCCCACACAACATATCTTGTACACTATGCTTAACCCATAACTTTACAGTTCTGCTGTACCTGACGTTACCGATAAGCCCACACAACATATCTTGTACATTATGCTTAACCCATAACTTTACAGTTCTGCTGTACCTGACGTAACCGATAAGCCCACACAACATCTCTTGTACACTATGTTTAACCCATAACTTTACAGTTCTGCTGTACCTGACGTAACCGATAAGCCCACACAACATCTCTTGTACACTATGCTTAACCCATCACTCTACAGTTCTGCTGTACCTGACGTAACCGATAAGCCCACACAACATCTCTTGTACACTATGCTTAACCCATAACTTTACAGTTCTGCTGTACCTGACGTTACCGATAAGCCCACACATCATATCTTGTACACTATGCTTAACCCATAACTCTACAGTTCTGCTGTACCTGACGTAACCGATAAGCCCACACAACATATATTGTACATTATGCTTAACCCATAACTCTACAGTTCTGCGCTGTACCTGACGTAACCGATAAGCCCACACAACATCTCTTGTACACTATGCTTAACCCATAACTCTACAGTTCTGCTGTACCTGACGTAACCGATAAGCCCACACAACATATCTTGTACATTATGCTTAACCCATAACTTTACAGTTCTGCTGTACCTGACGTAACCGATAAGCCCACACAACATCTCTTGTACACTATGCTTAACCCATAACTTTACAGTTCTGCTGTACCTGACGTAACCGATAAGCCCACACAACATATATTGTACATTATGCTTAACCCATAACTCTACAGTTCTGCTGTACCTGACGTAACCGATAAGCCCACACAACATCTCTTGTACATTATGCTTAACCCATAACTTTACAGTTCTGCTGTACCTGACGTTACCGATAAGCCCACACAACATATATTGTACATTATGCTTAACCCATAACTCTACAGTTCTGCGCTGTACCTGACGTAACCGATAAACCCACACATCATATCTTGTACACTATGCTTAACCCATAACTTTACAGTTCTGCTGTACCTGACGTAACCGATAAGCCCACACAACATATCTTGTACATTATGCTTAACCCATAACTCAACAGTTCTGCGCTGTACCTGACGTAACCGATAAGCCCACACAACATATATTGTACATTATGCTTAACCCATAACTATACAGTTCTGCTGTACCTGACGTAACCGATAAGCCCACACAACATCTCTTGTACACTAAGCTTAACCCATAACTTTACAGTTCTGCTGTACCTGACGTAACCGATAAGCCCACACAACATCTCTTGTACACTATGCTTAACCCATAACTATACAGTTCTGCTGTACCTGACGTAACCGATAAGCCCACACAACATATCTTGTACACTAAGCTTAACCCATAACTCTACAGTTCTGCTGTACCTGACGTAACCGATAAACCCACACATCATATCTTGTACACTATGCTTAACCCATAACTCTACAGTTCTGCTGTACCTGACGTTACCGATAAGCCCACACAACATATATTGTACATTATGCTTAACCCATAACTCTACAGTTCTGCTGTACCTGACGTAACCGATAAGCCCACACAACATATCTTGTACATTATGCTTAACCCATAACTTTACAGTTCTGCGCTGTACCTGACGTAACCGATAAACCCACACATCATATCTTGTACACTATGCTTAACCCATAACTCTACAGTTCTGAGCTGTACCTGACGTAACCGATAAGCCCACACAACATATCTTGTACATTATGCTTAACCCATAACTCTACAGTTCTGAGCTGTACCTTACGTAACCGATAAGCCCACACAACATATCTTGTACACTATGCTTAACCCATAACTTTACAGTTCTGCGCTGTACCTGACGTTACCGATAAGCCCACACATCATATCTTGTACACTATGCTTAACCCATAACTTTACAGTTCTGCGCTGTACCTGACGTAACCGATAAGCCCACACAACATATATTGTACATTATGCTTAACCCATAACTCTACAGTTCTGCTGTACCTGACGTAACCGATAAGCCCACACAACATATCTTGTACATTATGCTTAACCCATAACTTTACAGTTCTGCTGTACCTGACGTTACCGATAAGCCCACACATCATATCTTGTACACTATGCTTAACCCATAACTCTACAGTTCTGCTGTACCTGACGTAACCGATAAACCCACACATCATATCTTGTACACTATGCTTAACCCATAACTTTACAGTTCTGCGCTGTACCTGACGTAACCGATAAACCCACACATCATATCTTGTACACTATGCTTAACCCATAACTTTACAGTTCTGCTGTACCTGACGTAACCGATAAGCCCACACAACATATCTTGTACATTATGCTTAACCCATAACTCTACAGTTCTGCGCTGTACCTGACGTAACCGATAAGCCCACACAACATATATTGTACATTATGCTTAACCCATAACTATACAGTTCTGCTGTACCTGACGTAACCGATAAGCCCACACAACATCTCTTGTACACTAAGCTTAACCCATAACTTTACAGTTCTGCTGTACCTGACGTAACCGATAAGCCCACACAACATCTCTTGTACACTATGCTTAACCCATAACTATACAGTTCTGCTGTACCTGACGTAACCGATAAGCCCACACAACATATCTTGTACACTAAGCTTAACCCATAACTCTACAGTTCTGCTGTACCTGACGTAACCGATAAACCCACACATCATATCTTGTACACTATGCTTAACCCATAACTCTACAGTTCTGCTGTACCTGACGTTACCGATAAGCCCACACAACATATATTGTACATTATGCTTAACCCATAACTCTACAGTTCTGCTGTACCTGACGTAACCGATAAGCCCACACAACATATCTTGTACATTATGCTTAACCCATAACTTTACAGTTCTGCGCTGTACCTGACGTAACCGATAAACCCACACATCATATCTTGTACACTATGCTTAACCCATAACTCTACAGTTCTGAGCTGTACCTGACGTAACCGATAAGCCCACACAACATATCTTGTACATTATGCTTAACCCATAACTCTACAGTTCTGAGCTGTACCTTACGTAACCGATAAGCCCACACAACATATCTTGTACACTATGCTTAACCCATAACTTTACAGTTCTGCGCTGTACCTGACGTAACCGATAAGCCCACACATCATATCTTGTACACTATGCTTAACCCATAACTTTACAGTTCTGCGCTGTACCTGACGTAACCGATAAGCCCACACAACATAT
Source organism: Gibbula magus (assembly GCA_936450465.1). NCBI lineage: Eukaryota > Metazoa > Mollusca > Gastropoda > Trochida > Trochidae > Gibbula > Gibbula magus. The sequence goes on along the minus strand of OW388291.1, from coordinate 92,545,087 downwards.
ATTGTACATTATGCTTAACCCATAACTCTACAGTTCTGCTGTACCTGACGTAACCGATAAGCCCACACAACATATCTTGTACATTATGCTTAACCCATAACTTTACAGTTCTGCTGTACCTGACGTTACCGATAAGCCCACACATCATATCTTGTACACTATGCTTAACCCATAACTCTACAGTTCTGCTGTACCTGACGTAACCGATAAACCCACACATCATATCTTGTACACTATGCTTAACCCATAACTTTACAGTTCTGCGCTGTACCTGACGTAACCGATAAACCCACACATCATATCTTGTACATTATGCTTAACCCATAACTTTACAGTTCTGCGCTGTACCTGACGTAACCGATAAACCCACACATCATATCTTGTACACTATGCTTAACCCATAACTTTACAGTTCTGCGCTGTACCTGACGTAACCGATAAACCCACACATCATATCTTGTACACTATGCTTAACCCATAACTTTACAGTTCTGCGCTGTACCTGACGTAACCGATAAACCCACACATCATATCTTGTACACTATGCTTAACTCATAACTTTACAGTTCTGCTGTACCTGACGTTACCGATAAGCCCACACAACATATATTGTACATTATGCTTAACCCATAACTCTACAGTTCTGCGCTGTACCTGACGTAACCGATAAGCCCACACAACATATCTTGTACATTATGCTTAACCCATAACTTTACAGTTCTGCTGTACCTGACGTAACCGATAAGCCCACACAACATCTCTTGTACACTATGCTTAACCCATAACTTTACAGTTCTGCTGTACCTGACGTTACCGATAAGCCCACACAACATATATTGTACATTATGATTAACCCATAACTCTACAGTTCTGCTGTACCTGACGTAACCGATAAGCCCACACAACATATCTTGTACATTATGCTTAACCCATAACTTTACAGTTCTGCTGTACCTGACGTAACCGATAAGCCCACACAACATCTCTTGTACACTATGCTTAACCCATAACTTTACAGTTCTGCTGTACCTGACGTTACCGATAAGCCCACACAACATATATTGTACATTATGCTTAACCCATAACTCTACAGTTCTGCTGTACCTGACGTAACCGATAAGCCCACACAACATATCTTGTACATTATGCTTAACCCATAACTTTACAGTTCTGCTGTACCTGACGTAACCGATAAGCCCACACAACATATATTGTACATTAAGCGTAACCCATAACTCTACAGTTCTGCGCTGTACCTGACGTAACCGATAAGCCCACACAACATCTCTTGTACACTAAGCTTAACCCATAACTCTACAGTTCTGCTGTACCTGACGTTACCGATAAGCCCACACAACATATCTTGTACATTATGCTTAACCCATAACTTTACAGTTCTGCTGTACCTGACGTAACCGATAAGCCCACACAACATCTCTTGTACACTATGTTTAACCCATAACTTTACAGTTCTGCTGTACCTGACGTAACCGATAAGCCCACACAACATCTCTTGTACACTATGCTTAACCCATCACTCTACAGTTCTGCTGTACCTGACGTAACCGATAAGCCCACACAACATCTCTTGTACACTATGCTTAACCCATAACTTTACAGTTCTGCTGTACCTGACGTTACCGATAAGCCCACACATCATATCTTGTACACTATGCTTAACCCATAACTCTACAGTTCTGCTGTACCTGACGTAACCGATAAGCCCACACAACATATATTGTACATTATGCTTAACCCATAACTCTACAGTTCTGCGCTGTACCTGACGTAACCGATAAGCCCACACAACATCTCTTGTACACTATGCTTAACCCATAACTCTACAGTTCTGCTGTACCTGACGTAACCGATAAGCCCACACAACATATCTTGTACATTATGCTTAACCCATAACTTTACAGTTCTGCTGTACCTGACGTAACCGATAAGCCCACACAACATCTCTTGTACACTATGCTTAACCCATAACTTTACAGTTCTGCTGTACCTGACGTAACCGATAAGCCCACACAACATATATTGTACATTATGCTTAACCCATAACTCTACAGTTCTGCTGTACCTGACGTAACCGATAAGCCCACACAACATCTCTTGTACATTATGCTTAACCCATAACTTTACAGTTCTGCTGTACCTGACGTTACCGATAAGCCCACACAACATATATTGTACATTATGCTTAACCCATAACTCTACAGTTCTGCGCTGTACCTGACGTAACCGATAAACCCACACATCATATCTTGTACACTATGCTTAACCCATAACTTTACAGTTCTGCTGTACCTGACGTAACCGATAAGCCCACACAACATATCTTGTACATTATGCTTAACCCATAACTCTACAGTTCTGCGCTGTACCTGACGTAACCGATAATCCCACACAACATATATTGTACATTATGCTTAACCCATAACTATACAGTTCTGCTGTACCTGACGTAACCGATAAGCCCACACAACATCTCTTGTACACTAAGCTTAACCCATAACTTTACAGTTCTGCTGTACCTGACGTAACCGATAAGCCCACACAACATCTCTTGTACACTAAGCTTAACCCATAACTTTACAGTTCTGCTGTACCTGACGTAACCGATAAACCCACACATCATATCTTGTACACTATGCTTAACCCATAACTCTACAGTTCTGCTGTACCTGACGTTACCGATAAGCCCACACAACATATATTGTACATTATGCTTAACCCATAACTCTACAGTTCTGCTGTACCTGACGTAACCGATAAGCCCACACAACATCTCTTGTACACTATGCTTAACCCATAACTTTACAGTTCTGCTGTACCTGACGTTACCGATAAGCCCACACAACATCTCTTGTACACTATGCTTAACCCATAACTTTACAGTTCTGCGCTGTACCTGACGTAACCGATAAGCCAACACAACATATCTTGTACATTATGCTTAACCCATAACTTTACAGTTCTGCGCTGTACCTGACGTAACCGATAAACCCACACATCATATCTTGTACACTATGCTTAACCCATAACTCTACAGTTCTGAGCTGTACCTGACGTAACCGATAAGCCCACACAACATATCTTGTACATTATGCTTAACCCATAACTTTACAGTTCTGCGCTGTACCTGACGTAACCGATAAACCCACACATCATATCTTGTACACTATGCTTAACCCATAACTCTACAGTTCTGAGCTGTACCTGACGTAACCGATAAACCCACACATCATATCTTGTACACTATGCTTAACTCATAACTTTACAGTTCTGCTGTACCTGACGTTACCGATAAGCCCACACAACATATATTGTACATTAAGCTTAACCCATAACTCTACAGTTCTGCTGTACCTGACGTAACCGATAAGCCCACACAACATCTCTTGTACACTATGCTTAACCCATAACTTTACAGTTCTGCTGTACCTGACGTAACCGATAAGCCCACACAACATATCTTGTACATTATGCTTAACCCATAACTTTACAGTTCTGCTGTACCTGACGTAACCGATAAGCCCACACAACATATATTGTACATTAAGCTTAACCCATAACTCTACAGTTCTGCGCTGTACCTGACGTAACCGATAAGCCCACACAACATCTCTTGTACACTAAGCTTAACCCATAACTCTACAGTTCTGCTGTACCTGACGTTACCGATAAGCCCACACAACATATCTTGTACATTATGCTTAACCCATAACTTTACAGTTCTGCTGTACCTGACGTAACCGATAAGCCCACACAACATATCTTGTACACTATGCTTAACCCATAACTCTACAGTTCTGCGCTGTACCTGACGTAACCGATAAACCCACACAACATTACTTGTACACTATGCTTAACCCATAACTCTACAGTTCTGAGCTGTACCTGACGTAACCGATAAGCCCACACAACATCTCTTGTACACTATGCTTAACCCATAACTCTACAGTTCTACTGTACCTGACGTAACCGATAAGCCCACACAACATCTCTTGTACACTATGCTTAACCCATAACTCTACAGTTCTGAGCTGTACCTTACGTAACCGATAAGCCCACACAACATCTCTTGTACACTATGCAAAACCCATAACTCTACAGTTCTGCTGTACCTGACGTAACCGATAAGCCCACACAACATCTCTTGTACACTATGCTTAACCCATAACTCTACAGTTCTGAGCTTTACCTGACGTAACCGATAAGCCCACACAACATTACTTGTACACTATGCTTAACCCATAACTCTACAGTTCTGAGCTGTACCTGACGTAACCGATAAGCCCACACAACATATCTTGTACACTATGCTTAACTCTACAGTTCTGGGCGCTGTACCGAGGTACCAGCTACCAGGAGAACGACCCGTCCGTCGTACCTCAGGCCACGACTATCACTGGGAGGCTGAAGGTGCCCCTCCCTTCCCACTCCGCCTCCCGACCCCAGACCCGCAGCATCGGAGTGCAGGTCTTCCCTGACGAGGTGTATGTCGGACCAGAGGTAACACTCGCACTTTATCACCATCATCATCATCATCATCATTAGAAACATCATCATCATCAGTAACATCATCATATTCAGTGTCATCATCATCATCATCATCGTCATCATCATCATCGTCATCATCATCATCATCATCAGTGTCATCATCAGTGTCAGCATCATTATGATTATCATCATCATCATCAGTATCATCATCAGCATCACCTCCATCATCACATCACAATTAAGAACTGAATGTCAGTTTGTGTGTTTGCACTGGAAAATGAACGATGTCAAAGCGGATTCTAACTTCCGTGAACGAGGAGAGCTTGCGATACCGCTTTGACATCATTCATTTTCCAGTGCAAATACACAAACTGACATTCAATTCTTAATTTCTTACATTATTTGTCGTCGTTACCTAGCTGTGGCGCTCATCATGCTGAGTGAAACGTAATAAAATCTAATCTTTCAGGGACACGAGATAAGAGTTATCCGTCCTTTGAATAACTTCATGGCATGGATGCCGCCATTTGCTGTTGTCACCTCGTCAATATTATGTAAACAACAGTCGGAAAAGAATTATTTAATTACCACGATGTTATGGAAAAAATATCCACTCCGTCCTCCAAGCTAAATAATGATCATGTTAGATAAACATACGTGCAATTTGATGTTGGTAATAAACAGTTGAAATATACAAATTGATCCCTCAAATAGCTTTTTAAGCTTCCCAATAAATAAACCTCAAATGCTTAACCAAACGTGGTATGAACCACAAATGTAACAGTAAATCTCTCAATTGTCAGTATGATCTCATACTTTGTCTGAAGTCACAAATATGCGGTATTTACGTGTATATCTACTTCAAAATCATGTCAGCCTTTGCCTGACACTAAAATGCAAAATGAGCCAGCAACACACGTCTTTACGTGTGAAATTCAATGGCTAACTGCCTGAAGATACGCGTGATAGACGCTCAAGACTTGCTCACGACTTGCACGAGCTTTACAAGCTGTGCCTTGGTGAAAAGCTGCGTTGATGCAAAGCACCGCTATTCAGTGTTCTGTGAGCACTGTTTTGTAAATTGTCTTCAGAACAGGTAAGAGTGAGTATTTGCTTATAGATTGCATAATTTGTATTCATGCAGCCAGCGATCGTGAATGTATTTCGGTTCTAGAATAGGCATTGTGATTCGCTTAGCTGAACAGCAAACAGTTATGCGCGATCTTTTATTGAAATGTTTTATTTATTCTAACAATTGAGAAGATGGTATGATATTGAGATTATGTTATGGAATTCAATCAAATAAGTTGGTAAATGGTAACCGTTTATTATATATTGAGATTTTGTTATGGAATTCAATCAAATAAGTCGGTAAATGGTAACCGTTTATTATATATTGAGATTATGTTATGGAATTCAATCAAATAAGTCGGTAAATGGTAACCGTTTATTATATGATGAGATTATGTTATGGAATTCAATCAAATAAGTCGGTAAATGGTAACCGTTTATTATATATTGAGATTATGTTATGGAATTCAATCAAATAAGTTGGTAAATGGTAACCGTTTATTATATATTGAGATTATGTTATGGAATTCAATCAAATAAGTCGTTAAATGGTAACTGTTTATTATATATTGAGATTATGTTATGGAATTCAATCACATAACTCGGTAAATGGTAACCGTATATTATATATTGAGATTATGTTATGGAATTCAATCAAATAAGTCGGTAAATGGTAACTGTTTATTATATATTGAGATTATGTTATGGAATTCAATCAAATAAGTCGGTAAATGGTAACCATTTATTATATATTGAGATTATGTTATGGAATTCAATCAAATAAGTCGGTAAATGGTAACTGTTTATTATATATTGAGATTATGTTATGGAATTCAATCAAATAAGTCGGTAAATGGTAACCGTTTATTATATATTGAGATTATGTTATGGAATTCAATCAAATAAGTCGTTAAATGGTAACTGTTTATTATATATTGAGATTATGTTATGGAATTCAATCAAATAAGTCGGCAAATGGTAACCGTTTATTATATATTGAGATTATGTTATGGAATTCAATCAAATAAGTTGGTAAATGGTAACAGTTTATTATATATTGAGATTATGTTATGGAATTCAATCAAATAAGTCGGTTAATGGTAACCGTTTATTATATACTGAGATTATGTTATGGAATTCAATCAAATAAGTCGGTAAATGGTAACCGTTTATTATATATTGAGATTATGTTATCAAATTCAATCTAATAAGTCGGTAAATGGTAACTGTTTATTATATATTGAGATTATGTTATGGAATTCAATCAAATAAGTCGGTAAATAGTAACCATTTATTATATATTGAGATTATGTTATGGAATTCAATCAAATAAGTCTCAACCAACCAACGTTCGGGAATCCGTGTCAACTTCAAAGTAAGAAATTATTATCGTTTGATTATTGAGAGTCATCATCATTAAATTCATAACATGGTCGTAAACTGTAGTCATGAGCAGCAGTATCATCATCGTCATTATTATCATGTTACCGAGTGGTCATTGTCATTAGTATCATGTTGCCGAGTGATCATCGTCATTAGTATCATGTTACCGAGTGGTCATTGTCATTAGTATCATGTTGCCGAGTGATCATCGTCATTAGTATCATGTTGCCGAGTGATCATCGTCATTAGTATCATGTTACCGAGTGATCATCGTCATTATTATCTTGTTGCCGAATGGTCATCGTCATTAATATCATGTTGCCGAGTGGTCATCGTCATTATTATCATGTTGCCGAGTGATCATCGTCATTATTATCATGTTGCCGAGTGGTCATTGTCATTAGTATCATGTTGCCGAGTGGTCATCGTCATTATTATCATGTTGCCGAGTGATCATCGTCATTATTATCATGTTGCCGAGTTGTCATCGTCATTAATATCATGTTGCCGAGTGGTCATCGTCATTATTATCATGTTGCCGACTGGTCATCGTCATTATTATCATGTTGCCGAGTGGTCATCGTCATTATTATCATGTTGCCGAGTGGTTATCGTCATTAATATCATGTTGCCGACTGGTCATCGTCATTATTATCATGTTTCCGAGTGGTCATCGTCATTATTATCATGTTGCCGAGTGGTCATCGTCATTATTATCATGTTGCCGAGTGGTCATCGTCATTATTATCATGTTGCCGACTGGTCATCGTCATTATTATCATGTTTCCGAGTGGTCATCGTCATTATTATCTTGTTACCGAGTGGTAATCGTCATTATTATCATGTTGCCGAGTGGTCATCGTCATTAATATCATGTTGCCGAGTGGTCATCATCATTATTATCATGTTGCCGAGTGGTCATCGTCATTATTATCATGTTGCCGAGTGGTCATCGTCATTATTATCATGTTACCGAGTGGTCATCGTCAATATTATCTTGTTACCGAGTGGTAATCGTCATTATTATCATGTTACCGAGTGGTAATCGTCATTATTATCATGTTGCCGAGTGGTCATCGTCATTAATATCATGTTGCCGAGTGGTCATCGTCATTATTATCATGTTGCCGAGTGGTCATCGTCATTATTATCATGTTGCCGAGTGATCATCGTCAATATTATCTTGTTACCGAGTGGTCATCGTCATTATTATCATGTTGCCGAATATGTCTGATGTAAATAACACAAATGAATCAATTTTGGTATTGGTCTCTGATTTGGTCTTCTTTATTTATAAGCATGTTTATGATCAATAGTTTTCACATGATCAAGTACCATATTTCGAGGAAAACACATTAAACGAGAACATGTTTGTCTTACGTTTACTTTATCATTATGACAAGTCATTGGTTAATGTCACTTTTACAACGGGGTCGCTGATTGCACAACTAGATACAATTGCAATCAATTAGGACACTCCCTTTTTGCCCTCGATTTCAAGCGAAAGACAACAGAGGTTAGGATCGGAAATATGAAGGGTAGTGACCTCTCTGGGAAGAAAATTTAACTCAATTTCAATTTCCATCATTTCCATTTTTCGTTACTAGTACCTTCGTCATTTTACATTGAGTGTTCACACTGAGAGAGCACCGACATGTAAAGAAACAAGGATAAAGCACAAATATATTATTTGTATTTAGGCGTTAGCACAACAGGTGAACTGGTTATTTACAGAGCTAGCATAACAGGTGACCTGGTCATTTACAGAGCTAGCATAACAGGTGAACTGGTTATTTACAGAGTCAGCATAACAGGTGAACTGGTTATTTACAGAGCTAACATAACAGGTGAACTGGTTATTTACAGAGCTAGCATAACAGGTGAACTGGTTATTTACAGAGCTAGCATAACAGGTGAACTGGTTATTTACAGAGCTAGCATGACAGGTGAACTGGTTATTTACAGAGCTAGCGTAACAGGTGAACTGGTTATTTACAGAGCTAGCATAAAAGGTGAACTGGTTATTTACAGAGCTAGCATAACAGGTGAACTGGTTATTTACAGAGCTATCATAACAGGTGAACTGGTTATTTACAGAGCTAGCATAACAGGTGAACTGGTTATTTACAGAGCTAGCATAACAGGTGAACTGGTTATTTACAGAGCTAGCATAACAGATGAACTGGTTATTTACAGAGCTAGCATAACAGGTGAATTGGTTATTTACAGAGCTAGCATAACAGGTGAACTGGTTATTTACAGAGCTAGCATAACAGGTGACCTGGTTATTTACAGAGCTAGCATAACAGGTGAACTGGTTATTTACAGAGTCAGCATAACAGGTGAACTGGTTATTTACAGAGCTAGCATAACAGGTGAACTGGTTATTTACAGAGCTAGCATAACAAGTGAACTGGTTATTTACAGAGCTAGCATAACAGATGAACTGGTTATTTACAGAGCTAGCATAACAGGTGAATTGGTTATTTACAGAGCTAGCATAACAGGTGAACTGGTTATTTACAGAGCTAGCATAACAGGTGAACTGGTTATTTACAGAGTCAGCATAACAGGTGAACTGGTTATTTACAGAGTCAGCATAACAGGTGAACTTGTTATTTACAGAGCTAGCATAACAGGTGAACTGGTTATTTACAGAGCTAGCATAACAGGTGAACTGGTTATTTACAGAGCTAGCATAACAGGTGAACTGGTTATTTACAGAGCTAGCATAACAGGTGAACTGGTTATTTACAGAGCTAGCATAACAGGTGAACTGGTTATTTACAGAGTTATTAAACATGACATGGCTCACTTTGTTTACACGTTTGGGCGACTACTATAGAAAACACCGGTTCCATAACATCTTTAAATGCTTTTATAATTTGAAATCGGAAGAACCTATACCTTTGAGACACAGATCCAGTAATCGGAAACGAATAAGTTATATGTACTTTGTACAAGAATTTCACTTCTACTTGTATTATTTTTGCAGAACAACCGTCCAGTTTCGCGGGGCTCGAAGCATTCTGCGAAGGTTGCTCCTTTATAGTGGAAATGCTTCATACAGTTGAAGTTGCAGTTGCAGATCCGACCACAGGCTGACGTGGACAACACTTCTACAGACCACAGGCTGACGTGGACAACACTTCTACAGACCACAGGCTGACGTGGACAACACTTCTACAGACCACAGGCTGACGTGGACAACACTTCTACAGACCACAGGCTGACGTGGACAACACTTCTACAGACCACAGGCTGACGTGGACAACACTTCTACAGACCACAGGCTGACGTGGACAACACTTCTACAGACCACAGGCTGACGTGGACAGCATTTCTACTGACCAGCATTTTCCTCGATTGTTGTATACACTAGATTCATGTATTGATGTCTCCACTTGATTCATGTATTGATGTCTACACTTATTTCATGTATCGATGTCTACACTTATGTCATGTATTGATATCTACACTTATGTCAGTGCTCACAGAAGAGTACTAACTCCGACCATATACTATAGAAGTATGAAGAATCACTGACAAGTTCAGAAATATGAGGTATGCATATATGTTCTCTTTGAACACCCAATGACAGGAAGTGTGTTTTAGATTATGACTTGATATTTGCGTCAAAGCTAAGATGGCGCTCTCTTCTCCAATTTGTTAAGACTATATTAGACAGACGATAAAAAAGTGATAGTGGATATTTATATCTCGCTTTTACTCATGCACTAGTGCTTATTCAAGTCGCTTCTCACATATTATTACTCTGAAGGAATTGTACTTCCCGTGCCGCTACTACATAGGTGCCTACTTCCCGCTATATACAACGATGGATTATTACATAGTGGTGCACATTTCATTGAACTTACATCGAATGTACATGAGATTACACAGTAGCATTTAGCGAGTTATGTCTGCAAATATATGACACCTGGCACATGTATTAGTGCATGGATATTGTAAATAAAGTCTTTAGTATACCAGGTTCTCGGTGCATTCAAACCGTCGTCGGATGGTAGTTCTTAGTTTAGGTTGTTCTATGGTGACGTTCATCTCTATTTCAAGTGTATCCTCAAAAACATATTTCACTTTGTGGGTCATTTCAGATATGTTGATGATCAGGGTTGCAATATACGGACTGCGTCAATTTAAATTGAAATCCGCATTCACTCAGTGTAATAGTTCTTGACACTCGTTTTGCTTCACTGAGATATTTATGATATGCAAAGAGAAATTAAAATACCTCTATTCACGTCCTTCTTTTATTGAATCACGGTTGAATCAATAGATATATATAGTTATATATAATAACACTCACTGTAACTATTTTAACGAAAAATCTCACTTGTTGAGTTGCCATTTGTAACAGTATTTAATTTCTCAGGTGTATGACATGATCAAACTCTGGCGAACTATCGTCGAATTCTGAAGAGGGTAGACGAAGACACTTCATACTAACCAATCCAATGCCTCTTTGAGAGGCATTTATAAGGAGACAGTGAAGGAGTATGAATGGTTTGTCGGCAGAGGTTGTCTGGTAAGAAGGAAGGCAATGTGTCCGTAAAAGTAACCTCATGGAATAAGAGAATCATAATCTAACAGTTTAGGAAAGAAAAATCAATCAAATAACGTTTCGTTTCTGCCTTTAGTCCAAAGTTGCTAGTAACAACACCATGAACCTTCACAATTCAGAAACTAAAAAAAAAGACAATTTCAATATAAATGGCCTTCTGACGACATCTGGTCATCGTTTACGTAATGAACCCTCTAAAACAAAATGTTTAATCAACGGTTGGAAAGAATAAAAAAAGCTTTTAAAATCTAATGTTATAGCCTTTTTACCAATTGTTGAAAAACAGGATGACATTTCACCAGCCAGTTATTTCCTTTTTTTACAACATAGAAGATGTTTTGATGTATGAAAGTCAACTTGATGATGAAAATGATGTTTTTGAAATCTGAAACCTAAATTTCTAACGTAGTTTAGGCACAAGGGACAATATTTAGTTTTGGTAAAAAATCACTACCAATACAATTTTAGTCCTAATTTCTTAAAATGTCAACTTGAGTCATTTTCGTTGAAGAAATCTGTCAACAATCTATTTTTCTCATGTCTAGAGTGATTCTTCGAAGACTCTAGGTGTATGTTATAACACTACTTTGTTGGTCATCTGTGATTTATTGAAGACTCTCGGTGTATGTTATAACACTACTTTGTTGGTCATCTGTGATTCATTGAGACTCTCGGTGTATGTTATAACACTACTTTGTTGGTCATCTGTGATTCATCGAAGACTCTAGGTGTATGTTATAACACTACTTTGTTGGTCATCTGTGATTCATTGAGACTCTCGGTGTATGTTATAACACTACTTTGTTGGTCATCTGTGATTCATTGAAGACTCTCGGTGTACATGTATGTCATAACACTACTTTGTTGGGCATTTGTGATTCATTGAGACTCTCGGTGTATGTTATAACACTACTTTGTTGGTCATCTGTGATTCATCGAAGACTCTCGGTGTATGTTATAACACTACTTTGTTTGGGATCTATGATTCACTGAAGACTCTCGGTGTATGTTATAACACTACTTTGTTTGGGATCTATGATTAACTGAAGACTCCCGGTGTATGTTATAGCATTACTTTGTTGTGCATCTGTGATTAATTGAGACTCTCGGTGTATGTTATAACACTACTTTGTTGGTCATCTGTGATTCATTGAGACTCTCGGTGTATGTTATAACACTACTTTGTTGGTCATCTGTGATTCATTGAAGACTCTCGGTGTATGTTATAACACTACTTTGTTGGTCATCTGTGATTCATTGAGACTCTCGGTGTATGTTATAACACTACTTTGTTTGGGATCTATGATTCACTGAAGACTCTCGGTGTATGTTATAACATTACTTTGTTGGTCATCTGTGATTCATCGAAGACTCTCGGTGTATGTTATAACATTACTTTGTTGGTCATCTGTGATTCATTGAGACTCTCGGTGTATGTTATAACACTACTTTGTTGGTCATCTGTGATTCATTGAGACTCTCGGTGTATGTTATAACACTACTTTGTTGGTCATCTGTGATTCATTGAGACTCTCGGTGTATGTTATAACACTACTTTGTTGGTCATCTGTGATTCATTGAAGACTCTCGGTGTATGTTATAACATTACTTTGTTGGTCATCTGTGATTCATTGAAGACTCTCGGTGTATGTTATAACACTACTTTGTTGGTCATCTGTGATTCATCGAAGACTCTCGGTGTATGTTATAACATTACTTTGTTGGTCATCTGTGATTCATCGAAGACTCTCGGTGTATGTTATAACATTACTTTGTTGGTCATCTGTGATTCATTGAGACTCTCGGTGTATGTTATAACACTACTTTGTTGGTCATCTGTGATTCATTGAGACTCTCGGTGTATGTTATAACACTACTTTGTTGGTCATCTGTGATTCATTGAGACTCTCGGTGTATGTTATAACACTACTTTGTTGGTCACCTGTGATTCATCGAAGGCTCTCGGTGTATGTTATAACATTACTTTGTTGGTCATCTGTGATTCATTGAAGACTCTCGGTGTATGTTATAACACTACTTTGTTGGTCATCTGTGACTCATCGAGACTCTCGGTGTATGTTATAACATTACTTTGTTGGTCATCTGTGATTCATTGAGACTCTCGGTGTATGTTATAACATTACTTTGTTAGTCATCTGTGATTCATCGAGACTCTCGGTGTATGTTATAACATTACTTTGTTGGTCATCTGTGATTCATCGAAGGTTCTCGGTGTATGTTATAACACTACTTTGTTGGTCATCTGTGATTCATCGAAGGTTCTCGGTGTATGTTATAACACTACTTTGTTGGGCATCTGTGATTCATCGAGACTCTCGGTGTATGTTATAACATTACTTTGTTGGTCATCTGTGATTCATCGAAGGCTCTCGATGTATGTCGTAACACTACTTTGTTGGGCATTTGTGATTCATTGAGACTCCCGGTGTATGTTATAACATTACTTTGTTAGTCATCTGTGATTCATTGAGACTCTCGGTGTATGTCATAACACTACTTTGTTGGTCATCTGTGATTTATTGAGACTCTCGGTGTATGTTATAACATTACTTTGTTGGTCATCTGTGATTCATCGAAAACTCTCGGTGTATGTTATAACACTACTTTGTTTGGGATCTATGATTCACTGAAGACTCCCGGTGTATGTTATAACATTACTTTGTTGGTCATCTGTGATTAATTGAAGACTCTCAGTGATGTTATAACATTACTTTGTTGGTCATCTGTGATTCATCGAAAACTCTCGGTGTATGTCACAACATTACTTTGTTGGTCATCTGTGATTCATCGAAGACCCTCGGTGTATGTTATAACATTACTTTGTTGGTCACCTGTGATTCTTCGAAGACTCTCGGTGTATGTTATAACAAAGTGTTGGTCATCTGTGATTCATTGAAGACTCTCGGTGTGTGTTATAACACTACTTTGTTGGGTATCTGTGATTCATCGAAGACTCTCAGTGATGTTATAACACTACTTTGTTGGTCATCTGTGATTAATTGAAGACTCTCAGTGATGTTATAACATTACTTTGTTGGTCATCTGTGATTCATCGAAAACTCTCGGTGTATGTCACAACATTACTTTGTTGGTCATCTGTGATTCATCGAAGACCCTCGGTGTATGTTATAACATTACTTTGTTGGTCACCTGTGATTCTTCGAAGACTCTCGGTGTATGTTATAACAAAGTGTTGGTCATCTGTGATTCATTGAAGACTCTCGGTGTGTGTTATAACACTACTTTGTTGGGTATCTGTGATTCATCGAAGGCTCTCGGTGTATGTTATAACACTACTTTGTTTGGTACTGTGATTCATTGAATGCCCTCAGCAAATGTTATAACATTACTTTGTTGGTCATCTGTGATTCATTGAAGGCCCTCGGCGAATGTTATAACATTACTTTGTTTGGCATCTGTGATTCCTCGAAGGCTGTCGGTGTATATTATACTCTCTGCCCATCTTGCCAACAAGATCACAACGACGATACATTTGTACCGATATAATGTATTTATATGTTTTTGTTAGCATTAAAATGTTTTGAAATGAGTAGAAAATGCTCTTGTTGTCTTACACTGTATATGAAATATGAAATCATCAAGAAATAACTCATAAAAGGTTTCGGTTCGTTTGATATCAGAATAATGCTTTTTGGGGTTACAACTTCAATTAACATGAATGTATAGAGTAACAGTATGCAAAGAACATACATATATAGTCTAATAAGAGTTGAAGAATATTTACTAAAACAGTATAAAGTGGAGCTGAAGGAGAGCATCCTCAGTATACAGGAACGGGGGTAGTGAGACAAACATAAACAATCTGAAGGAGAGCATCATCGATTTTCAGGAACGGGGGTAGTGAGACAGGCATAAACAAACTGAAGGAGAGCATCCTCGATATTCAGGAACGGGGGTAGTGAGACAGACATAAACAAACTGAAGGAGAGTATCCTCGGTATTCAGGAACGGGGGTAGTGAGACAGACATAAACAAACTGAAGGAGAGTATCCTCGATATTCAGGAACGGGGGTAGTGAGACAGACATAATCAATCTGAAGGAGAGCATCCTCGATATTCAGGAACGGGGGCGGTGAGACAGACATAAACAAACTGAAGGAGAGCATCCTCGATATTCAGGAACGGGGGTAGTGAGACAGACATAATCAATCTGAGGGAGAGCATCCTCGATATTCAGGAACGGGGGTAGTGAGACAGACATAAACAAACTGAAGGAGAGTATCCTCGATATTCAGGAACGGGGGTAGTGAGACAGGCATAAACAAACTGAAGGAGAGGATCCTCCATATTCAGGAACGGGGGTAGTGAGACAGACATAAACGAACTGAAGGAGAGGATCCTCCATATTCAGGAACGGGGGTAGTGAGACAGACATAAACAAACTGAAGGAGAGCATCCTCGATATTCAGGAACGGGGGTAGTGAGACAGACATAACAAACTGAAGGAGAGTATCCTCGATATTCAGGAACGGGGGTAGTGAGACAGGCATAAACAAACTGAAGGAGAGGATCCTCCATATTCAGGAACGGGGGTAGTGAGACAGACATAATCAATCTGAGGGAGAGCATCCTCGATATTCAGGAACGGGGGTAGTGAGACAGACATAAACAAACTGAAGGAGAGTATCCTCGATATTCAGGAACGGGGGTAGTGAGACAGGCATAAACAAACTGAAGGAGAGGATCCTCCATATTCAGGAACGGGGGTAGTGAGACAGACATAAACGAACTGAAGGAGAGGATCCTCCATATTCAGGAACGGGGGTAGTGAGACAGACATAAACAAACTGAAGGAGAGCATCCTCGATATTCAGGAACGGGGGTAGTGAGACAGACATAACAAACTGAAGGAGAGTATCCTCGATATTCAGGAACGGGGGTAGTGAGACAGGCATAAACAAACTGAAGGAGAGGATCCTCCATATTCAGGAACGGGGTTAGTGAGACAGGCATAAACAAACTGAAGGAGAGGATCCTCCATATTCAGGAACGAGGGTAGTGAGACAGACATAAACAAACTGAAGGAGAGCATCCTCGATATTCAGGAACGGGGGTAGTGAGACAGACATAATCAATCTGAAGGAGAGCATCCTCCATATTCAGGAACGGGGGTAATGAGACAAACATAAACAAACTGAAGGAGAGCATCCTCGATATTCAGGAACGGGGGTAGTGAGACAGACATAAACAAACTGAAGGAGAGGATCCTCCATATTCAGGAACGGGGGTAGTGAGACAGGCATAAACAAACTGAAGGAGAGGATCCTCCATATTCAGGAACGAGGGTAGTGAGACAGACATAAACAAACTGAAGGAGAGCATCCTCGATATTCAGGAACGGGGGTAGTGAGACAGACATAATCAATCTGAAGGAGAGCATCCTCCATATTCAGGAACGGGGGTAATGAGACAAACATAAACAAACTGAAGGAGAGCATCCTCGATATTCAGGAACGCGGGTAGTGAGACAGACATAAACAAACTGAAGGAGAGCATCCTCGATATTCAGGAACGGGGGTAGTGAGACAGACATAAACAAACTGAAGGAGAGCATTCTCGATATTCAGGAACGGGGGTAGTGAGACAGGCATAAACAAACTGAAGGAGAGGATCCTCCATATTCAGGAACGGGGGTAGTGAGACAGGCATAAACAAACTGAAGGAGAGGATCCTCCATATTCAGGAACGAGGGTAGTGAGACAGACATAAACAAACTGAAGGAGAGCATCCTCGATATTCAGGAACGGGGGTAGTGAGACAGACATAATCAATCTGAAGGAGAGCATCCTCCATATTCAGGAACGGGGGTAGTGAGACAAACATAAACAAACTGAAGGAGAGCATCCTCGATATTCAGGAACGGGGGTAGTGAGACAGACATAAACAAACTGAAGGAGAGCATCCTCGATATTCAGGAACGGGGGTAGTGAGACAGACATAAACAAACTGAAGGAGAGTATCCTCGATATTCAGGAACGGGGGTAGTGAGACAGGCATACACAAACTGAAGGAGAGCATCCTCGATATTCAGGAACGGGGGTAGTGAGACAGACATAAACAAACTGAAGGAGAGCATCCTCCATATTCAGGAACGGGGGTAGTGAGACAGGCATAAACAAACTGAAGGAGAGGATCCTCCATTTTCAGGAACGGGGGTAGTGAGACAGGCATAAACAAACTGAAGGAGAGGATCCTCCATATTCAGGAACGAGGGTAGTGAGACAGACATAAACAAACTGAAGGAGAGCATCCTCGATATTCAGGAACGGGGGTAGTGAGACAGACATAATCAATCTGAAGGAGAGCATCCTCCATATTCAGGAACGGGGGTAGTGAGACAAACATAAACAAACTGAAGGAGAGCATCCTCGATATTCAGGAACGGGGGTAGTGAGACAAACATAAACAAACTGAAGGAGAGCATCCTCGATATTCAGGAACGGGGGTAGTGAGACAGACATAAACAAACTGAAGGAGAGCATCCTCGATATTCAGGAACGGGGGTAGTGAGACAGACATAAACAAACTGAAGGAGAGTATCCTCCATATTCAGGAACGGGGGTAGTGAGACAGGCATAAACAAACTGAAGGAGAGGATCCTCCATATTCAGGAACGGGGGTAGTGAGACAGGCATAAACAAACTGAAGGAGAGGATCCTCCATATTCAGGAACGAGGGTAGTGAGACAGACATAATCAATCTGAAGGAGAGCATCCTCCATATTCAGGAACGGGGGTAGTGAGACAAACATAAACAAACTGAAGGAGAGCATCCTCGATATTCAGGAACGGGGGTAGTGAGACAGACATAAACAAACTGAAGGAGAGCATCCTCGATATTCAGGAACGGGGGTAGTGAGACAGACATAAGCAAACTGAAGGAGAGCATCCTCGATATTCAGGAACGAGGGTAGTGAGACAGACATAAACAAACTGAAGGAGAGCATCCTCGATATTCAGGAACGGGGGTAGTGAGACAGACATAATCAATCTGAAGGAGAGCATCCTCCATATTCAGGAACGGGGGTAGTGAGACAAACATAAACAAACTGAAGGAGAGCATCCTCGATATTCAGGAACGGGGGTAATGAGACAAACATAAACAAACTGAAGGAGAGCATCCTCGATATTCAGGAACGGGGGTAGTGAGACAGACATAAACAAACTGAAGGAGAGCATCCTCGATATTCAGGAACGGGGGTAGTGAGACAGACATAAACAAACTGAAGGAGAGCATTCTCGATATTCAGGAACGGGGGTAGTGAGACAGGCATAAACAAACTGAAGGAGAGGATCCTCCATATTCAGGAACGGGGGTAGTGAGACAGGCATAAACAAACTGAAGGAGAGCATCCTCCATATTCAGGAACGAGGGTAGTGAGACAGACATAAACAAACTGAAGGAGAGCATCCTCGATATTCAGGAACGGGGGTAGTGAGACAGACATAATCAATCTGAAGGAGAGCATCCTCCATATTCAGGAACGGGGGTAGTGAGACAAACATAAACAAACTGAAGGAGAGCATCCTCGATATTCAGGAACGGGGGTAGTGAGACAGACATAAACAAACTGAAGGAGAGCATCCTCGATATTCAGGAACGGGGGTAGTGAGACAGGCATAAACAAACTGAAGGAGAGCATCCTCCATATTCAGGAACGGGGGTAGTGAGACAGGCATAAACAAACTGAAGGAGAGCATCCTCGATATTCAGGAACGGGGGTAGTGAGACAGACATAAGCAAACTGAAGGAGAGCATCCTCGATATTCAGGAACGGGGGTAGTGAGACAGACATAAACAAACTGAAGGAGAGCATCCTCGATATTCAGGAACGGGGGTAGTGAGACAGACATAATCAATCTGAAGGAGAGTATCCTCCATATTCAGGAACGGGGGTAGTGAGACAAACATAAACAAACTGAAGGAGAGCATCCTCGATATTCAGGAACGGGGGTAGTGAGACAGACATAAACAAACTGAAGGAGAGCATCCTCGATATTCAGGAACGGGGGTAGTGAGACAGACATAAACAAACTGAAGGAGAGTATCCTCCATATTCAGGAACGGGGGTAGTGAGACAGGCATAAACAAACTGAAGGAGAGGATCCTCCATATTCAGGAACGGGGGTAGTGAGACAGGCATAAACAAACTGAAGGAGAGGATCCTCCATATTCAGGAACGAGGGTAGTGAGACAGACATAATCAATCTGAAGGAGAGCATCCTCCATATTCAGGAACGGGGGTAGTGAGACAAACATAAACAAACTGAAGGAGAGCATCCTCGATATTCAGGAACGGGGGTAGTGAGACAGACATAAACAAACTGAAGGAGAGCATCCTCGATATTCAGGAACGGGGGTAGTGAGACAGGCATAAACAAACTGAAGGAGAGGATCCTCCATATTCAGGAACGGGGGTAGTGAGACAGGCATAAACAAACTGAAGGAGAGCATCCTCGATATTCAGGAACGGGGGTAGTGAGACAGACATAAGCAAACTGAAGGAGAGCATCCTCGATATTCAGGAACGGGGGTAGTGAGACAGACATAAACAAACTGAAGGAGAGCATCCTCCATATTCAGGAACGGGGGTAGTGAGACAGACATAAGCAAACTGAAGGAGAGTATCCTCCATATTCAGGAACGGGGGTAGTGAGACAGACATAATCAATCTGAAGGAGAGCATCCTCCATATTCAGGAACGGGGGTAGTGAGACAAACATAAACAAACTGAAGGAGAGCATCCTCCATATTCAGGAACGGGGGTAGTGAGACAGACATAATCAATCTGAAGGAGAGCATCCTCCATATTCAGGAACGGGGGTAGTGAGACAAACATAAACAAACTGAAGGAGAGCATCCTCCATATTCAGGAACGGGGGTAGTGAGACAGACATAATCAATCTGAAGGAGAGCATCCTCCATATTCAGGAACGGGGGTAGTGAGACAGACATAATCAATCTGAAGGAGAGCATCCTCGATATTCAGGAACGGGGGTAGTGAGACAAACATAAACAATCTGAAGGAGAGCATCATCGATTTTCAAGAACGGGGGTAGTGAGACAGGCATAAACAAACTGAAGGAGAGGATCCTCCATATTCAGGATCGGGGGTAGTGAGACAGGCATAAACAAACTGAAGGAGAGCATCCTCGATATTCAGGAACGGGGGTAGTGAGACAGACATAATCAATCTGAAGGAGAGCATCCTCGATATTCAGGAACGGGCGTAGTGAGACAGACATAATCAATCTGAAGGAGAGGATCCTCCATATTCAGGAACGGGGGTAGTGAGACAGACATAATCAACCTGAAGGAGAGCATCCTCGATATTCAGGAACTGGGGTAGTGAGACAGACATAATCAATCTGAAGGAGAGCATCCTCGATATTCAGGAACGGGGGTAGTGAGACAGACATAAACAATCTGAAGGAGAGCATCCTCGATATTCGGGAACGGGGGTAGTGAGACAGACATAAACAAACTGAAGGAGAGCATCCTCGATATTCAGGAACTGGGGGTAGTGAGACAGAAATAAACAAACTGAAGGAGAGCATCATCGATTTTCAGGAACGGGGGTAGTGAGACAGACATAAACAAACTGAAGGAGAGCATCCTCCATATTCAGGAACTGGGGGTAGTGAGACAGACATAATCAATCTGAAGGAGAGCATCCTCGATATTCAGGAACGGGGGTAGTGAGACAGAAATAAACAAACTGAAGGAGAGCATCATCGATTTTCAGGAACGGGGGTAGTGAGACAGACATAAACAAACTGAAGGAGAGTATCCTCGATATTCAGGAACGGGGGTAGTGAGACAGACATAAACAAACTGAAGGAGAGCATCCTCGATATTCAGGAACGGGGGTAGTGAGACAGGCATACACAAACTGAAGGAGAGCATCCTCGATATTCAGGAACGGGGGTAGTGAGACAGACATAAACAAACTGAAGGAGAGCATCCTCGATATTCAGGAACGGGGGTAGTGAGACAGAAATAAACAAACTGAAGGAGAGCATCCTCGATATTCAGGAACGGGGGTAGTGAGACAGGCATACACAAACTGAAGGAGAGCATCCTCGATATTCAGGAACGGGGGTAGTGAGACAGACATAAACAAACTGAAGGAGAGCATCCTCGATATTCAGGAACGGGGGTAGTGAGACAGACATAAACAATCTGAAGGAGAGCATCCTCGATATTCAGGAACGGGGGTAGTGAGACAGGCATACACAAACTGAAGGAGAGCATCCTCGATATTCAGGAACGGGGGTAGTGAGACAGAAATAAACAAACTGAAGGAGAGCATCCTCGATATTCAGGAACGGGGGTAGTGAGACAGACATAAACAAACTGAAGGAGAGCATCCTCGATATTCAGGAACGGGGGTAGTGAGACAGAAATAAACAAACTGAAGGAGAGCATCCTCGATATTCAGGAACGGGGGTAGTGAGACAGGCATACACAAACTGAAGGAGAGCATCCTCGATATTCAGGAACGGGGGTAGTGAGACAGACATAAACAAACTGAAGGAGAGCATCCTCGATATTCAGGAACGGGGGTAGTGAGACAGACATAAACAAACTGAAGGAGAGCATCCTCGATATTCAGGAACGGGGGTAGTGAGACAGGCATACACAAACTGAAGGAGAGCATCCTCGATATTCAGGAACGGGGGTAGTTAGACAGACATAAACGAACTGAAGGAGAGCATCCTCGATATTCAGGAACGGGGGTAGCATAAACAAACTGAAGGAGAGCATCCTCGATATTCCGGAACGATCGATGAAAGATATCGGCTGGCTACACCAGATGGAGTATATTTCTATCAAAACAAAGTCATGCCGTTTGGCCTGAAGAACGCCCCAGCGACATTCCAGAGACTCATCAACACCGTCACATCCGGTCCTGACGAATGACGGTGTCGAAGCATACTTCGATGATGTCATTACGCCATGGAGTGAAATGATCTTGTGAAGAGGATCTGAGGTTTCTTCGAGAGAATGTCTGAAGCAAAACTGACTGTGAAGCTTTCAACGTAAGTTTTGGAAATGCACAAGTAGTGATGTTAGGGCACATATAAGGGCATGGCCAGATACAGCAAGTTCATGCTAAAGTTGAAGCAATTGTACAATTCCCAGTACCTAAGTCTAAGAGAGAACTCTTGAGATCATTTGGTATGCCAGGCTACTATAGAAAGTTTTGTCAAAACTTCTCAAATGTGGTATCACCACTTACTAACCTTTTAGGGAAAATGATGAATTTAAACTGGATAGCAGTTGTCAAACTGCATTTGAAAGAGACAAAGAAATATTCATGAATTCTCCTGTGTTACAGGCACCTACTTTTAAGAAAGCATTTAAGTTACAAATTGGCGCAATTGGTGTTGGTGCAGCTTGTGTATTGATTCAAGAGATTGCATCAGGAATTGATCACCCAGTATGTCATTTTTGAAAAAAAATTCATTTCATCATGATCACTAGTCCGGTTTTGTGTAATCAGAAATAAGCTTATAAACTTTATGTATGGAATAATTCCATCTCTTACTAAACGAGCAAGTCATAAAGTAGACATTAAACATTATGACACATGCAGAGAGCGCTGTGTAATAAAACTGTCGAATATAAATCAATGCATGAAGAGTGAGTTAGACAGTGTTTGAAGAACATGTCTAGTGTCGGGTAACACTCAGTCTTGTACTTGCCAAACAAACAAGCATATGTTAACGCAATCAATGTATTGACGTATATGTTTGAAAGAGGTAGACTTGTACCAAGGACGTATATTCTGTATATGTCATTGCTTATACCAATATACCAATGTTTATATCAATGTTCATATCAATATACCAATGTTTATATCAATATTCATATCAATGTTTATACCAATATATCTATGTTTATACCAATGTTTATATCAATGTTTATATCAATATACCAATGTTTATATCAATATTTATATCAATGTTTATATCAATGTTAATATCAATATACCAATGTTTATATCAATATTTATATCAATGTTTATACCAATGTTTATATCAATGTTTATATCAATATACCAATGTTTATATCAATGTTTATATCAAAATACCAATGTTTATATCAATATTTATATCAATATACCAATGTTTATATCAATATTTATATCAATGTTTATATCAATGTTTATATCAATGTTTATACCAATGTTTATATCAATATACCAATGTTTATACCAATGTTTATATCAATATACCAATTTTTATATCGATTTTTATATCAATATACCAATGTTTATATCAATATTTATATCAATGTTTATATCAATGTTTATATCAATGTTTATACCAATGTTTATATCAATATACCAATGTTTATATCAATATACCAATGTTTATATCAATATTTATATCAATGTTTATATCAATTTTATATCAATATACCAATGTTTATATCAATGTTTATATCAATATATCAATGTTTATATCAATATTTATATCAATGTTTATATCAATGTTTATACCAATGTTTATATCACTATATCAATGTTTATATCAATGTTTATATCAATATACCAATGTTTATATCAATGTTGATATCAATGTTTATATCAATGTTTATACCAATGTTTATGTAAATATACCAATGTTTATATCAATATACCAATGTTTATATCAATATACCAATGTTTATATCAATATTTATATCAATGTTTATTATCAATATTTATGTCAATGTTTATATCAATGTTTATAACAATGTTTATGTCAATGTTTATATCAATGTTTATTGCACTCAGTCCACCCAGTTGTTTAAATGTGTACCTGAACACGGGAAGTGTGGACCCAATCGGTCGCACGGAGCGCTTAGTAAGGGCACAGAAAGTACAATTCTTCTGGGTGGTAATACACATAGTATGCTATCAGTATTTAGCATGGAAAAAGAGCTATACAAATGAACTAGTAGTAGTAGTAGCAGCAGCAGCAGCAGCAGCAGCAGCAGCAGCAGCAGCAGCAGTAGTAGTAGTAGTAGTAGTAGTAGTAGTAGTAGTAGTAGTAGTAGTAGTAGTAGTAGTAGTAGGCATCCGAAATATCCTTCTATCAACGGCCGAAGGTAATAAACTAGAGTCTATATGTTTCTGTTCGCAAAGCCAATGATACCGCCAATACTTAATTCACAGGTATGTATTATTATGTTAGCTATACTGAATTCTCTTAAGTATGTATCATTATGTTAGCTATACTAGATTCACTTCAGTATTTATCATTATGTTAGCTATACTGAATTCACTTCAGTATGTATCATTATGTTAGCTATACTGAATTCACTTCAGTATGTATTATTATGTTAGCTATACTGAATTCACTTCAGTATTTATCATTATGTTAGCTATACTAAATTCACTTCAGTATTTATCATTATGTTAGCTATACTGAATTCACTTCAGTATTTATCATTATGTTAGCTATACTGAATTCACTTCAGTATTTATCATTATGTTTGCTATACTGGATTCACTTCAGTATTTATCATTATGTTAGCTATACTGGATTCACTTCAGTATGTATCATTATGTTAGCTATACTGAATTCACTTCAGTATTTATCATTATGTTAGCTATACTGAATTCACTTCAGTATTTATCATCATGTTAGCTATACTGGATTCACTTCAGTATGTATCATTATGTTAGCTATACTAAATTCACTTCAGTATGTATTATTATGTTAGCTATACTAAATTCACTTCAGTATGTATCATTATGTTAGCTATACTGGATTCATTTCAGTATGTATTATTATGTTAGCTATACTAAATTCACTTCAGTATGTATCATTATGTTAGCTATACTGAATTCACTTCAGTATTTATCATCATGTTAGCTATACTGAATTCACTTCAGTATTTATCATTATGTTAGCTATACTGAACTGAATTCTCGTTCGGTGTCTCGTTTTTTTTGGCCGCCATTGGACATTGTCATGCAACTTGGTGTTGCAAAAGTAATGCAAATTCATAATAACCTTCACATTGAATCCAAGCATTCTGTGACAGTCGTCAGTTAAGTATTATTTCGACTACATTTTAACCCTTAGGTACACCTTTAGTTTATAAGTCTTATCCTTTTGACGAACTGACGAAATTTAGGACATTTAAAATTTGTTAAAACACTTCTGGGGTGTCTTTCTTACAGATAATACCATAGCAAGATATATAATAATAAAAACTTTCAAGGTAAGTGCTTATTGTGATTTATAATTTTACGATTTTAACGTTTGCTGAAATACTGAAGCGTTGAATAATGAATCTAATAAATGAAAACATGAACACGTAGCTTGTTGACTTACCTTTTCGGGTAGTGAATCGTATCAAATTGATGTCCAAAACTTATATTATTCACAATCAAAAATGGAATTGGCATTTGGTGATATCATGTGCATGGACATCACATGTAGAATTTACACAATTCATAAAACTTCAACAGTGGACGCTGTGACACGATCACTCCCTTTGAACATTTATTGATATCCCGATGTAATAATTATTGTAATTTCTCCTTCGCTGAAAAGCAAACAAGATCGCCGTTGGTTATAAATATAGGGCCTAACATAAAGTCTGTCAAACATCCATACAGTAATCTATGATCTACAACAAAAAATACATGTTTTAGATCAGCCTACGCAAACGTGGATCTTACCGTCAGGCCAGCGACATTCCCAAGTCTATTCCTTATTTGGAAAATTCCACACGTGAGATTGAATTGACCAATCAGTGAGAAGCTACGTCATTGGGATTTCCTTTCAATTACAGACGATTTGAAAGATGATTTTGAGTAAAACAAAAATTTGTGTTTAAAACTCTCATCTTTTAGACGAAGTTTTAAATTAAACTTTTGTCGATAAACACGAAAATGACCTCTTTTTTGGTCTAAAATGTCTCCTAACGGAGATCAGCCCGCTGTCGCGCGCTTCTCTATATATATACATGCTCGTTTTGCGAGCAGTTTACTGCGTAGCAGTAAACTGTTCTTACACGGGCTTACACGTTCTCTCGCGTAGAGAGCACGCGCCTTCGGCGCTTGCTTACCCCGGTGAGGGATACTAAAGGTGATCCCTAAATTCACTTCAGTATGTATCATTATGTTAGCTATACTGAATTCACTTCAGTATTTATCATTATGTTAGCTATACTAAATTCACTTCAGTATTTATCATTATGTTAGCTATACTGAATTCACTTCAGTATGTATCATTATGTTAGCTATACTGAATCCACTTCAGTATGTATCATTATGTTAGCTATACTGGATTCACTTCAGTATGTATCATTATGTTAGCTATACTAAATTCACTTCAGTATTTATCATTATGTTAGCTATACAAAATTCACTTCAGTATTTATCATTATGTTAGCTATACTAAATTCACTTCAGTATGTATCATTATGTTAGCTATACTGAATTCACTTCAGTATGTATCATTATGTTAGCTATACTAAATTCACTTCAGTATGTATCATTATGTTAGCTATACTGAATTCACTTCAGTATTTATCATTATGTTAGCTATACTGAATTCACTTCAGTATTTATCATTATGTTAGCTATACTAAATTCACTTCAGAATTTATCATTATGTTAGCTATACTGGATTCACTTCAGTATTTATCATTATGTTAGCTATACTAAATTCACTTCAGTATTTATCATTATGTTAGCTATACTGGATTCACTTAAGTATGTATCATTATGTTAGCTATACTAAATTCACTTCAGTATGTATCATCATGTTAGCTATACTGAATTCACTTCAGTATTTATCATTATGTTAGCTATACTAAATTCACTTCAGAATTTATCATTATGTTAGCTATACTGAATTCACTTCAGTATTTATCGTTATGTTAGCTATACTAAATTCACTTCAGAATTTATCATTATGTTAGCTATACTAAATTCACTTCAGAATTTATCATTATGTTAGCTATACTGAATTCACTTCAGTATTTATCGTTATGTTAGCTATACTAAATTCACTTCAGAATTTATCATTATGTTAGCTATACTAAATTCACTTCAGAATTTATCATTATGTTAGCTATACTAAATTCACTTCAGTATGTATCATTATGTTAGCTATACTGAATTCACTTCAGTATTTATCATTATGTTAGCTATACTGAATTCTCTTAAGTATTATCATTATGTTAGCTATACTAAATTCACTTCAGTATGTATCATTATGTTAGCTATACTGAATTCACTTCAGTATTTATCATCATGTTAGCTATACTGGATTCACTTCAGTATTTATCATTATGTTAGCTATACTGAATTCACTTCAGTATGTATCATTATGTTAGCTATACTAAATTCACTTCAGTATGTATCATTATGTTAGCTATACTGGATTCACTTCAGTATGTATCATTATGTTAGCTATACTAAATTCACTTCAGTATTTATCATTATGTTAGCTATACTAAATTCACTTCAGTATGTATCATTATGTTAGCTATACTGAATTCACTTCAGTATTTATCATTATGTTAGCTATACTGAATTCTCTTAAGTATGTACCATTATGTTAGCTATACTAAATTCACTTCAGTATGTATCATTATGTTAGCTATACTAAATTCACTTCAGTATTTATCATTATGTTAGCTATACTGGATTCACTTCAGTATGTATCATTATGTTAGCTATACTGAATTCACTTCAGTATTTATCATTATGTTAGCTATACTAAATTCACTTCAGTATGTATCATTATGTTAGCTATACTGGATTCACTTCAGTATTTATCATCATGTTAGCTATACTGAATTCACTTCAGTATTTATCATTATGTTAGCTATACTGAATTCACTTCAATATTTATCATTATGTTAGCTGTACTGAATTCACTTCAGTATTTATCATTATGTTAGCTATACTAAATTCACTTCAGTATTTATCATTATGTTAGCTATACTAAATTCACTTCAATATTTATCATTATGTTAGCTATACTGAATTCACTTCAGTATTTATCATTATGTTATCTATACTGAATTCTCTTAAGTATGTATCATTATGTTAGCTATACTGAATTCACTTCAGTATTTATCATTATGTTAGCTATACTGAATTCACTTCAGTATTTATCATTATGTTTGCTATACTGGATTCACTTCAGTATTTATCATTATGTTTGCTATACTGAATTCACTTCAGTATTTATCATTATGTTAGCTATACTGAATTCACTTCAGTATTTATCATTATGTTAGCTATACTAAATTCACTTCAGTATGTATCATTATGTTAGCTATACTGGATTCACTTCAGTATGTATCATTATGTTAGCTATACTGAATTCACTTCAGTATTTATCATTATGTTAGCTATACTAAATTCACTTCAGTATGTATCATTATGTTAGCTATACTGAATTCACTTCAGTATTTATCATTATGTTAGCTATACTGAATTCTCTTAAGTATTTATCAGTATGTTAGCTATACTAAATTCACTTCAGTATGTATCATTATGTTAGCTATACTGAATTCACTTCAGTATTTATCATTATGTTAGCTATACTGAATTCACTTAAGTATGTATCATTATGTTAGCTATACTGGATTCACTTCAGTATGTATCATTATGTTAGCTATATTGAATTCACTTCAGTATGTATTATTATGTTAGCTATACTAGATTCACTTCAGTATTTATCATCATGTTAGCTATACTGGATTCACTTCAGTATTTATCATCATGTTAGCTATACTGGATTCACTTCAGTATTTATCATCATGTTAGCTATACTGGATTCACTTCAGTATTTATCATTATGTTAGCTATACTGAATTCACTTCAGTATTTATCATTATGTTAGCTATACTAAATTCACTTCAGTATGTATCATTATGTTAGCTATACTGGATTCACTTCAGTATGTATCATTATGTTAGCTATACTGAATTCACTTCAGTTTTTATCATTATGTTAGCTATACTGAATTCTCTTAAGTATTTATCATTATGTTAGCTATACTAAATTCACTTCAGTATGTATCATTATGTTAGCTATACTGAATTCACTTCAGTATTTATCATTATGTTAGCTATACTGAATTCTCTTAAGTATTTATCATTATGTTAGCTATACTAAATTCACTTCAGTATGTATCATTATGTTAGCTATACTGAATTCACTTCAGTATGTATCATTATGTTAGCTATACTAAATTCACTTCAGTATGTATCATTATGTTAGCTATACTGGATTCACTTCAGTATGTATCATTATGTTAGCTATACTGAATTCACTTCAGTATTTATCATTATGTTAGCTATACTAAATTCACTTCAGTAATTATCATTATGTTAGCTATACTAAATTCACTTCAATATTTATCATTATGTTAGCTGTACTGAATTCACTTCAGTATTTATCATTATGTTAGCTATACTAAATTCACTTCAGTATTTATCATTATGTTAGCTATACTAAATTCACTTCAATATTTATCATTATGTTAGCTATACTGAATTCACTTCAGTATTTATCATTATGTTATCTATACTTAATTCTCTTAAGTATGTATCATTATGTTAGCTATACTAAATTCACTTCAGTATGTATCATTATGTTAGCTATACTGAATTCACTTCAGTATTTATCATTATGTTAGCTATACTGGATTCACTTCAGTATGTATCATTATGTTAGCTATACTGAATTCACTTCAGTATTTATCATTATGTTAGCTATACTAAATTCACTTCAGTATGTATCATTATGTTAGCTATACTGGATTCACTTCAGTATTTATCATTATGTTAGCTATACTAAATTCACTTCAGTATGTATCATTATGTTAGCTATACTGAATTCACTTCAGTATTTATCATTATGTTAGCTATACTAAATTCACTTCAGTATGTATCATTATGTTTGCTATACTGAATTCACTTCAGTATTTATCATTATGTTAGCTATACTAAATTCACTTCAGTATGTATCATTATGTTAGCTATACTGAATTCACTTCAGTATTTATCATTATGTTAGCTATACTAGATTCACTTCAGTATTTATCATCATGTTAGCTATACTGGATTCACTTCAGTATTTATCATCATGTTAGCTATACTGGATTCACTTCAGTATTTATCATCATGTTAGCTATACTGGATTCACTTCAGTATTTATCATTATGTTAGCTATACTGAATTCACTTCAGTATGTATCATTATGTTAGCTATACTAAATTCACTTCAGTATTTATCATTATGTTAGCTATACTAAATTCACTTCAGTATGTATCATTATGTTAGCTATACTGAATTCACTTCAGTATTTATCATTATGTTAGCTATACTGAATTCTCTTAAGTATTTATCATTATGTTAGCTATACTAAATTCACTTCAGTATGTATCATTATGTTAGCTATACTAAATTCACTTCAGTATGTATCATTATGTTAGCTATACTGAATTCACTTCAGTATTTATCATTATGTTAGCTATACTGAATTCACTTAAGTATGTATCATTATGTTAGCTATATTGAATTCACTTCAGT
The DNA here is from genome assembly GCA_936450465.1 of Gibbula magus. NCBI lineage: Eukaryota > Metazoa > Mollusca > Gastropoda > Trochida > Trochidae > Gibbula > Gibbula magus. Next base: position 92,513,943 of record OW388291.1, on the reverse strand, counting down.
ATGTATCATTATGTTAGCTATATTGAATTCACTTCAGTATGTATTATTATGTTAGCTATACTAGATTCACTTCAGTATTTATCATCATGTTAGCTATACTGGGTTCACTTCAGTATTTATCATCATGTTAGCTATACTGGATTCACTTCAGTATTTATCATCATGTTAGCTATACTGGATTCACTTCAGTATTTATCATTATGTTAGCTATACTGAATTCACTTCAGTATGTATCATTATGTTAGCTATACTAAATTCACTTCAGTATGTATCATTATGTTAGCTATACTGGATTCACTTCAGTATGTATCATTATGTTAGCTATACTAAATTCACTTCAGTATTTATCATTATGTTAGCTATACTGAATTCACTTCAGTATTCATCATTATGTTAGCTATTCTAAATTCACTTCAGTATGTATCATTATGTTAGCTATACTAAATTCACTTCAGTATTTATCATTATGTTAGCTATACTAAATTCACTTCAGTATGTATCATTATGTTAGCTATACTGAATTCACTTCAGTATTTATCATTATGTTAGCTATACTGAATTCACTTCAGTATGTATCATTATGTTAGCTATACTGGATTCACTTCAGTATGTATCATTATGTTAGCTATATTGAATTCACTTCAGTATGTATTATTATGTTAGCTATACTAGATTCACTTCAGTATTTATCATCATGTTAGCTATACTGGATTCACTTCAGTATTTATCATCATGTTAGCTATACTGGATTCACTTCAGTATTTATCATCATGTTAGCTATACTGGATTCACTTCAGTATTTATCATCATGTTAGCTATACTGGATTCACTTCAGTATTTATCATTATGTTAGCTATACTGAATTCACTTCAGTATGTATCATTATGTTAGCTATACTAAATTCACTTCAGTATGTATCATTATGTTAGCTATACTGGATTCACTTCAGTATGTATCATTATGTTAGCTATACTGAATTCACTTCAGTATTCATCATTATGTTAGCTATTCTAAATTCACTTCAGTATGTATCATTATGTTAGCTATACTAAATTCACTTCAGTATTTATCATTATGTTAGCTATACTAAATTCACTTCAGTATGTATCATTATGTTAGCTATACTGAATTCACTTCAGTATTTATCATTATGTTAGCTATACTGAATTCTCTTAAGTATTTATCATTATGTTAGCTATACTAAATTCACTTCAGTATTTATCATTATGTTAGCTATACTGGATTCACTTCAGTATTCATCATTATGTTAGCTATTCTAAATTCACTTCAGTATTCATCATTATGTTAGCTATACTAAATTCACTTCAGTATTTATCATTATGTTAGCTATACTGGATTCACTTCAGTATTCATCATTATGTTAGCTATACTGGATTCACTTCAGTATTTATCATTTTGTTAGCTATACTGAATTCACTTCAGTATGTATCATTATGTTAGCTATACTGAATTCTCTTAAGTATGTATCATTATGTTAGCTATACTAAATTCACTTCAGTATGTATCATTATGTTAGCTATACTGAATTCACTTCAGTATTTATCATTATGTTAGCTATACTGAATTCTCTTAAGTACGTATCATTATGTTAGCTATACTAAATTCACTTCAGTATGTATCATTATGTTAGCTATACTGAATTCACTTCAGTATTTATCATTATGTTAGCTATACTGGATTCACTTCAGTATTTATCATTATGTTAGCTATACTAAATTCACTTCAGTATTTATCATTATGTTATCTATACTAAATTCACTTCAGTATGTATCATTATGTTAGCTATACTAAATTCACTTCAGTATTTATCATTATGTTATCTATACTGAATTCACTTCAGTATTTATCATTATGTTAGCTATACTGAATTCTCTTAAGTATGTATCATTATGTTAGCTATACTAAATTCACTTCAGTATGTATCATTATGTTAGCTATACTGAATTCACTTCAGTATTTATCATTATGTTTGCTATACTAAATTCACTTCAGTATTTATCATTATGTTAGCTATACTGGATTCACTTCAGTATGTATCATTATGTTAGCTATACTGAATTCACTTCAGTATTTATCATTATGTTAGCTATACTAAATTCACTTCAGTATGTATCATTATGTTAGCTATATTAAATTCACTTCAGTATGTATCATTATGTTAGCTATACTGGATTCACTTCAGTATTTATCATTATGTTAGCTATACTAAATTCACTTCAGTATGTATCATTATGTTAACTATACTGAATTCACTTCAGTATTTATCATTATGTTAGCTATACTAAATTCACTTCAGTATGTATCATTATGTTAGCTATACTGAATTCACTTCAGTATTTATCATTATGTCAGCTATACTGAATTCTCTTAAGTATTTATCATTATGTTAGCTATACTAGATTCACTTCAGTATTTATCATCATGTTAGCTATACTGGATTCACTTCAGTATTTATCATCATGTTAGCTATACTGGATTCACTTCAGTATTTATCATCATGTTAGCTATACTGGATTCACTTCAGTATTTATCATTATGTTAGCTATACTGAATTCACTTCAGTATGTATCATTATGTTAGCTATACTAAATTCACTTCAGTATTTATCATTATGTTAGCTATACTAAATTCACTTCAGTATGTATCATTATGTTAGCTATACTGAATTCACTTCAGTATTTATCATTATGTTAGCTATACTGAATTCTCTTAAGTATTTATCATTATGTTAGCTATACTAAATTCACTTCAGTATGTATCATTATGTTAGATATACTGAATTCACTTCAGTATTTATCATTATGTTAGCTATACTGAATTCACTTAAGTATGTATCATTATGTTAGCTATACTGGATTCACTTCAGTATGTATCATTATGTTAGCTATATTGAATTCACTTCAGTATGTATTATTATGTTAGCTATACTAGATTCACTTCAGTATTTATCATCATGTTAGCTATACTGGATTCACTTCAGTATTTATCATCATGTTAGCTATACTGGATTCACTTCAGTATTTATCATCATGTTAGCTATACTGGATTCACTTCAGTATTTATCATTATGTTAGCTATACTTAATTCACTTCAGTATGTATCATTATGTTAGATATACTAAATTCACTTCAGTATGTATCATTATGTTAGCTATACTGGATTCACTTCAGTATGTATCATTATGTTAGCTATACTGAATTCACTTCAGTATTCATCATTATGTTAGCTATACTGGATTCACTTCAGTATTTATCATCATGTTAGCTATACTGGATTCACTTCAGTATGTATCATTATGTTAGCTATACTGGATTCACTTCAGTATTTATCATCATGTTAGCTATACTGAATTCACTTCAGTATGTATCATTATGTTAGCTATACTGGATTCTCTTAAGTATGTATTATTATGTTAGCTATACTGAATTCTCTTAAGTATGTATCATTATGTTAGCTATACTGAATTCACTTCAGTATTCATCATCATGTTAGCTATACTGAATTCACTTCAGTATGTATCATTATGTTAGCTATACTAAATTCACTTCAGTATGTATCATTATGTTAGCTATACTAAATTCACTTCAGTATTTATCATTATGTTAGCTATACTAAATTCACTTCAGTATGTATCATTATGTTAGCTATACTGAATTCACTTCAGTATTTATCATTATGTTAGCTATACTGAATTCTCTTAAGTATTTATCATTATGTTAGCTATACTAAATTCACTTCAGTATGTATCATTATGTTAGCTATACTGAATTCACTTCAGTATTTATCATTATGTTAGCTATACTGAATTCACTTAAGTATGTATCATTATGTTAGCTATACTGAATTCACTTCAGTATTTATCATTATGTTAGCTATACTGAATTCACTTCAGTATTTATCATTATGTTAGCTATACTGAATTCACTTCAGTATTCATCATTATGTTAGCTATACTTAATTCACTTCAGTATTTATCATTATGTTAGCTATAGTGGATTCACTTCAGTATTCATCATTATGTTAGCTATACTGGATTCACTTCAGTATGTATCATTATGTTAGCTATACTGAATTCACTTCAGTATTTATCATTATGTTAGCTATACTAAATTCACTTCAGTATGTATCATTATGTTAGCTATACTGAATTCACTTCAGTATGTATCATTATGTTAGCTATACTGGATTCACTTCAGTATGTATCATTATGTTAGCTATACTGAATTCTCTTAAGTATTTATCATTATGTTAGCTATACTAAATTCACTTCAGTATGTATCATTATGTTAGCTATACTGGATTCACTTAAGTATGTATCATAATGTTAGCTATATTGAATTCACTTCAGTATGTATTATTATGTTAGCTATACTAGATTCACTTCAGTATTTATCATCATGTTAGCTATACTGGATTCACTTCAGTATTTATCATCATGTTAGCTATACTGGATTCACTTCAGTATTTATCATCATGTAAGCTATACTAAATTCACTTCAGTATGTATCATTATGTTAGCTATACTGAATTCACTTCAGTATGTATCATTATGTTAGCTATACTGAATTCTCTTAAGTATTTATCATTATGTTAGCTATACTAAATTCACTTCAGTATGTATCATTATGTTAGCTATACTGGATTCACTTAAGTATGTATCATTATGTTAGCTATATTGAATTCACTTCAGTATGTATTATTATGTTAGCTATACTAGATTCACTTCAGTATTTATCATCATGTTAGCTATACTGGATTCACTTCAGTATTTATCATCATGTTAGCTATACTGGATTCACTTCAGTATTTATCATCATGTTAGCTATACTGGATTCACTTCAGTATTTATCATTATGTTAGCTATACTGAATTCACTTCAGTATGTATCATTATGTTAGCTATACTGGATTCACTTCAGTATTTATCATTATGTTAGCTATACTAAATTCACTTCAGTATGTATTATTATGTTAGCTATACTGAATTCTCTTAAGTATCTATCATTATGTTAGCTATACTAAATTCACTTCAGTATGTATCATTATGTTAGCTATACTGAATTCACTTCAGTATTTATCATTATGTTAGCTATACTGAATTCACTTAAGTATGTATCATTATGTTAGCTATACTGGATTCACTTCAGTATGTATCATTATGTTAGCTATATTGAATTAACTTCAGTATGTATTATTATGTTAGCTATACTAGATTCACTTCAGTATTTATCATCATGTTAGCTATACTGGATTCACTTCAGTATTTATCATCATGTTAGCTATACTGGATTCACTTCAGTATTTATCATCATGTTAGCTATACTGGATTCACTTCAGTATTTATCATTATGTTAGCTATACTGAATTCACTTCAGTATGTATCATTATGTTAGCTATACTAAATTCACTTCAGTATGTATCATTATGTTAGCTATACTGGATTCACTTCAGTATTTATCATCATGTTAGCTATACTGGATTCACTTCAGTATTTATCATTATGTTAGCTATACTGAATTCACTTCAGTATTTATCATTATGTTAGCTATACTGAATTCTCTTCAGTATGTATCATTATGTTAGCTATATTGAATTCTCTTCAGTATGTATCATTATGTTAGCTATATTGAATTCACTTCAGTATGTATTATTATGTTAGCTATACTAGATTCACTTCAGTATTTATCATCATGTTAGCTAAACTGGATTCACTTTAGTATTTATCATTATGTTAGCTATACTGAATTCACTTCAGTATTTATCATTATGTTAGCTATACTAAATTCACTTCAGTATGTATCATTATGTTAGCTATACTGAATTCACTTCAGTATTTATCATTTTGTTAGCTATACTGAATTCACTTAAGTATGTATCATTATGTTAGCTATAATGGATTCACTTCAGTATGTATCATTATGTTAGCTATACTGGATTCACTTCAGTATGTATCATTATGTTAGCTATATTGAATTCACTTCAGTATGTATTATTATGTTAGCTATACTAGATTCACTTCAGTATTTATCATCATGTTAGCTATACTGGATTCACTTCAATATTTATCATCATGTTAGCTATACTGGATTCACTTCAGTATTTATCATCGTGTTAGCTATACTGGATTCACTTCAGTAATTATCATTATGTTAGCTATACTGGATTCACTTCAGTATTTATCATTATGTTAGCTATACTGAATTCACTTCAGTATGTATCATTATGTTAGCTATACTAAATTCACTTCAGTATTTATCATTATGTTCGCTATACTGAATTCTGTTAAGTATGTATCATTATGTTAGCTATACTGAATTCACTTCAGTATTTATCATTATGTTAGCTATACTAAATTCACTTCAGTATGTATTATTATGTTAGCTATACTAAATTCTCTTAAGTATGTATCATTATGTTAGCTATACTAAATTCACTTCAGTATGTATCATTATGTTAGCTATACTGAATTCACTTCAGTATTTATCATTATGTTAGCTATACTAAATTCACTTCATTATTTATCATTATGTTAGCTATACTAAATTCACTTCAGTATTTATCATTAAGTTAGCTATACTGGATTCACTTCAGTATTTATCATTATGTTAGCTATACTGAATTCACTTCAGTATGTATCATTATGTTAGCTATACTGGATTCACTTCAGTATGTATCATTATGTTAGCTATATTGAATTCACTTCAGTATGTATTATTATGTTAGCTATACTGGATTCACTTCAGTATTTATCATCATGTTGGCTATATTGGATTCACGTCAGTATTTATCATCATGTTAGCTATACTGGATTCACTTCAGTATTTATCATCATGTTAGCTATACTGAATTCACTTCAGTATTTATCATTATGTTAGCTATACTGAATTCTCTTAAGTATGTAGCATTATGTTAGCTATACTAAATTCACTTCAGTATGTATCATTATGTTAGCTATACTGAATTCATTTCAGTATTTATCATTATGTTAACTATACTGAATTCACTTAAGTATGTATCATTATGTTAGCTATACTGGATTCACTTCAGTATGTATCATTATGTTAGCTATATTGAATTCACTTCAGTATGTATTATTATGTTAGCTATACTAGATTCACTTCAGTATTTATCATCATGTTAGCTATACTGGATTCACTTCAGTATTTATCATCATGTTAGCTATACTGGATTCACTTCAGTATTTATCATCATGTTAGCTATACTGGATTCACTTCAGTATTTATCATTATGTTAGTTATACTGGATTCACTTCAGTATTTATCATTATGTTAGCTATACTGAATTCACTTCAGTATGTATCATTATGTTAGCTATACTAAATGCATTTCAGTATTTATCATTATGTTCGCTATACTGAATTCTCTTAAGTATGTATCATTCTGTTAGCTATACTGAATTCACTTCAGTATTTATCATTATGTTAGCTATACTAAATTCACTTCAGTATGTATTATTATGTTAGCTATACTAAATTCTCTGAAGTATGTATCATTATGTTAGCTATACTGAATTCACTTCAGTATTTATCATTATGTAAGCTTTACTGAATTCTCTTAAGTATTTATCATTATGTTAGCTATACTGCATTCACTTCAGTATTTATCATCATGTTAGTTATACTGGATTCACTTCAGTATTTATCATTATGTTAGCTATACTGAATTCACTTCAGTATTTATCATTATGTTAGCTATACTGAATTCTCTTAAGTATGTAGCATTATGTTAGCTATACTAAATTCACTTCAGTATGTATCATTATGTTAGCAATACTGAATTCACTTCAGTATTTATCATTATGTTAAGTATACTGAATTCACTTCAGTATGTATCATTATGTTAGCTATATTGAATTCACTTCAGTATGTATTATTATGTTAGCTATACTAGATTCACTTCAGTATTTATCATCATGTTAGCTATACTGGATTCACTTCAATATTTATCATCATGTTAGCTATACTGGATTCACTTCAGTATTTATCATCGTGTTAGCTATACTGGATTCACTTCAGTAATTATCATTATGTTAGCTATACTGGATTCACTTCAGTATTTATCATTATGTTAGCTATACTGAATTCACTTCAGTATGTATCATTATGTTAGCTATACTAAATTCACTTCAGTATTTATCATTATGTTCGCTATACTGAATTCTGTTAAGTATGTATCATTATGTTAGCTATACTGAATTCACTTCAGTATTTATCAGTATGTTACCTATACTAAATTCACTTCAGTATGTATTATTATGTTAGCTATACTAAATTCTCTTAAGTATGTATCATTATGTTAGCTATACTAAATTCACTTCAGTATGTATCATTATGTTAGCTATACTGAATTCACTTCAGTATTTATCATTATGTTAGCTATACTAAATTCACTTCAGTATTTATCATTATTTTAGCTATACTAAATTCACTTCAGTATTTATCATTAAGTTAGCTATACTGGATTCACTTCAGTATTTATCATTATGTTAGCTATACTGAATTCACTTCAGTATTTATCATTATGTTAGCTATACTGAATTCTCTTAAGTATGTAGCATTATGTTAGCTATACTAAATTCACTTCAGTATGTATAATTATGTTAGCTATACTGAATTCACTTCAGTATTTATCATTATGTTAACTATACTGAATTCACTTAAGTATGTATCATTATGTTAGCTATACTGGATTCACTTCAGTATGTATCATTATGTTAGCTATATTGAATTCACTTCAGTATGTATTATTATGTTAGCTATACTAGATTCACTTCAGTATTTATCATCATGTTAGCTATACTGGATTCACTTCAGTATTTATCATCATGTTAGCTATACTGGTTTCACTTCAGTATTTATCATCATGTTAGCTATACTGAATTCACTTCAGTATTTATCATTATGTTAGCTATACTGAATTCTCTTAAGTATGTAGCATTATGTTAGCTATACTAAATTCACTTCAGTATGTATCATTATGTTAGCTATACTGAATTCATTTCAGTATTTATCATTATGTTAACTATACTGAATTCACTTAAGTATGTATCATTATGTTAGCTATACTGGATTCACTTCAGTATGTATCATTATGTTAGCTATATTGAATTCACTTCAGTATGTATTATTATGTTAGCTATACTAGATTCACTTCAGTATTTATCATCATGTTAGCTATACTGGATTCACTTCAGTATTTATCATCATGTTAGCTATACTGGATTCACTTCAGTATTTATCATCATGTTAGCTATACTGGATTCACTTCAGTATTTATCATTATGTTAGTTATACTGGATTCACTTCAATATTTATCATTATGTTAGCTATACTGAATTCACTTCAGTATGTATCATTATGTTAGCTATACTAAATGCATTTCAGTATTTATCATTATGTTCGCTATACTGAATTCTCTTAAGTATGTATCATTCTGTTAGCTATACTGAATTCACTTCAGTATTTATCATTATGTTAGCTATACTGAATTCACTTCAGTTTTTATCATTATGTTAGCTATACTAAATTCACTTCAGTATGTATTATTATGTTAGCTATACTAAATTCTCTGAAGTATGTATCATTATGTTAGCTATACTGAATTCACTTAAGTATTTATCATTATGTTAGCTATACTGCATTCACTTCAGTATTTATCATCATGTTAGTTATACTGGATTCACTTCAGTATGTATCATTATGTTAGCTGTATTGAATTCACTTCAGTATGTTTTATTATGTTAGCTATACTGAATTCACTTCAGTATTTATCATTATGTTAGCTATACTGGATTTACTTCAGTATGTATCATTATGTTAGCTATACTGGATTCATTTCAGTATTTATCATTATGTTAGCTATACTGGATTCACTTCAGTATTTATCATTATGTTAGTTATACTGAATTCACTTAAGTATGTATTATTATGTTAGCCATACTGAATTCACTTCAGTATTTATCATTATGTTAGCTATACTGGATTCACTTCAGTATGTATCATTATGTTAGCTATACTGGATTCACTTCAGTATGTATCATTATGTTAGCTATACTGGATTTATTTCAGTATTTATCATTATGTTAGCTATACTGGATTCACTTCAGTATTTATCATTATGTTAGCTATACTGAATTCACTTAAGTATGTATTATTATGTTAGCTATACTGAATTCACTTCAGTATTTATCATTATGTTAGCTATACTGGATTCACTTCAGTATGTATCATTATGTTAGCAATACTGAATTCACTTCAGTATTTATCATTATATTAGTTATACTGAATTCACTTCAGTATTTATCATCATGTTAGCTATACTGGATTCACTTCAGTATTTATCATTATGTTAGCTATACTGGATTCACTTCAGTATGTATCATTATGTTAGCTATACTGAATTCCCTTCAGTATTTATCATTATGTTAGCTATACTGAATTCACTTCAGTATTTATCATCATATTAGCTATACTAAATTCTCTTAAGTATGTATCATTATGTTAGCTATACTGGATTCACTTCAGTATTTATCATTATGTTAGCTATACTGGATTCACTTCAGTATGTATCATTATGTTAGCTATACTGAATTCACTTCAGTATTTATCATAATGTTAGCTATACTGAATTCACTTCAGTATGTATCATTATGTTAGCTATACTGAATTCTCTTAAGTATTTATCATTATGTTAGCTATACTGAATTCTCTTAAGTATGTATCATTATGTTAGCTATACTGAATTCACTTCAGTATTTATCATTATGTTAGCTATACTGCATTCACTTCAGTATTTATCATCATGTTAGCTATACTGGATTCACTTCAGTATGTATCATTATGTTAGCTATATTGATTCACTTCAGTATGTTTTATTATGTTAGCTATACTGAATTCACTTCAGTATTTATCATTATGTTAGCTATACTAAATTCACTTCAGTATGTATCATTATGTAGCTATACTGGATTCAATTCAGTATTTATCATTATGTTAGCTATAATGGATTCACTTCAGTATTTATCATTATGTTAGCTATAATGGATTCACTTCAGTATTTATCATTATGTTAGCTATACTGGATTCACTTCAGTATGTATCATTCTGTTAGCTATACTGGATTCATTTCAGTATTTCTCATTATGTTAGCTATACTGGATTCACTTCAGTATTTATCATTATGTTAGCTATACTGAATTCACTTAAGTATGTATTATTATGTTAGCCATACTGAATTCACTTCAGTATTTATCATTATGTTAGCTATACTGGATTCACTTCAGTATGTATCATTCTGTTAGCTATACTGGATTCACTTCAGTATGTATCATTATGTTAGCTATACTGGATTCATTTCAGTATTTATCATTATGTTAGCTATACTGGATTCACTTCAGTATTTATCATTATGTTAGCTATACTGAATTCACTTAAGTATTATTATTATGTTAGCTATACTGAATTCACTTCAGTATTTATCATTATGTAAGCTATACTGGATTCACTTCAGTATGTATCATTATGTTAGCTATACTGAATTCACTTCAGTATGTATCATTATGTTAGCTATACTGAATTCACTTCAGTATTTATCATTATATTAGCTATACTGAATTCACTTCAGTATTTATCATCATGTTAGCTATACTGGATTCACTTCAGTATTTATCATTATGTTAGTTATACTGGATTCATTTCAGTATGTATCATTATGTTAGCTATACTGAATTCCCTTCAGTATTTATCATTATGTTAGCTATACTGAATTCACTTCAGTATTTATCATCATGTTAGCTATACTAAATTCTCTTAAGTATGTATCATTATGTTAGCTATACTGGATTCACTTCAGTATTTATCATTATGTTAGCTATACTGGATTCACTTCAGTATGTATCATTATGTTAGCTATACTGAATTCACTTCAGTATTTATCATCATGTCAGCTATACTGGATTCACTTCAGTATTTATCATTATGTTAGCTATACAGAATTCTCTTAAGTATGTATCATCATTTTAGCTATACTAAATTCACTTCAGTATGTTTTATTATGTTAGCTATACTGAATTCACTTCAGTATTTATCATCATGTTAGCTATACTGAATTCACTTCAGTATTTTTCATTATGTTAGCTATACTGAATTCACTTCAGTATTTATCATCATGTTAGCTATACTGAATTCTCTTAAGTATGTATTATTATGTTAGCTATACTGAATTCTCTGAAGTATGTATTATTATGTTAGCTATACTGAATTCTCTTAAGTATGTATCAATATGTTAGCTATACTGAATTCACTTAAGTATGTATCATTATGTTAGCTATACTGAATTCTCTTAAGTATGTATTATTATGTTAGATATACTGAATTCTCTTAAGTATGTATCATTATGTTAGCTATACTGAATTCACTTCAGTATGTATCATTATGTTAGCTATACTGGATTCACTTCAGTATGTATTATTATGTTAGCTATACTGAATTCTCTTAAGTATGTATCATCATGTTAGCTATACTGGATTCACTTCAGTATGTATCATCATGTTAGCTATACTGGATTCACTTCAGTATATATCATCATGTTAGCTATACTGAATTCACTTCAGTATGTATCATTATGTTAGCTATACTGAATTCACTTCAGTATTTATCATTATGTTAGCTATACTGAATTCACTTCAGAATTTATCATTATGTTCGCTATACTGAATTCTCTTAAGTATGAATCATTATGTTAGCTATACTGGATTCACTTCAGTATGTATTATTATGTTAGCTATACTGGATTCTCTTCAGTATGTATCATTATGTTAGCTATACTGAATTCTCTTAAGTATTTATCATTATGTTCGCTATACTGAATTCTCTTAAGTATGTATCATTATTTTAGCTATACTGGATTCACTTCAGTATGTATTACTATGTTAGCTATACTGAATTCACTTCAGTATTTATCATCATTTTAGCTATACTGGATTCACTTCAGTATGTATCATTCTGTTAGCTATACTGGATTCATTTCAGTATTTCTCATTATGTTAGCTATACTGGATTCACTTCAGTATTTATCATTATGTTAGCTATACTGAATTCACTTAAGTATGTATTATTATGTTAGCCATACTGAATTCACTTCAGTATTTATCATTATGTTAGCTATACTGGATTCACTTCAGTATGTATCATTCTGTTAGCTATACTGGATTCACTTCAGTATGTATCATTATGTTAGCTATACTGGATTCATTTCAGTATTTATCATTATGTTAGCTATACTGGATTCACTTCAGTATTTATCATTATGTTAGCTATACTGAATTCACTTAAGTATTATTATTATGTTAGCTATACTGAATTCACTTCAGTATTTATCATTATGTTAGCTATACTGAATTCACTTCAGTATTTATCATTATGTTAGCTATACTGAATTCACTTCAGAATTTATCATTATGTTCGCTATACTGAATTCTCTTAAGTATGTATCATTATGTTAGCTATACTGGATTCACTTCAGTATGTATTATTATGTTAGCTATACTGGATTCTCTTCAGTATGTATCATTATGTTAGCTATACTGAATTCTCTTAAGTATTTATCATTATGTTCGCTATACTGAATTCTCTTAAGTATGTATCATTATTTTAGCTATACTGGATTCACTTCAGTATGTATTATTATGTTAGCTATACTGAATTCACTTCAGTATTTATCATCATTTTAGCTATACTGGATTCACTTCAGTATGTATCATTATGTTAGCTATACTGAATTCACTTCAGTATTTATCATAATATTAGCTATACTGGATTCACTTCAGTATGTATCATTATGTTAGCTATACTGAATTCTCTTAAGTATGTATCATTATTTTAGCTATACTGGATTCACTTCAGTATGTATTATTATGTTAGCTATACTGAATTCACTTCAGTATTTATCATCATTTTAGCTATACTGGATTCACTTCAGTATGTATCATTATGTTAGCTATACTGAATTCACTTCAGTATTTATCATAATATTAGCTATACTGGATTCACTTCAGTATGTATTACTATGTTAGCTATACTGGATTCACTTCAGTATGTATCATCATGTTAGCTATACTGAATTCTCTTAAGTATGTATCATCATGTTAGCTATACTGAATTCTCTTAAGTATGTATTATTATGTTAGCTATACTGGATTCACTTCAGTATGTATCATTATGTTAGCTATACTGAATTCACTTCAGTATGTATCATTATGTTAGCTATACTGAATTCACTTCAGTATTTATCATTATGTTAGCTATACTGAATTCACTTCAGTATTTATTATCATGTTAGCTATACTGGATTCACTTCAGTATTTATCATCACGTAAGCTATACTGAATTCACTTCAGTATGTAATATTATGTTAGCTATACTGGATTCACTTCAGTATTTATCATTATGGTAGCTATACTGGATTCACTTCAGTATTTATCATCATGTTAGCTATACTGAATTCTCTTAAGTAAGTATCATCATGTTAGCTATACTGAATTCTCTTAAGTATGTATCATCATGTTAGCTATACTGAATTCACTTCAGTATGTATCATCATCTTAGCTATACTGGATTCACTTCAGTATTTATCATCATGTTAGCTATACTGAATTCTCTTAAGTATGTATCAATATGTTAGCTATACTGAATTCACTTAAGTATGTATCATTATGTTAGCTATACTGAATTCTCTTAAGTATGTATTATTATGTTAGATATACTGAATTCTCTTAAGTATGTATCATTATGTTAGCTATACTGAATTCACTTCAGTATGTATCATTATGTTAGCTATACTGGATTCACTTCAGTATGTATTATTATGTTAGCTATACTGAATTCTCTTAAGTATGTATCATCATGTTAGCTATACTGGATTCACTTCAGTATGTATCATCATGTTAGCTATACTGGATTCACTTCAGTATATATCATCATGTTAGCTATACTGAATTCACTTCAGTATGTATCATTATGTTAGCTATACTGAATTCACTTCAGTATTTATCATTATGTTAGCTATACTGAATTCACTTCAGAATTTATCATTATGTTCGCTATACTGAATTCTCTTAAGTATGAATCATTATGTTAGCTATACTGGATTCACTTCAGTATGTATTATTATGTTAGCTATACTGGATTCTCTTCAGTATGTATCATTATGTTAGCTATACTGAATTCTCTTAAGTATTTATCATTATGTTCGCTATACTGAATTCTCTTAAGTATGTATCATTATTTTAGCTATACTGGATTCACTTCAGTATGTATTATTATGTTAGCTATACTGAATTCACTTCAGTATTTATCATCATTTTAGCTATACTGGATTCACTTCAGTATGTATCATTCTGTTAGCTATACTGAATTCACTTCAGTATGTATCATCATGTTAGCTATACTGATTTCACTTCAGTATGTATCATTATGTTAGCTATACTGAATTCACTTCAGTATTTATCATTATGTTAGCTATACCTCAATTCTCTTAAGTATGTATCATCATGTTAGCTATACTGAATTCACTTCAGTATGTATCATTATGTTAGCTATACTGGATTCACTTCAGTATGTATCATCATGTTAGCTATACTGAATTCTCTTAAGTATGTATCATCATGTTAGCTATACTGAATTCTCTTAAGTATGTATTATTATGTTAGCTATACTGGATTCACTTCAGTATGTATCATTATGTTAGCTATACTGAATTCACTTCAGTATGTATCATTATGTTAGCTATACTGAATTCACTTCAGTATTTATCATTATGTTAGCTATACTGAATTCACTTCAGTATTTATTATCATGTTAGCTATACTGGATTCACTTCAGTATTTATCATCACGTAAGCTATACTGAATTCACTTCAGTATGTAATATTATGTTAGCTATACTGGATTCACTTCAGTATTTATCATTATGGTAGCTATACTGGATTCACTTCAGTATTTATCATCATGTTAGCTATACTGAATTCTCTTAAGTAAGTATCATCATGTTAGCTATACTGAATTCTCTTAAGTATGTATCATCATGTTAGCTATACTGAATTCACTTCAGTATGTATCATCATCTTAGCTATACTGGATTCACTTCAGTATTTATCATCATGTTAGCTATACTGAATTCTCTTAAGTATGTATCATCATGTTAGCTATACTGAATTCACTTCAGTATGTATCATTATGTTAGATATACTGGATTCACTTCAGTATGTATCATTATGTTAGCTATACTGAATTCACTTCAGTATTTATCATTATGTTAGCTATACTGAATTCTCTTAAGTATGTATCATTATGTTAGATATACTGGATTCACTTCAGTATGTATTATTATGTTAGCTATACTGAATTCACTTCAGTTTTTATCATTATGTTAGCTATACTGAATTCACTTCAGTATTTGTTATCATGTTAGCTATACTGGATTCACTTCAGTATTTATCATCACGTAAGCTATACTGAATTCACTTCAGTATGTAATATTATGTTAGCTATACTGGATTCACTTCAGTATTTATCATTATGTTAGCTATACTGGATTCACTTCAGTATTTATCATCATGTTAGCTATACTGAATTCTCTTAAGTATGTATCATCATGTTAGCTATACTGGATTCACTTCAGTATGTATCATCATGTTAGCTATACTGGATTCACTTCAGTATTTATCATCATGTTAGCTATACTGAATTCTCTTAAGTATGTATCATCATGTTAGCTATACTGAATTCACTTCAGTATGTATCATCATCTTAGCTATACTGGATTCACTTCAGTATTTATCATCATGTTAGCTATACTGAATTCTCTTAAGTATGTATCATCATGTTAGCTATACTGAATTCACTTCAGTATGTATCATTATGTTAGATATACTGGATTCACTTCAGTATGTATCATTATGTTAGCTATACTGAATTCACTTCAGTATTTATCATTATGTTAGCTATACTGAATTCTCTTAAGTATGTATCATCATGTTAGCTATACTGAATTCACTTCAGTATGTATCATTATGTTAGCTATACTGGATTCACTTCAGTATGTATCATTATGTTAGCTATACTGAATTCACTTCAGTATTTATCATTATGTTAGCTATACTGAATTCTCTTAAGTATGTATCATCATGTTAGCTATACTGAATTCACTTCAGTATGTATCATTATGTTAGCTATACTGGATTCACTTCAGTATGTATCATTATGTTAGCTATACTGAATTCACTTCAGTATTTATCATTATGTTAGCTATACTGAATTCTCTTAAGTATGTATCATCATGTTAGCTATACTGAATTCACTTCAGTATGTATCATTATGTTAGCTATACTGGATTCACTTCAGTATGTATCATCATGTTAGCTATACTGAATTCTCTTAAGTATGTATCATCATGTTAGCTATACTGAATTCTCTTAAGTATGTATTATTATGTTAGCTATACTGGATTCACTTCAGTATGTATCATTATGTTAGCTATACTGAATTCACTTCAGTATGTATCATTATGTTAGCTATACTGAATTCACTTCAGTTTTTATCATTATGTTAGCTATACTGAATTCACTTCAGTATTTGTTATCATGTTAGCTATACTGGATTCACTTCAGTATTTATCATCACGTAAGCTATACTGAATTCACTTCAGTATGTAATATTATGTTAGCTATACTGGATTCACTTCAGTATTTATCATTATGTTAGCTATACTGGATTCACTTCAGTATTTATCATCATGTTAGCTATACTGAATTCTCTTAAGTATGTATCATCATGTTAGCTATACTGAATTCTCTTAAGTATGTATCATCATGTTAGCTATACTGGATTCACTTCAGTATGTATCATCATGTTAGCTATACTGGATTCACTTCAGTATTTATCATCATGTTAGCTATACTGAATTCTCTTAAGTATGTATCATCATGTTAGCTATACTGAATTCACTTCAGTATGTATCATTATGTTAGCTATACTGGATTCACTTCATTATGTATCATTATGTTAGCTATACTGAATTCACTTCAGTATTTATCATTATGTTAGCTATACTGAATTCTCTTAAGTATGTATCATCATGTTAGCTATACTGAATTCACTTCAGTATGTATCATTATGTTAGCTATACTGGATTCACTTCAGTATGTATCATTATGTTAGCTATACTGAATTCACTTCAGTATTTATCATTATGTTAGCTATACTGAATTCTCTTAAGTATGTATCATCATGTTAGCTATACTGAATTCACTTCAGTATGTATCATTATGTTAGCTATACTAAATTCACTTCAGTATGTATCATTATGTTAGCTATACTGAATTCACTTCAGTATTTATCATCATGTTAGCTATACTGGATTCACTTCAGTATGTATCATTATGTTAGCTATACTGAATTCACTTAAGTATGTATCATTATGTTAGCTATACTAAATTCACTTCAGTATGTATCATTATGTTAGCTATACTGAATTCACTTCAGTATTTATCATCATGTTAGCTATACTGGATTCTCTTAAGTATGTATCATTATGTTAGCTATACTGGATTCACTTCAGTATGTATCATCATGTTAGCTATACTGGATTCACTTCAGTATGTATCATTATGTTAGCTATACTGAATTCTCTTAAAGATGTATTATTATGTTAGCTATACTGGATTCACTTCAGTATGTATCATTATATTAGCTATACTGAATTCACTTCAGTATGTATCATTATGTCAGCTATACTGGATTCACTTCAGTATGTATCATCATGTTAGCTATACTGAATTCTCTTAAGTATGAATCATCATGTTAGCTATACTGAATTCTCTAAAGTATGTATTATTATGTTAGCTATACTGGATTCACTTCAGTATGTATCATCATGTTAGCTATACTGAATTCACTTAAGTATTTATTATCATGTTAGCTATACTGGATTCACTTCAGTATTTATCATCACGTAAGCTATACTGAATTCACTTCAGTATGTATTATTATGTTAGCTATACTGGATTCACTTCAGTATTTATCATTATGTTAGCTATACTGGATTCAGTTCAGTATGTATTATTATGTTAGCTATACTGGATTCACTTCAGTATTTATCATCATGTTAGCTATACTGAATTCTCTTAAGTATGTATCATCATGTTAGCTATACTGAATTCTCTTAAGTATGTATCATCATGTTAGCTATACTGGATTCACTTCAGTATGTATCATCATGTTAGCTATACTGGATTCACTTCAGTATTTATCATCATGTTAGCTATACTGAATTCTCTTAAGTATGTATCATCATGTTAGCTATACTGAATTCACTTCAGTATGTATCATTATGTTAGCTATACTGGATTCACTTCAGTATGTATCATTATGTTAGCTATACTGATTTCACTTCAGTATTTATCATTATGTTAGCTATACTGAATTCTCTTAAGTATGTATCATCATGTTAGCTATACTGAATTCACTTCAGTATGTATCATTATGTTAGCTATACTGGATTCACTTCAGTATGTATCATTATGTTAGCTATACTGAATTCACTTCAGTATTTATCATTATGTTAGCTATACTGAATTCTCTTAAGTATGTATCATCATGTTAGCTATACTGAATTCACTTCAGCATGTATCATTATGTTAGCTATACTGGATTCACTTCAGTATGTATCATTATGTTAGCTATACTGAATTCACTTAAGTATGTATCATTATGTTAGCTATACTAAATTCACTTCAGTATGTATCATTATGTTAGCTATACTGAATTCCCTTCAGTATTTATCATCATGTTAGCTATACTGGATTCTCTTAAGTATGTATCATTATGTTAGCTATACTGGATTCACTTCAGTATGTATCATCATGTTAGCTATACTGAATTCTCTTAAAGATGTATTATTATGTTAGCTATACTGGATTCACTTCAGTATGTATCATTATATTAGCTATACTGAATTCACTTCAGTATGTATCATTATGTCAGCTTTACTGGATTCACTTCAGTATGTATCATCATGTTAGCTATACTGAATTCTCTTAAGTATGAATCATCATGTTAGCTATACTGAATTCTCTAAAGTATGTATTATTATGTTAGCTATACTGGATTCACTTCAGTATGTATCATCATGTTAGCTATACTGAATTCACTTAAGTATTTATTATCATGTTAGCTATACTGGATTCACTTCAGTATTTATCATCACGTAAGCTATACTGAATTCACTTCAGTATGTATTATTATGTTAGCTATACTGGATTCACTTCAGTATTTATCATTATGTTAGCTATACTGGATTCAGTTCAGTATGTATTATTATGTTAGCTATACTGGATTCACTTCAGTATTTATCATCATGTTAGCTATACTGAATTCTCTTAAGTATGTATCATCATGTTAGCTATACTGAATTCTCTTAAGTATGTATCATCATGTTAGCTATACTGGATTCACTTCAGTATGTATCATCATGTTAGCTATACTGGATTCACTTCAGTATGTATCATCATGTTAGCTATACTGAATTCACTTCAGTATGTATCATTATGTTAGCTATACTGGATTCATTTCAGTATGTATCATTATGTTAGCTATACTGGATTCACTTCAGTATGTATCATTATGTTAGCTATACTGAATTTCCTTAAGTATGTATCATCATGTTAGCTATACTGAATTCACTTCAGTATTTATCATTATGTTAGCTATACTGAATTCTCTTAAGTATGTTTCATCATGTTAGCTATACTGGATTCACTTCAGTATGTATCATTATGTTAGCTATACTGAATTCACTTCAATATTTATCATTATGTTAGCTATACTGAATTCTCTTAAGTATGTATCATCATGTTAGCTATACTGAATTCACTTCAGTATGTATCATTATGTTAGCTATACTGGATTCACTTCAGTATGTATCATTATGTTAGCTATACTGGATTCACTTCTGTATGTATCATTATGTTAGCTATACTGAATTCTCTTAAGTATGTATCATCATGTTAGCTATACTGAATTCACTTCAGTATTTATCATTATGTTAGCTATACTGGATTCTCTTAAGTATGTATCATCATGTTAGCTATACTGAATTCACTTCAGTATGTATCATCATGTTAGCTATACTGGATTCACTTCAGTATGTATCATCATGTTAGCTATACTGGATTCATTTCAGTATTTATCATCATGTTAGCTATACTGAATTCACTTCAGTATGTATCATTATGTTAGCTATACTGAATTCACTTCAGTATTTATCATTATGTTAGCTATACTGAATTCACTTTAGCATTTATTATCATGTTAGCTATACTGGATTCACTTCAGTATTTATCATCACGTAAGATATACTGAATTCACTTCAGTATGTATCATCATGTTAGCTATACTGGATTCACTTCAGTATTTATCATCATGTTAGCTATACTGAATTCTCTTAAGTATGTATCATCATGTTAGCTATACTGAATTCTCTTAAGTATGTATCATCATGTTAGCTATACTGAATTCTCTTAAGTATGTATCATCATGTTAGCTATACTGGATTCACTTCAGTATGTATCATCATGTTAGCTATACTGGATTCACTTCAGTATTTATCATCATGTTAGCTATACTGAATTCTCTTAAGTATGTAACATCATGTTAGCTATACTGAATTCACTTCAGTATGTATCATTTTGTTAGCTATACTGGATTCACTTCAGTATGTATCATCATGTTAGCTAAACTGAATTCTGTTAAGTATGTATCATCATGTTAGCTAAACTGAATTCTGTTAAGTATGTATCATCATGTTAGCTATACTGGATTCACTTCAGTATGTATTATTATGTTAGCTATACTGGATTCACTTCAGTATGTATCATTATGTTAGCTATACTGAATTCACTTCAGTATGTATCATTATGTTAGCTATACTGAATTCACTTCAGTATTTATTATCATGTTAGCTATACTGGATTCACTTCAGTATTTATCATCACGTAAGATATACTAAATTCACTTCAGTATGTATTATTATGTTAGCTATACTGGATTCACTTCAGTATTTATCATTATGTTAGCTATACTGGATTCACTTCAGTATGTATTATTATGTTAGCTATTCTAGATTCACTTCAGTATTTATCATCATGTTAGCTATACTGAATTCTCTTAAGTATTTATCATCATGTTAGCTATACTGAATTCTCTTAAGTATGTATCATCATGTTAGCTATACTGAATTCTCTTAAGTATGTATCATCATGTTAGCTATACTGAATTCTCTTAAGTATGTATCATCATGTTAGCTATACTGGATTCACTTCAGTATGTATCATCATGTTAGCTATACTGGATTCACTTCAGTATTTATCATCATGTTAGCTATACTGAATTCTCTTAAGTATGTATCATCATGTTAGCTATACTGAATTCTCTTAAGTATGTATCATCATGTTAGCTATACTGGATTCACTTCAGTATGTATCATCATGTTAGCTATACTGGATTCACTTCAGTATTTATCATCATGTTAGCTATACTGAATTCTCTTAAGTATGTAACATCATGTTAGCTATACTGAATTCACTTCAGTATGTATCATTTTGTTAGCTATACTGGATTCACTTCAGTATGTATCATCATGTTAGCTAAACTGAATTCTCTTAAGTATGTATCATCATGTTAGCTATACTGGATTCACTTCAGTATGTATTATTATGTTAGCTATACTGGATTCACTTCAGTATGTATCATTATGTTAGCTATACTGAATTCACTTCAGTATGTATCATTATGTTAGCTATACTGAATTCACTTCAGTATTTTTCATTATGTTAGCTATACTGAATTCACTTCAGTATTTATTATCATGTTAGCTATACTGGATTCACTTCAGTATTTATCATCACGTAAGATATACTAAATTCACTTCAGTATGTATTATTATGTTAGCTATACTGGATTCACTTCAGTATTTATCATTATGTTAGCTATACTGGATTCACTTCAGTATGTATTATTATGTTAGCTATTCTAGATTCACTTCAGTATTTATCATCATGTTAGCTATACTGAATTCTCTTCAGTATGTATCATCATGTTAGCTATACTGAATTCTCTTAAGTATGTATCATCATGTTAGCTATACTGGATTCACTTCAGTATGTACCATCATGTTAGTTATACTGGATTCACTTCAGTATTTATCATCATGTTAGCTATACTGAATTCTCTTAAGTATGTATCATCATGTTAGCTATACTGAATTTTCTTAAGTATGTAACATCATGTTAGCTATACTGAATTCACTTCAGTATGTATCATTATGTTAGCTATACTGGATTCACTTCAGTATGTATCATTATGTTAGCTATACTGAATTCACTTCAGTATTTATCATTATGTTAGCTATACTGAATTCTCTTAAGTATGTATCATCATGTTAGCTATACTGAATTCACTTCAGTATGTATCATTATGTTAGCTATACTGGGTTCACTTCAGTATGTATCATTATGTTAGCTATACTGAATTCACTTCAGTATTTATCATTATGTTAGCTATACTGAATTCTCTTAAGTATGTATCATCATGTTAGCTATACTGAATTCTCTTAAGTATGTATCATCATGTTAGCTATACTGGATTCACTTCAGTATGTATCATCATGTTAGCTATACTGGATTCACTTCAGTATTTATCATCATGTTAGCTATACTGAATTCTCTTAAGTATGTATCATCATGTTAGCTATACTGAATTCTCTTAAGTATGTATCATCATGTTAGCTATACTGAATTCTCTTAAGTATGTAACATCATGTTAGCTATACTGGATTCACTTCAGTATGTATCATAATGTTAGCTATACTGGATTCACTTCAGTATGTATCATTTTGTTAGCTATACTGGATTCACTTCAGTATGTATCATCATGTTAGCTAAACTGAATTCTCTTAAGTATGTATCATCATGTTAGCTATACTGGATTCACTTCAGTATGTATTATTATGTTAGCTATACTGGATTCACTTCAGTATGTATCATTATGTTAGCTATACTGAATTCACTTCAGTATGTATCATTATGTTAGCTATACTGAATTCACTTCAGTATTTTTCATTATGTTAGCTATACTGAATTCAGTTCAGTATTTATTATCATGTTAGCTATACTGGATTCACTTCAGTATTTATCATCACGTAAGATATACTAAATTCACTTCAGTATGTATTATTATGTTAGCTATACTGGATTAACTTCAGTATTTATCATTATGTTAGCTATACTGGATTCACTTCAGTATGTATTATTATGTTAGCTATTCTAGATTCACTTCAGTATTTATCATCATGTTAGCTATACTGAATTCTCTTAAGTATGTATCATCATGTTAGCTATACTGAATTCTCTTAAGTATGTATCATCATGTTAGCTATACTGGATTCACTTCAGTATGTACCATCATGTTAGCTATACTGGATTCACTTCAGTATTTATCATCATGTTAGCTATACTGAATTCTCTTAAGTATGTATCATCATGTTAGCTATACTGAATTTTCTTAAGTATGTAACATCATGTTAGCTATACTGAATTCACTTCAGTATGTATCATTATGTTAGCTATACTGGATTCACTTCAGTGTGTATCATTATGTTAGCTATACTGAATTCACTTCAGTATGTATCATTATGTTAGCTATACTGAATTCACTTCAGTATTTATCATTATGTTAGCTATACTGAATTCACTTCAGTATGTATCATCATGTTAGCTATACTGAATTTACTTCAGTATGTATCATTATGTTAGCTATACTGGATTCACTTCAGTATGTATCATTATGTTAGCTATACTGAATTCACTTCAGTATTTATCATCATGTTAGCTATACTGTATTCTCTTCAGTATGTATCATCATGTTAGCTATACTGAATTCTCTTAAGTATGTATCATCATGTTAGCTATACTGGATTCTCTTCAGTATGTATCATCATGTTAGCTATACTGAATTCACTTCAGTATGTATCATCATGTTAGCTATACTGAATTCTCTTAAGTATGTATCATCATGTTAGCTATACTGAATTCTCTTAAGTATGTATCATCATGTTAGCTATACTGGATTCACTTCAGTATGTATCATCATGTTAGCCATTTCTGAATTCTCTTAAGTATGTAACATCATGTTAGCTATACTGAATTCACTTCAGTATGTATCATCATGTTAGCTATACTGAATTCTCTTAAGTATGTAATATCATGTTAGCTATACTGAATTCACTTCAGTATGTATCATCATGTTAGCTATACTGGATTCACTTCAGTATGTATCATCATGTTAACTATACTGAATTCTCTTAAGTATGTATCATCATGTTAGCTATACTGGATTCACTTCAGTATGTATTATTATGTTAGCTATACTGGATTCACTTCAGTATGTATCATTATGTTAGCTATACTGAATTCACTTCAGTATGTATCATTATGTTAGCTATACTGAATTCACTTCAGTATTTATCATTATGTTAGCTATACTGAATTCACTTCAGCATTTATTATCATGTTAGCTATACTGGATTCACTTCAGTATTTATCATCACGTAAGATATACTGAATTCACTTCAGTATGTATTATTATGTTAGCTATACTGGATTCACTTCAGTATTTATCATTATGTTAGCTATACTGGATTCACTTCAGTATGTATTATTATGTTAGCTATTCTAGATTCACTTCAGTATTTATCATCATGTTAGCTATACTGAATTCTCTTAAGTATGTATCATCATGTTAGCTATACTGAATTCTCTTAAGTATGTATCATCATGTTAGCTATACTGGATTCACTTCAGTATGTATTATTATGTTAGCTATACTGGATTCACTTCAGTATGTATCATCATGTTAGCTATACTGAATTCTCTTAAGTATGTATCATCATGTTAGCTATACTGAATTCTCTTAAGTATGTATCATCATGTTAGCTATACTGGATTCACTTCAGTATGTATCATCATGTTAGCCATTTCTGAATTCTCTTAAGTATGTAACATCATGTTAGCTATACTGAATTCACTTCAGTATGTATCATCATGTTAGCTATACTGAATTCTCTTAAGTATGTAATATCATGTTAGCTATACTGAATTCACTTCAGTATGTATCATCATGTTAGCTATACTGGATTCACTTCAGTATGTATCATCATGTTAGCTATACTGAATTCTCTTAAGTATGTATCATCATGTTAGCTATACTGGATTCACTTCAGTATGTATTATTATGTTAGCTATACTGGATTCACTTCAGTATGTATCATTATGTTAGCTATACTGAATTCACTTCAGTATGTATCATTATGTTAGCTATACTGAATTCACTTCAGTATTTATCATTATGTTAGCTATACTGAATTCACTTCAGCATTTATTATCATGTTAGCTATACTGGATTCACTTCAGTATTTATCATCACGTAAGATATACTGAATTCACTTCAGTATGTATTATTATGTTAGCTATACTGGATTCACTTCAGTATTTATCATTATGTTAGCTATACTGGATTCACTTCAGTATGTATTATTATGTTAGCTATTCTAGATTCACTTCAGTATTTATCATCATGTTAGCTATACTGAATTCTCTTAAGTATGTATCATCATGTTAGCTATACTGAATTCTCTTAAGTATGTATCATCATGTTAGCTATACTGGATTCACTTCAGTATGTATCATCATGTTAGCTATACTGGATTCACTTCAGTATTTATCATCATGTTAGCTATACTGAATTCTCTTAAGTATGTATCATCATGTTAGCTATACTGAATTCTCTTAAGTATGTATCATCATGTTAGCTATACTGAATTCTCTTAAGTATGTATCACCATGTTAGCTATACTGGATTCACTTCAGTATGTATCATCATGTTAGCTATACTGGATTCACTTCAGTATTTATCATCATGTTAGCTATACTGAATTCTCTTAAGTATGTAACATCATGTTAGCTATACTGAATTCACTTCAGTATGTATCATTTTGTTAGCTATACTGGATTCACTTCAGTATGTATCATCATGTTAGCTAATCTGAATTCTCTTAAGTATGTATCATCATGTTAGCTATACTGGATTCACTTCAGTATGTATTATTATGTTAGCTATACTGGATTCACTTCAGTATGTATCATTATGTTAGCTATACTGAATTCACTTCAGTATGTATCATTATGTTAGCTATACTGAATTCACTTCAGTATTTTTCATTATGTTAGCTATACTGAATTCACTTCAGTATTTATTATCATGTTAGCTATACTGGATTCACTTCAGTATTTATCATCACGTAAGATATACTAAATTCACTTCAGTATGTATTATTATGTTAGCTATACTGGATTCACTTCAGTATTTATCATTATGTTAGCTATACTGGATTCACTTCAGTATGTATTATTATGTTAGCTATTCTAGATTCACTTCAGTATTTATCATCATGTTAGCTATACTGAATTCTCTTAAGTATGTATCATCATGTTAGCTATACTGAATTCTCTTAAGTATGTATCATCATGTTAGCTATACTGGATTCACTTCAGTATGTACCATCATGTTAGCTATACTGGATTCACTTCAGTATTTATCATCATGTTAGCTATACTGAATTCTCTTAAGTATGTATCATCATGTTAGCTATACTGAATTTTCTTAAGTATGTAACATCATGTTAGCTATACTGAATTCACTTCAGTATGTATCATTATGTTAGCTATACTGGATTCACTTCAGTATGTATCATTATGTTAGCTATACTGAATTCACTTCAGTATGTATCATTATGTTAGCTATACTGAATTCACTTCAGTATTTATCATTATGTTATCTATACTGAATTCACTTCAGTATGTATCATCATGTTAGCTATACTGAATTTACTTCAGTATGTATCATTATGTTAGCTATACTGGATTCACTTCAGTATGTATCATTATGTTAGCTATACTGAATTCACTGCAGTATGTATCATTATGTTAGCTATACTGAATTCACTTCAGTATTTATCATCATGTTAGCTATACTGTATTCTCTTCAGTATGTATCATCATGTTAGCTATACTGAATTCTCTTAAGTATGTATCATCATGTTAGCTATACTGGATTCTCTTCAGTATGTATCATCATGTTAGCTATACTGAATTCTCTTAAGTATGTATCATCATGTTAGCTATACTGGATTCACTTCAGTATGTATTATTATGTTAGCTATACTGGATTCACTTCAGTATGTATCATCATGTTAGCTATACTGAATTCTCTTAAGTATGTATCATCATGTTAGCTATACTGAATTCTCTTAAGTATGTATCATCATGTTAGCTATACTGGATTCACTTCAGTATGTATCATCATGTTAGCCATTTCTGAATTCTCTTAAGTATGTAACATCATGTTAGCTATACTGAATTCACTTCAGTATGTATCATCATGTTAGCTATACTGAATTCTCTTAAGTATGTAACATCATGTTAGCTATACTGAATTCACTTCAGTATGTATCATCATGTTAGCTATACTGGATTCACTTCAGTATGTATCATCATGTTAGCTATACTGAATTCTCTTAAGTATGTATCATCATGTTAGCTATACTGGATTCACTTCAGTATGTATTATTATGTTAGCTATACTGGATTCACTTCAGTATGTATCATTATGTTAGCTATACTGAATTCACTTCAGTATGTATCATTATGTTAGCTATACTGAATTCACTTCAGTATTTATCATTACGTTAGCTATACTGAATTCACTTCAGTATGTATCATTATGTTAGCTATACTGAATTCACTTCAGTATGTATCATTATGTTAGCTATACTGAATTCACTTCAGTATGTATCATTATGTTAGCTATACTGAATTCACTTCAGTATGTATCATTACGTTAGCTATACTGAATTCTCTTAAGTATGTATCATTATGTTAGCTATACTGGATTCATTTCAGTATGTATTATTATGTTAGCTATACTGAATTCACTTCAGTATTTATCATCATGTTAGCTATACTGGATTCACTTCAGTATGTATCATTATGTTAGCTATACTGAATTCTCTTAAGTATGTATCATCATGTTAGCTATACTGGATTCACTTCAGTATTTATCATTATGTTAGCTATACTGAATTCTCTTAAGTATGAATCATCATGTTAGCTATACTGAATTCACTTCAGTATTTATCATTATGTTAGCTATACTGAATTCACTTCAGTATTTATTATCATGTTAGCTATACTGAATTCACTTCAGTATTTATCATTATGTTAGCTATACTGAATTCACTTCAGTATGTCTTATTATGTTAGCTATACTGGATTCACTTCAGTATTTATCATTATGTTAGCTATACTGGATTCACTTCAGTATGTATTATTATGTTAGCTATTCTAGATTCACTTCAGTATTTATCATTATGTTAGCTATACTGAATTCTCTTAAGTATGTATCATCATGTTAGCTATACTGGATTCACTTCAGTATTTATCATTATGTTAGCTATACTGAATTCTCTTAAGTATGAATCATCATGTTAGCTATACTGAATTCACTTCAGTATTTATCATTATGTTAGCTATACTGAATTCACTTCAGTATTTATTATCATGTTAGCTATACTGAATTCACTTCAGTATTTATCATTATGTTAGCTATACTGAATTCACTTCAGTATGTATTATCATGTTAGCTATACTGGATTCACTTCAGTATTTATCATTATGTTAGCTATACTGGATTCACTTCAGTATGTATTATTATGTTAGCTATTCTAGATTCACTTCAGTATTTATCATCATGATAGCTATACTGAATTCTCTTAAGTATGTATCATCATGTTAGCTATACTGAATTCTCTTAAGTATGTATCATCATGTTAGCTATACTGGATTCACTTCAGTATGTATCATCATGTTAGCTATACTGGATTCACTTCAGTATTTATCATCATGTTAGCTATACTGAATTCTCTTAAGTATGTATCATCATGTTAGCTATACTGAATTTTCTTAAGTATGTATCATCATGTTAGCTATACTGAATTCACTTCAGTATTTATCATCATGTTAGCTATACTGGATTCACTTCAGTATGTAACATCATGTTAGCTATACTGAATTCACTTCAGTATGTATCATCATGTTAGCTATACTGAATTCTCTTAAGTATGTATCATCATGTTAGCTATACTGAATTTTCTTAAGTATGTATCATCATGTTAGCTATACTGAATTCACTTCAGTATTTATCATCATGTTAGCTATACTGGATTCACTTCAGTATGTAACATCATGTTAGCTATACTGAATTCACTTCAGTACGTATCATTATGTTAGCTATACTGGATTCACTTCAGTATTTATCATTATGTTAGCTATACTGAATTCACTTCAGTATGTATCATCATGTTAGCTATACTGAATTTACTTCAGTATGTATCATTATGTTAGCTATACTGGATTCACTTCAGTATGTATCATTATGTTAGCTATACTGAATTCACTTCAGTATGTATCATTATGTTAGCTATACTGAATTCACTTCAGTATTTATCATCATGTTAGCTATACTGAATTTTCTTCAGTATGTATCATCATGTTAGCTATACTGAATTCTCTTCAGTATGTATCATCATGTTAGCTATACTGGATTCACTTCAGTATGTATCATCATGTTAGCTATACTGAATTCTCTTAAGTATGTATCATCATGTTAGCTATACTGGATTCACTTCAGTATGTATCATTATGTTAGCTATACTAGATTTACTTCAGTGTGTATCATTATGTTAGCTATACTGGATTCACTTAAGTATGTATCATCATGTTAGCTTTACTGAATTTACTTCAGTATGTATCATTATGTTAGCTATACTGGATTCACTTCAGTATGTATTATTATGTTAGCTATACTGGATTCACTTAAGTATGTATCATTATGTTAGCTATACTGAATTCTCTTAAGTATGTATCATCATGTTAGCTACACTGAATTCACTTAAGTATGTATTATTATGTTAGCTATACTGGATTCACTTCAGTATGTATCATTATGTTAGCTATACTGAATTCACTTCAGTATGTATCATTATGTTAGCTATACTGAATTCACTTCAGTATTTATCATTATGTTAGCTATACTGAATTCACTTCAGTATGTATCATCATGTTAGCTATACTGGATTCACTTCAGTATTTATCATCATGTTAGCTATGCTGAATTCTCTTAAGTATGTATCATCATGTTAGCTATACTGAATTCACTTCAGTATGTATCATTATGTTAGCTATACTGGATTCACTTCAGTATGTATCATTATGTTAGCTATACTGAATTCACTTCAGTATTTATCATTATGTTAGATATACTGAATTCTCTTAAGTATGTATCATCATGTTAGCTATACTGAATTCACTTCAGTATGTATCATTATGTTAGCTATACTGGATTCACTTCAGTATGTATCATTATGTTAGCTATACTGGATTCACTTCAGTATGTATCATCATGTTAGCTATACTGAATTCACTTCAGTATTTATCATTATGTTAGATATACTGAATTCACTTCAGTATTTATCATTATGTTAGATATACTGAATTCTCTTAAGTATGTATCATCATGTTAGCTATACTGAATTCACTTCAGTATGTATCATTATGTTAGCTATACTGGATTCACTTCAGTATGTATCATTATGTTAGCTATACTGGATTCACTTCAGTATGTATCATCATGTTAGCTATACTGAATTCACTTCAGTATTTATCATTATGTTAGCTATACTGAATTCACTTCAGTATGTATCATCATGTTAGCTATACTGAATTCACTTCAGTATGTATCATTATGTTAGCTATACTGAATTCACTTCAGTATTTATCATTATGTTAGATATACTGAATTCTCTTAAGTATGTATCATCATGTTAGCTATACTGAATTCACTTCAGTATTTATCATCATGTTAGCTATACTGAATTCACTTCAGTATGTATCATTATGTTAGCTATACTGGATTCACTTCAGTATGTATCATCATGTTAGCTATACTGAATTCACTTCAGTATTTATCATTATGTTAGATATACTGAATTCTCTTAAGTATGTATCATCATGTTAGCTATACTGAATTCACTTCAGTATGTATCATTATGTTAGCTATACTGGATTCACTTCAGTATGTATCATTAAGTTAGCTATACTGAATTCACTTCAGTATTTATCATCATGTTAGCTATACTGAATTCACTTCAGTATGTATCATTATGTTAGCTATACTGAATTCACTTCAGTATGTATCAACATGTTAGCTATACTGGATTCACTTCAGTATGTATCATTATGTTAGCTATACTGAATTCTCTTAAGTATGTATTATTATGTTAGCTATACTGAATTCACTTCAGTATGTATCATCATGTTAGCTATACTGAATTCACTTCAGTATGTATCATTATGTTAGCTATACTGAATTCACTTCAGTATGTATCATCATGTTAGCTATACTGAATTCACTTCAGTATTTATCATTATGTTAGCTATACTGAATTCACTTCAGTATGTATCATCATGTTAGCTATACTGAATTTTCTTCAGTATGTATCATTATGTTAGCTATACTGAATTCACTTCAGTATGTATCATTATGTTAGCTATACTGAATTCACTTCAGTATTTATCATTATGTTAGCTATACTGAATTCACTTCAGTATGTATCATCATGTTAGCTATACTGAATTTTCTTCAGTATGTATCATTATGTTAGCTATACTGGATTCACTTCAGTATGTATCATTATGTTAGCTATACTGAATTCACTTCAGTATTTATCATTATGTTAGCTATACTGAATTCACTTCAGTATTTATCATCATGTTAGCTATACTGAATTCTCTTAAGTATGTATCATCATGTTAGCTATACTGAATTCTCTTAAGTATGTATCATCATGTTAGCTATACTGGATTCACTTCAGCATGTATCATCATGTTAGCTATACTGGATTAACTTCAGTCTGTATCATTATGTTAGCTATACTGGATTCACTTCAGTATGTATCATTATGTTAGCTTCACTGGATTCACTTAAGTATGTATCATTATGTTAGCTATACTTGATTCACTTCAGTATGTATCATTATGTTAGCTATACTGAATTCTCTTAAGTATGTATCATCATGTTAGCTATACTGAATTCTCTTAAGTATGTATCATCATGTTAGCTATACTGGATTCACTTCAGTATGTATCATTATGTTAGCTATACTAGATTTACTTCAGTGTGTATCATTATGTTAGCTATACTGGATTCACTTAAGTATGTATCATCATGTTAGCTATACTGAATTCTCTTCAGTATGTATTATTGTGTTAGCTATACTGGATTCACTTCAGTATGTATCATCATGTTAGCTATACTGGATTCACTTAAGTATGTATCATTATGTTAGCTATACTGGATTCACTTCAGTATGTATCATTATGTTAGCTATACTGGATTCACTTCAGTATTTATCATCATGTTAGCTATACTGAATTTACTTCAGTATGTATCATTATGTTAGCTATACTGGATTCACTTCAGTATGTATTATTATGTTAGCTATACTGGATTCACTTAAGTATGTATCATCATGTTAGCTATACTGGATTCACTTCAGTATTTATCATTATGTCAGCTATATTAAATTCACTTCAGTATTTATCATTATGTTAGCTATACTGGATTCACTCCAGTATATTTTATTATGTTAGCTATACTGAATTCACTTCAATATTTATCATCATGTTAGCTATACTGGATTCACTTGAGTATGTATTATTATGTTAGCTATACTGGATTCACTTCAGTATTTACCATCATGTTAGCTATACTGAATTCACTTCAGTATTTATCATTATGTTAGCTATACTGAATTCACTTCAGTATGTATCATCATGTTAGCTATATTGAATTATCTTAAGTATGTATCATCATGTTAGCTATACTGAATTCTCTTAAGTATGCATCATCATGTTAGCTATACTGGATTCACTTCAGTATGTATCATTATGTTAGCTATCCTAAATTCACTTCAGTATGTATCATTATGTTAGCTATACTGAATTCACTTCAGTATGTATCATTATGTTAGCTATACTGAATTCACTTCAGTATGTATCATGTTAGCTATACTGAATTCACTTAAGTATGTATCATTATGTTAGCTATACTAAATTCACTTCAGTATGTATCATTATGTTAGCTATACTGGATTCACTTCAGTATGTATCATCATGTTTGCTATACTGAATTCTCTTCAGTATGTATCATCATGTTAGCTATACTGTATTCACTTCAGTATGTATCATCATGTTAGCTATACTGAATTCACTTCAGTATGTATCATTATGTTAGCTATACTGGATTCACTTCAGTATGTATCATTATGTTAGCTATACTGAATTCACTTCAGTATGTATCATTATGTTAGCTATACTGAATTCACTTCAGTATTTATCATCATGTTAGCTATACTGAATTCTCTTAAGTATGTATCATCATGTTAGCTATACTGGATTCACTTCAGTATGTATCATTATGTTAGCTATACTGGATTCACTTCAGTATTTATCATTATGTTAGCTATACTAGATTCACTTCAGTATGTATCATTATGTTAGCTATACTGGATTCACTTCGGTATTTATCATCATGTTAGCTATACTGGATTCACTTCAGTATTTATCATTATGTTAGCTATACTGGATTCACTTCAGTATTTATCATCATGTTAGATATACTGGATTCACTTCAGTATTTATCATTACGTTAGCTATACTGGATCCACTTCAGTATGTATCATCATGTTAGCTTTACTGGATTCACTTCAGTATTTATCATCATGTTAGCTATACTAAATTCACTTCAGTATGTATCATCATGTTAGCTATACTGAAATCACTTCAGTATGTATCATTATGTCAGCTATACTGGATTCACTTCAGTATTTATCATTATGTTAGCTATACTGAATTCACTTCAGTATGTATCATTACGTTAGCTATACTGAATTCACTTCAGTATGTATTATTATGTTAGCTATACTGAATTCTCTTAAGTATTTATCATTATGTTAGCTATACTGAATTCTCTTAAGTATGTATCATTATGTTAGCTATACTGGATTCATTTCAGTATGTATTATTATGTTAGCTATACTGAATTCACTTCAGTATTTATCATCATGTTAGCTATACTGGATTCACTTCAGTATTTATCATTATGTTAGCTATACTGGATTCACTTCAGTATTTATCATCATGTTAGCTATACTGGATTCACTTCAGTATGTATCATCATGTTAGCTATACTGGATTCACTTCAGTATGTATCATCATGTTAGCTATACTGGATTCACTTCAGTATGTATCATCATGTTAGCTATATTGGATTCACTTCAGTATGTATCATCATGTTAGCTATACTTGATTCACTTCAGTATTTATCATTATGTTAGCTATACTGGATTCTCTTAAGTATGTATCATCATGTTAACTATACTGACTTCTCTTAAGTATGTATCATTATGTTAGCTATACTGAATTATCTTAAGTATGTATCATCATGTTAGCTATACTGGATTCACTTCAGTATTTATCATTATGTTAGCTATACTGAATTCTCTTAAGTATGAATCATCATGTTAGCTATACTGAATTCTCTTAAGTATTTATCATTATGTTCGCTATACTGAATTCTCTTAAGTATGTGTCATTATGTTAGCTATACTGAATTCTCTTAAGTATGTATCATTATGTTAGCTATACTGGATTCACTTCAGTATGTATTATTATGTTAGCTATACTGAATTCACTTCAGTATTTATCATCATGTTAGCTATACTGGATTCACTTCAGTATTTATCATCATGTTAGCTATACTGGATTCACTTCAGTATGTATCATTATGTTAGTTATACTAAATTCACTTCAGTATTTATCATTATGTTAGCTATACTGGATTCACTTCAGTATGTATCATTATGTTAGTTATACTAAATTCACTTCAGTATTTATCATTATGTTTGCTATACTGAATTCTCTTAAGTATTTATCATTATGTTCGCTATACTGAATTCTCTTAAGTATGTGTCATTATGTTAGCTATACTGAATTCTCTTAAGTATGTATCATTATGTTAGCTATACTGGATTCACTTCAGTATGTATTATTATGTTAGCTATACTGAATTCACTTCAGTATTTATCATCATGTTAGCTATACTGGATTCACTTCAGTATTTATCATCATGTTAGCTATACTGGATTCACTTCAGTATGTATCATTATGTTAGTTATACTAAATTCACTTCAGTATGTATCATTATGTTAGCTATACTGGATTCACTTCAGTATGTATCATTATGTTAGCTATACTGGATTCACTTCAGTATGTATCATTATGTTAGCTATACTGAATTCACTTCAGTATGTATCATTACGTTAGCTATACTGAATTCTCTTAAGTATGTATCATTATGTTAGCTATACTGGATTAATTTCAGTATGTATTATTATGTTAGCTATACTGAATTCACTTCAGTATTTATCATCATGTTAGCTATACTGAATTCACTTCAGTATGTATCATTATGTTAGCTATACTGGATTCACTTCAGTATGTATCATTATGTTAGCTATACTGAATTCACTTCAGTATGTATCATTACGTTAGCTATACTGAATTCTCTTAAGTATGTATCATTATGTTAGCTATACTGGATTAATTTCAGTATGTATTATTATGTTAGCTATACTGAATTCACTTCAGTATTTATCATCATGTTAGCTATACTGGATTCACTTCAGTATTTATCATTATGTTAGCTATACTGGATTCACTTCAGTATTGATCATCATGTTAGCTATACTGGATTCACTTCAGTATTTATCATTATGTTAGCTATACTGGATTCACTTCAGTATTTATCATTATGTTAGCTATACTGGATTCTCTTAAGTATGTATCATCATGTTAGCTATACTGAATTCTCTTAAGTATGTATCATTATGTTAGCTATACTGAATTCTCTTAAGTATGTATCATCATGTTAGCTATACTGGATTCACTTCAGTATTTATCATTATGTTAGCTATACTGAATTCTCTTAAGTATTTATCATTATGTTCGCTATACTGAATTCTCTTAAGTATGTATCATTATGTTAGCTATACTGGATTCACTTCAGTATGTATTATTATGTTAGCTATACTGAATTCACTTCAGTATTTATCATCATGTTAGCTATACTGGATTCACTTCAGTATTTATCATCATGTTAGCTATACTGGATTCACTTCAGTATGTATCATTATGTTAGTTATACTAAATTCACTTCAGTATGTATCATTATGTTAGCTATACTGGATTCACTTCAGTATGTATCATTATGTTAGCTATACTGGATTCACTTCAGTATGTATCATTATGTTAGCTATACTGAATTCACTTCAGTATGTATCATTACGTTAGCTATACTGAATTCTCTTAAGTATGTATCATTATGTTAGCTATACTGGATTAATTTCAGTATGTATTATTATGTTAGCTATACTGAATTCACTTCAGTATTTATCATCATGTTAGCTATACTGAATTCACTTCAGTATGTATCATTATGTTAGCTATACTGGATTCACTTCAGTATGTATCATTATGTTAGCTATACTGAATTCACTTCAGTATGTATCATTACGTTAGCTATACTGAATTCTCTTAAGTATGTATCATTATGTTAGCTATACTGGATTAATTTCAGTATGTATTATTATGTTAGCTATACTGAATTCACTTCAGTATTTATCATCATGTTAGCTATACTGGATTCACTTCAGTATTTATCATTATGTTAGCTATACTGGATTCACTTCAGTATTGATCATCATGTTAGCTATACTGGATTCACTTCAGTATTTATCATTATGTTAGCTATACTGGATTCACTTCAGTATTTATCATTATGTTAGCTATACTGGATTCTCTTAAGTATGTATCATCATGTTAGCTATACTGAATTCTCTTAAGTATGTATCATTATGTTAGCTATACTGAATTCTCTTAAGTATGTATCATCATGTTAGCTATACTGGATTCACTTCAGTATTTATCATTATGTTAGCTATACTGAATTCTCTTAAGTATTTATCATTATGTTCGCTATACTGAATTCTCTTAAGTATGTATCATTATGTTAGCTATACTGGATTCACTTCAGTATGTATTATTATGTTAGCTATACTGAATTCACTTCAGTATTTATCATCATGTTAGCTATACTGGATTCACTTCAGTATTTATCATTATGTTAGCTATACTGGATTCACTTCAGTATGTATCATTATGTTAGCTATACTGAATTCACTTCAGTATTTATCATTATGTTAGCTATACTGAATTCACTTCAGTATGTATCATTATGTTAGCTATACTGGATTCACTTCAGTATGTATCATTATGTTAGCTATACTGAATTCACTTCAGTATGTATCATCATGTTAGCTATGCTGAATTCTCTTAAGTATATATCATCATGTTAGCTATACTGAATTCACTTCAGTATGTATCATTATGTAAGCTATACTGGATTCTCTTCAGTATGTATCATTATGTTAGCTATACTGAATTCTCTTAAGTATGTATCATCATGTTAGCTATACTGGATTCTCTTCAGTATGTATCATTATGTTAGCTATACTGAATTCTCTTCAGTATGTATCATCATGTTAGCTATACTGAATTCACTTCAGTATGTATCATTATGTTAGCTATACTGAATTCTCTTAAGTATGTATTATTATGTTAGCTATACTGGATTCACTTCAGTATTTAGCATTATGTTAGCTATACTGAATTCACTTCAGTATGTATCATTATGTAAGCTATACTGGATTCTCTTCAGTATGTATCATTATGTTAGCTATACTGAATTCTCTTAAGTATGTATCATCATGTTAGCTATACTGGATTCTCTTCAGTATGTATCATTATGTTAGCTATACTGAATTCTCTTCAGTATGTATCATCATGTTAGCTATACTGACTTCTCTTAAGTATGTATCATTATGTTAGCTATACTGAATTATCTTAAGTATGTATCATCATGTTAGCTATACTGGATTCACTTCAGTATTTATCATTATGTTAGCTATACTGAATTCTCTTAAGTATGAATCATCATGTTAGCTATACTGAATTCTCTTAAGTATTTATCATTATGTTCGCTATACTGAATTCTCTTAAGTATGTATCATTATGTTAGCTATACTGAATTCTCTTAAGTATGTATCATTATGTTAGCTATACTGGATTCACTTCAGTATGTATTATTATGTTAGCTATACTGAATTCACTTCAGTATTTATCATCATGTTAGCTATACTGGATTCACTTCAGTATTTATCATCATGTTAGCTATACTGGATTCACTTCAGTATGTATCATTATGTTAGCTATACTAAATTCACTTCACTATGTATCATTATGTTAGCTATACTAAATTCACTTCACTATTTATCATTATGTTAGCTATACTGAATTCACTTCAGTATGTATCATTACGTTAGCTATACTGAATTCACTTCAGTATGTATCATTATGTTAGCTATACTGAATTCTCTTAAGTATTTATCATCATGTTAGCTATACTGAATTCACTTCAGTATGTATCATTATGTTAGCTATACTGAATTCACTGCAGTATCTATTATTATGTTAGCTATACTGAATTCTCTTCAGTATGTATCATCATGTTAGCTATACTGAATTCACTTCAGTATGTATCATTATGTTAGCTATACTGAATTCTCTTAAGTATGTATCATTATGTTAGCTATACTGGATTAATTTCAGTATGTATTATTATGTTAGCTATACTGAATTCACTTCAGTATTTATCATCATGTTAGCTATACTGGATTCACTTCAGTATTGATCATCATGTTAGCTATACTGGATTCACTTCAGTATTGATCATCATGTTAGCTATACTGGATTCACTTCAGTATGTATCATCATGTTAACTATACTGGATTCACTTCAGTATGTATCATCATGTTAGCTATACTTGATTCACTTCAGTATTTATCATTATGTTAGCTATACTGGATTCTCTTAAGTATGTATCATCATGTTAGCTATACTGGATTCTCTTAAGTATGTATCATTATGTTAGCTATACTGAATTCTCTTAAGTATGTATCATCATGTTAGCTATACTGGATTCACTTCAGTATTTATCATTATGTTCGCTATACTGAATTCTCTTAAGTATGTATCATTATGTTAGCTATACTGGATTCACTTAAGTATGTATCATTATGTTAGCTATACTGGATTCACTTCAGTATGTATTATTATGTTAGCTATACTGAATTCACTTCAGTATTTATCATCATGTTAGCTATACTGGATTCACTTCAGTATTTATCATTATGTTAGCTATACTGAATTCACTTCAGTATGTATCATTATGTTAGCTATACTGGATTCACTTCAGTATGTATCATTATGTTAGCTATACTGAATTCACTTCAGTATGTATCATCATGTTAGCTATGCTGAATTCTCTTAAGTATATATCATCATGTTAGCTATACTGAATTAACTTCAGTATGTATCATTATGTAAGCTATACTGGATTCTCTTCAGTATGTATCATTATGTTAGCTATACTGAATTCTCTTAAGTATGTATCATCATGTTAGCTATACTGGATTCTCTTCAGTATGTATCATTATGTTAGCTATACTGAATTCTCTTCAGTATGTATCATCATGTTAGCTATACTGAATTCACTTCAGTATGTATCATTATGTTAGCTATACTGAATTCTCTTAAGTATGTATTATTATGTTAGCTATACTGGATTCACTTCAGTATTTATCATTATGTTAGCTATACTGGATTCACTTCAGTATTTATCATTATGTTAGCTATACTGGATTCACTTCAGTATTTATCATTATGTTAGCTATACTGAATTCACTTCAGTATTTATCATTATGTTAGCTATACTGAATTCACTTCAGTATTTATCATCATGTTAGCTATACTGGATTCACTTAAGTATTTATCATTATGTTAGATATACTGAATTCACTTCAGTATTTATCATTATGTTAGCTATACTAAATTCACTTAAGTATGTATCATTATGTTAGCTATACTGAATTCACTCCAGTATGTATCATTATGTTAGCTATACTGGATTCACTTCAGTATGTATCATTATGTTAGCTATACTGGATTCACTTCAGTATGTATCATTATGTTAGCTATACTGAATTCACTTCAGTATTTATCATTATGTTAGCTATACTGAATTCTCTTAAGTATGTATCATCATGTTAGCTATACTGAATTCTCTTAAAGATGTATTATTATGTTAGCTATACTGGATTAACTTCAGTATGTATCATTATGTTAGCTATACTGAATTCACTTCAGTATGTATCATTATGTTAGCTATACTGAATTCACTTCAGTATTTATCATCATGTTAGCTATAATGGATTCACTTCAGTATTTATCATCATGTAAGCTATACTGAATTCACTTCAGTATGTATCATCATGTTAGCTATACTGAATTCTCTTAAAGATGTATCATTCTGTTAGCTATACTGAATTCACTTCAGTATGTATCATTATGTTAGCTATGCTGAATTCACTTCAGTATGTATCATTATGTTAGCTATACTGAATTCACTTCAGTATTTATCATCATGTTAGCTATAATGGATTCACTTCAGTATTTATCATCATGTAAGCTATACTGAATTCACTTCAGTATGTATCATCATGTTAGCTATACTGAATTCTCTTAAAGATGTATCATTCTGTTAGCTATACTGAATTCACTGCAGTATGTATTATTATGTTAGCTATACTGGATTCACTTCAGTATTTATCATTATGTTAGCTATACTGGATTCACTTCAGTATTTTTCATCATGTTAGCTATACTGGATTCACTTCAGTATGTATCATTATGTTAGCTTCACTGGATTCACTTCAGTATGTATTATTATGTTAGCTATACTGAATTCACTTCAGTATGTATCATTATGTTAGCTATACTGAATTCTCTTCAGTATTTATCATTATGTTAGCTATACTGAATTCTCTTAAGTATGTATCATCATGTTAGCTATACTGGATTCACTTCAGTATTTATCATTATGTTAGCTATACTGAATTCACTTCAGTATGTATCATTATGTTAGCTATACTGAATTCACTTCAGTATGTATCATTATGTTAGCTATACTGGATTCACTTCAGTATGTATCATCATGTTAGCTATACTGGATTCACTTCAGTATTTATCATTATGTTAGCTATACTGGATTCACTTCAGTATTTATCATTATGTTAGCTCTACTGAATTCTCTTAAGTATGTATCATTATGTTAGTTATACTGAATTCTCTTAAGTTTGTATCATCATGTTAGCTATACTGAATTCTCTTAAGTATGTATCATCATGTTAGCTATACTGGATTCACTTCAGTATTTATCATTATGTTAGCTATACTGAATTCACTTCAGAATTTATCATTATGTTAGCTATACTGGATTCACTTCAGTATGTATCATCATGTTAGCTAT
Source organism: Gibbula magus (assembly GCA_936450465.1). Lineage (NCBI taxonomy): Eukaryota > Metazoa > Mollusca > Gastropoda > Trochida > Trochidae > Gibbula > Gibbula magus. Next base: position 92,471,137 of record OW388291.1, on the reverse strand, counting down.
ACTGAATTCACTTCAGTATGTATCATCATGTTAGCTATACTGAATTCTCTTAAGTATGTATCATTATGTTAGTTATACTGAATTCTCTTAAGTATGTATCATTATGTTAGCTATACTGAATTCTCTTAAGTATGTATCATCATGTTAGCTATACTGGATTCACTTCAGTATTTATCATTATGTTAGCTATACTGAATTCACTTCAGAATTTATCATCATGTTAGCTATACTGGATTCACTTCAGTATTTATCATCATGTTAGCTATACTGAATTCACTTCAGTATTTTTCATTATGTTAGCTATACTGGATTCACTTCAGTATTTATCATTATGTTAGCTATACTGGATTCACTTCAGTATGTATCATTATGTTAGCTATACTGAATTCTCTTAAGTATGTATCATCATGTTAGCTATACTGGATTCACTTCAGTATGTGTCATTATGTTAGCTATACTGAATTCACTTCAGAATTTATCATCAGGTTAGCTATACTGGATTCACTTCAGTATTTATCATCATGTTAGCTATACTGAATTCACTTCAGTATTTTTCATTATGTTAGCTATACTGAATTCTCTTAAGTATGTATCGTCATGTTAGCTATACTGGATTCACTTCAGTATTTATCATTTTGTTAGCTATACTGAATTCACTTCAGAATTTATCATCATGTTAGCTATAGTGGATTCACTTCAGTATTTATCATCATGTTAGCTATACTGGATTCACTTCAGTATGTATCATTATGTTAGCTATACTGAATTCACTTCAGTATGTATTATCATGTTAGCTATACTGGATTCACTTCAGTATTTATCATTATGTTAGCTATACTGAATTCACTTCAGTATTTATCATTATGTTAGCTATACTGGATTCACTTTAGTATTTATCATTATGTTAGCTTTACTGAATTCTCTTAAGTATGTATTATTATGTTAGCTATACTGGATTCTCTTAAGTATGTATTATTATGTTAGCTATACTGGATTCACTTCAGTATATATCATTATGCTAGCTATACTGAATTCACTTCAGTATTTATTATTATGTTAGCTATACTGAATTCTCTTAAGTATGTATCATTATGTTAGCTATACTGGATTCACTTCAGTATGTATCATTATGTTAGCTATACTGGATTCACTTCAGTATGTATCATTACGTTAGCTATACTGAATTCACTTCAGTATTTATCATTATGTTAGCTATACTGAATTCTCTTAAGTATGTATCATCATGTTAGCTATACTGAATTCTCTTAAAGATGTATTATTATGTTAGCTATACTGGATTAACTTCAGTATGTATCATTATGTTAGCTATACTGAATTCACTTCAGTATGTATCATTATGTTAGCTATACTGAATTCACTTCAGTATTTATCATCATGTTAGCTATAATGGATTCACTTCAGTATTTATCATCATGTAAGCTATACTGAATTCACTTCAGTATGTATCATCATGTTAGCTATACTGAATTCTCTTAAAGATGTATCATTATGTTAGCTATACTGAATTCACTTCAGTATGTATCATTATGTTAGCTATGCTGAATTCACTTCAGTATTTATCATTATGTTAGCTATACTGAATTCACTTCAGTATTTATCATCATGTTAGCTATAATGGATTCACTTCAGTATTTATCATCATGTAAGCTATACTGAATTCACTGCAGTATGTATTATTATGTTAGCTATACTGGATTCACTTCAGTATTTATCATTATGTTAGCTATACTGGATTCACTTCAGTATTTTTCATCATGTTAGCTATACTGGATTCACTTCAGTATGTATCATTATGTTAGCTTCACTGGATTCACTTCAGTATGTATTATTATGTTAGCTATACTGAATTCACTTCAGTATGTATCATTATGTTAGCTATACTGAATTCTCTTCAGTATTTATCATTATGTTAGCTATACTGAATTCTCTTAAGTATGTATCATCATGTTAGCTATACTGGATTCACTTCAGTATTTATCATTATGTTAGCTATACTGAATTCACTTCAGTATGTATCATTATGTTAGCTATACTGAATTCACTTCAGTATGTATCATTATGTTAGCTATACTGGATTCACTTCAGTATGTATCATCATGTTAGCTATACTGGATTCACTTCAGTATTTATCATTATGTTAGCTATACTGGATTCACTTCAGTATTTATCATTATGTTAGCTATACTGAATTCTCTTAAGTATGTATCATTATGTTAGTTATACTGAATTCTCTTAAGTTTGTATCATCATGTTAGCTATACTGAATTCTCTTAAGTATGTATCATCATGTTAGCTATACTGGATTCACTTCAGTATTTATCATTATGTTAGCTATACTGAATTCACTTCAGAATTTATCATTATGTTAGCTATACTGGATTCACTTCAGTATGTATCATCATGTTAGCTATACTGAATTCACTTCAGTATGTATCATTATGTTAGCTATACTGAATTGACTTCAGTATGTATCATCATGTTAGCTATACTGAATTCTCTTAAGTATGTATCATTATGTTAGTTATACTGAATTCTCTTAAGTATGTATCATTATGTTAGCTATACTGAATTCTCTTAAGTATGTATCATCATGTTAGCTATACTGGATTCACTTCAATATTTATCATTATGTTAGCTATACTGAATTCACTTCAGAATTTATCATCATGTTAGCTATACTGGATTCACTTCAGTATTTATCATCATGTTAGCTATACTGAATTCACTTCAGTATTTTTCATTATGTTAGCTATACTGGATTCACTTCAGTATTTATCATTATGTTAGCTATACTGGATTCACTTCAGTATGTATCATTATGTTAGCTATACTGAATTCTCTTAAGTATGTATCATCATGTTAGCTATACTGGATTCACTTCAGTATGTGTCATTATGTTAGCTATACTGAATTCACTTCAGAATTTATCATCAGGTTAGCTATACTGGATTCACTTCAGTATTCATCATCATGTTAGCTATACTGAATTCACTTCAGTATTTTTCATTATGTTAGCTATACTGAATTCTCTTAAGTATGTATCATCATGTTAGCTATACTGGATTCACTTCAGTATTTATCATTTTGTTAGCTATACTGAATTCACTTCAGAATTTATCATCATGTTAGCTATAGTGGATTCACTTCAGTATTTATCATCATGTTAGCTATACTGGATTCACTTCAATATGTATCATTATGTTAGCTATACTGAATTCACTTAAGTATGTATTATCATGTTAGCTATACTGGATTCACTTCAGTATTTATCATTATGTTAGCTATACTGAATTCACTTCAGTATTTATCATTATGTTAGCTATACTGGATTCACTTCAGTATTTATCATTATGTTAGCTTTACTGAATTCTCTTAAGTATGTATTATTATGTTAGCTATACTGGATTCTCTTAAGTATGTATTATTATGTTAGCTATACTGGATTCACTTCAGTATGTATCATTATGTTAGCTATACTGAATTCACTTCAGTATTTATTATTATGTTAGCTATACTGAATTCTCTTAAGTATGTATTATTATGTTAGCTATACTGGATTCTCTTAAGTATGTATTATTATGTTAGCTATACTGAATTCTCTTAAGTATGTATTATTATGTTAGCTATACTGGATTCACTTCAGTATGTATCATTATGTTAGCTATACTGGATTCACTTCAGTATGTATCATTATGTTAGCTATACTGAATTCACTTCAGTATTTATTATTATGTTAGCTATACTGGATTCTCTTAAGTATGTATTATTATGTTAGCTATACTGGATTCACTTCAGTATGTATCATTATGTTAGCTATACTGAATTCACTTCAGTATTTACTATTATGTTAGCTATACTGAATTCTCTTAAGTATGTATCATTATGTTAGCTATACTGGATTCACTTCAGTATTTATCATTATGTTAGCTATACTGAATTCACTTCAGTATTTATCATTATGATAGCTATACTGAATTCTCTTAAGTATGTATCATTATGTTAGCTATACTAGATTCACTTCAGTATTTATCATTATGTTAGCTATACTGAATTCACTTCAGTATTTATCATTATGATAGCTATACTGAATTCACTTCAGTATTTATCATTATGTTAGCTATACTGAATTCACTTCAGTATTTATCATCATGTTAGCTATACTGGATTCTCTTAAGTATGTATCAATATGTTAGCTATACTGAATTCTCTTAAGTATGTATCATCATGTTAGCTATACTGGATTCACTTCAGTATTTATCATTATGTTAGCTATACTGAATTCACTTCAGAATTTATCATCATGTTAGCTATACTGGATTCACTTCAGTATTTTTCATTATGTTAGCTATACTGGATTCACTTCAGTATTTATCATTATGTTAGCTATACTGGATTCACTTCAGTATGTATCATTATGTTAGCTATACTGAATTCTCTTAAGTATGTATCATCATGTTAGCTATACTGGATTCACTTCAGTATTTATCATTATGTTAGCTATACTGAATTCACTTCAGAATTTATCATCATGTTAGCTATACTGGATTCACTTCAGTATTTATCATCATGTTAGCTATACTGAATTCACTTCAGTATTTTTCATTATGTTAGCTATACTGAATTCTCTTAAGTATGTATCATCATGTTAGCTATACTGGATTCACTTCAGTATTTATCATTTTGTTAGCTATACTGAATTCACTTCAGAATTTATCATCATGTTAGCTATACTGAATTCACTTCAGTATTTATTATTATGTTAGCTATACTGAATTCTCTTAAGTATGTATCATTATGTTAGCTATACTGGATTCACTTCAGTATTTATCATTATGTTAGCTATACTGGATTCACTTCAGTATTTATCATTATGTTAGCTATACTGGATTCACTTCAGTATTTATCATTATGTTAGCTATACTGGATTCACTTCAGTATGTATCATTATGTTAGCTTTACTGAATTCTCTTAAGTATGTATTATTATGTTAGCTATACTGGATTCTCTTAAGTATGTATTATTATGTTAGCTATACTGGATTCACTTCAGTATGTATCATTATGTTAGCTATACTGAATTCACTTCAGTATTTATTATTATGTTAGCTATACTGAATTCTCTTAAGTATGTATTATTATGTTAGCTATACTGGATTCTCTTAAGTATGTATTATTATGTTAGCTATACTGAATTCTCTTAAGTATGTATTATTATGTTAGCTATACTGGATTCACTTCAGTATGTATCATTATGTTAGCTATACTGGATTCACTTCAGTATGTATCATTATGTTAGCTATACTGAATTCACTTCAGTATTTATTGTTATGTTAGCTATACTGGATTCTCTTAAGTATGTATTATTATGTTAGCTATACTGGATTCACTTCAGTATGTATCATTATGTTAGCTATACTGAATTCACTTCAGTATTTATTATTATGTTAGCTATACTGAATTCTCTTAAGTATGTATCATTATGTTAGCTATACTGGATTCACTTCAGTATTTATCATTATGTTAGCTATACTGAATTCACTTCAGTATTTATCATTATGATAGCTATACTGAATTCTCTTAAGTATGTATCATTATGTTAGCTATACTGGATTCACTTCAGTATTTATCATTATGTTAGCTATACTGAATTCATTTCAGTATTTATCATTATGATAGCTATACTGAATTCACTTCAGTATTTATCATTATGTTAGCTATACTGAATTCACTTCAGTATTTATCATCATGTTAGCTATACTGGATTCTCTTAAGTATGTATCATTATGTTAGCTATACTGAATTCTCTTAAGTATGTATCATCATGTTAGCTATACTAGATTCACTTCAGTATTTATCATTATGTTAGCTATACTGAATTCACTTCAGAATTTATCATCATGTTAGCTATACTGGATTCACTTCAGTATTTATCATCATGTTAGCTATACTGAATTCACTTCAGTATTTTTCATTATGTTAGCTATACTGGATTCACTTCATTATGTATTATTATGTTAGCTATACTGGATTAACTTCAGTATTTATCATCATGTTAGCTATACTGAATTCACTTCAGTATTTTTCATTATGTTAGCTATACTGGATTCACTTCAGTATTTATCATTATGTTAGCTATACTGGATTCACTTCAGTATGTATCATTATGTTAGCTATACTGAATTCTCTTAAGTATGTATCATCATGTTAATTATACTGAATTCTCTTAAGTATGTATCATTATGTTAGCTATACTGGATTCACTTCAGTATTTATCATTATGTTAGCTATACTGAATTCACTTCAGTATTTATCATTATGATAGCTATACTGAATTCTCTTAAGTATGTATCATTATGTTAGCTATACTGGATTCACTTCAGTATGTATCATCATGTTAGCTATACTGAATTCACTTCAGTATGTATCATTATGTTAGCTATACTGGATTCACTTCAGTATTTATCATCATGTTAGCTATACTGAATTCACTTCAGTATTTTTCATTATGTTAGCTATACTGAATTCTCTTAAGTATGTATCATCATGTTAGCTATACTGGATTCACTTCAGTATTTATCATTTTGTTAGCTATACTGAATTCACTTCAGAATTTATCATCATGTTAGCTATACTGGATTCACTTCAGTATTTATCATCATGTTAGCTATACTGGATTCACTTCAGTATGTATCATTATGTTAGCTATACTGAATTCACTTCAGTATGTATTATCATGATAGCTATACTGGATTCACTTCAGTATTTATCATTATGTTAGCTATACTGGATTCACTTCAGTATTTATCATTATGTTAGCTATACTGGATTCAATTCAGTATTTATCATTATGTTAGCTTTACTGAATTCTCTTAAGTATGTATTATTATGTTAGTTATACTGGATTAACTTCAGTATGTATCATTATGTTAGCTATACTGAATTCACTTCAGTATTTTTCATTATGTTAGCTATACTGGATTCACTTCAGTATTTATCATTTTTTAGCTTTACTGAATTCTCTTAAGTATGTATCATCATGTTAGCTATACTGGATTCACTTAAGTATGTATCATTATGTTAGCTATACTGAATTCACTTCAGTATTTATCATCATGTTAGCTATACTGGATTCACTTCAGTATTTATCATTATGTTAGCTTTACTGGATTCACTTCAGTATTTATCATCATGTTAGCTATACTGAATTCACTTCAGTATGTATTATCATGTTAGCTATACTGGATTCACTTCAGTATGTATTATATGTTAGCTATACTGAATTCACTTAAGTATGTATTATTATGTTAGCTATACTGAATTCACTTCAGTATGTATCATCATGTTAGCTATACTGGATTCACTTCAGTATGTATCATCATGTTAGCTATACTGAATTCTCTTAAGTATGTATCATTATGTTAGCTATACTGGATTCACTTAAGTATGTATCATTATGTTAGCTATACTGAATTCTCTTAAAGATGTATTATTATGTTAGCTATACTGAATTCACTTCAGTATTTATCATTATGTTAGCTATACTGGATTGACTTCAGTATGTAACATTATGTTAGCTATACTGAATTCTCTTAAGTATGTATTATTATGTTAGCTACACTGAATTCACTTAAGTATGTATTATTATGTTAGCTATACTGAATTCTCTTAAGTATGTATTATTATGTTAGCTATACTGAATTCACTTCAGTATTTTTCATTATGTTAGCTATACTGGATTCACTTCAGTATGTATCATTATGTTAGCTATACTGAATTCTCTTAAGTATGTATCATTATGTTAGCTATACTGGATTCACTTCAGTATGTATCATTATGTTAGCTATACTGGATTCTCTTAAGTATGTATTATTATGTTAGCTATACTGAATTCTCTTAAGTATGTATCATTATGTTAGCTATATTTGATTCAATTCAGTATTTATCATGTGGGTCAAACAACATGTAAAAATAAGTCTGTTGTGGACTATGTAATACCATCGCCGATGTGTTTACCGCTTTTAAGACAATTTGAAATACTCGACTTCTCACCTCTATATTCCGATGTCCAGCATCAAGCCTCCATTTCACGCTGTCATCTGCGACTAGTACTCCGGTAATAGATGAACAAACTCAACACCCTCTACAAATCAGATTATTTCTGTAACAACTTAGACATTGAAAAACTATCACACCTTTAGGCTTAACCAACAGGTTCACTCTGATAATGTCAGTTCTGATGAAATCAACAACTTTGCTTCAGGTATCGAACACGTGCTGGTGCAGGCTTCTCATGAAACATTCGGAGTACGAGGTCGCCGTGATTATAAACAAACACGGGAGAAGCAGAAAAAAACATGCTTCAATGATCAGTGTAAAAGTATGCGAAAGAATTCCACAAGGCTAAGAAGAAATACACTACATGTAAAACACCTTCAAACCGATGTAACTTGCAATTAATATCTAAATCTCACAAAATATGTTTGAATAACATATGAAATTATATCAAAGGAATATACAAATTCAATTTACGGAAAACATGAAATATTCACCTGAAGAGTACTGGAAGATGTTTAATAATAAGAATAAGTCATAGAAATAGAAATAGATGAAGATCCACAAGCATTGAAACCCTGTTGTCGACAAGCATTGATACCCTGTTGTCGACCAACATGGAGACCCTGTTGTCGACCATCATTGAGACTCTGTTGTCGACAAGCATTGGGACCCTGTTGTCGACAAGCATTGAAACTCTGTTGTCGACAAGCATTGGGACCATGTTTTCGACAAGCATTGAGACGCTGTTGTCGACAAGCATTGAGACGCTGTTGTCGACGAACATTGGACCATGTTGTCGACAAGCATTGAAACCCTGCTGTTGACCAACATTGAGACCCTATTGTCGACAAGCATTGAGACCCCGTTGGCGACCAACATTCAGACCCTGTTGTCAACCAACATTCAGACTTTGTTGTCGACCAACAGTGAGACTCTTTTGTGGACCAACATTGAGACCCTATTGTCGACAAGCATTGAGACCCCGTTGGCGACCAACATTCAGACCCTGTTGTCAACCAACGTTCAGACTTTGTTGTCGACCAACATTGAGACCCTATTGTCGACAAGCATTGAGACCCTGTTGTTGACAAGCTTTGGACCCTGTTGTCGACCAACATTAAGACCCTGTTGTTGACAAGCATTGAGACCCTGTTGTTGACCAACATTGAGACCCTGTTGTTGACCAACGTTGAGACCCTGTTGTGGACCAACATTGCCATTAAGGTAATTGTGACTTTTTTGTTGTCATACATTACCTTACAAATAATTGTAATAGAGATATCATCGCGAAATTTGCTTCACTTCCCTACATAGAAGGTAAGCTAACTTCCTTATAACAGTTATCTTATAACATGATTGGATCTTTTATTCGATAATTACTAATGTCCTCAACTAAAGGCATCATTGAGTGGATCAAACAAAGTCTTGACTTGTCACGGTCTGTTATCACCACAAGTCTCAGTGTTGATCAGCGAAATAAACTTGTGACCCTTAAACTAGCCAACCACCCATCCAGTAAAATTGTGACCCTTAAAGTAGCCAACCACCATTCCAGTAAACTCGTGACCCTAAAACTAGCCAACAACTCTACAGTAAACTTGTGACCCTAAACTAGGCAACCACCCATCCAGTAAACTCATGACCCTTAAACTAGCCAACCCCCCATCCAGTAAACTCGTGACCCTTAAACTAGCCAACCACCCACACAGTAAACTCGTGACCATTAAACTAGCCAACCACCCATACAGTAAACTCGTGACGCTTACACTAGCCAACCACCCATCCAGTAAACTCGTGACCCTTAAACTAGCCAACCACCCATCCAGTGAACTCGTGAATTTTAAACTAGCCAACCACCCATCCAGTAAACTTGTGACCCTTAAACTATAGCTAGCCAACCACCCATCCAGTAAACTTGTGACCCTTAAACTAGCCAACCACCCATCCAGTAAACTTTTGACCCTTAAACTAGCCAACCAGCCATCCAGTTAACTTGTGACCTTTAAACATGCCAACCATCCATCCAATAAACTTGTGACCTTTAAACTAGCCAACCACCCATCCAGTAAACTCGTGACCCTTAAACTAGGCAACCACCCATCCAGTAAACTCATGACCCTTAAACTAGCCAACCACCCATCCAGTAAACTCGTGACCTTTAAACTAGCCAACCACCCACACAGTAAACTCGTGACCATTAAACTAGCCAACCACCCACACAGTAAACTCGTGATCATTAAACTAGCCAACCACCCATACAGTAAACTCGTGACGCTTAAACTAGCCAACCACCCATCCAATAAACTCGTGACCCTTAAACTAGCCAACCGCCCATCCAGTGAACTCGTGACCCTTAAACTAGCCAACCACCCATCCAGTAAACTCGTGACCCTTAAACTAGCCAACCACCCATCCAGTAAACTTGTGACCCTTAAACTAGCCAACAACCCATCCAGTAGACTCGTGACCCTTAAACTACCCAACCACCCATCCCGAAAACTTGTGACCCTTAAATAAAATTAGCCAACCACCCATCCAGTAAACTCGTGACCCTTAAACTAGCCAACCACCCATCCAGTAAACTTGTGACCCTTAAACTAGCCAACCACCCATACAGTAAACTTGTGACCCTTAAACTAGCCAACCACCATTCCAGTAAACTTGTGACCCTTAAACTAGCCAACCACCCATTCCAGTAAACTTGTGACCCTTAAACTAGCCAACCACCATTCCAGTAAACTCGTGACCCTTAAACTAGCCAACCACCCATCCAGTAAACTTGTGACCCTTAAACTTGCCAACCACCCATCCAGTAAACTCGTGACCCTTAAACTAGCCAACCACCCATCTAGTTAACTTGTGACCCTTAAACTAGCCAACCACCCCTCCAGTAAACTTGTGACCCTTAAACTGTAGCTAGCCAACCACCCATCCAGTAAACTTGTGACCTTAAACTAGCCAACCACCCATCCAGTAAACTCGTGACCCTTAAACTAGCCAACCACCCATCCAGTAAACTTGTGACCCTTAAACTAGCCAACAACCCATCCAGTAAACTCGTGACCCTTAAACTAGCCAACCACCCATCCAGTAAATCTGCTCACTGCTGCTTGACTTCGTGTGACACGACTATTAACTGTCCTTGACGAGCAGTATATATGCACTTTGACTAAACTGTTGGAATGACGTTCCAGAAATTGTAATAGTTAGTACAGTACATGGTTTTATCGACGTTCAAGAAGTTGTAACAGTAAGTACAGTATATGGTTTTATCGACGTTCTTGATGTTGCAATAGTAAGAACAGTACATGGTTTTATCGACGTTCTTGATGTTGCATAAGTAAGAACAGTACATGGTTTTATCCACATTCTAGAAGTTGTAATAGAAAGTACAGTACATGGTTTTATAGACGTTCTTGATGTTGCATAAGTAAGAACAGTACATGGTTTTATCCACATTCTAGAAGTTGTAATAGTAAGTACAGTACATGATTGTATTGACGTTCCAGAAGTTGTAATAGTAAGTACAGCACATGATTTTATCGACATTCTAGAAGTTGTAGTAGTAAGTACAGTACATGGTTTCATCGACGTTCTAGAAGATCTAATAGTAAGTAAAGTACATGATTTTATCGACGTTCTTGACGTTGTAATAGTAAGTACAGTACATGATTTTATCCACATTCTAGAAGTTGTAATAGTAAGTACAGTACATGATTTTATCGACGTTCCAGAAGTTGTAACAGTAAGTACAGTACATGGTTTTATCGACATTCTAGAAGTTGTAGTAGTAAGTACAGTACATGCTTTTATCGACGTTTTAGAAGTTGTAACAGTAAGTACAGTACATGGTTTCATCGACGTTCTAGAAGTTGTAGTAGTAAATACAGTACATGATTTTATCGACGTTCTTGATGTTGCATAAGTAAGAACAGTACATGGTTTTATCCACATTCTAGAAGTTGTAATAGTAAGTACAGTACATGATTTTATCGACGTTCCAGAAGTTGTAACAGTAAGTACAGCACATGATTTTATCGACATTCTAGAAGTTGTAGTAGTAAGTACAGTACATGCTTTTATCGACGTTTTAGAAGTTGTAATAGTAAGTACAGTACATGATTTCATCGACGTTCTAGAAGTTGTAATAGTAAGTATAGTACATGGTTTTATCGACGTTCTAGAAGTTGTAATAGTAAGTACAGTACATGGTTTTATCGATGTTCGAGAAGATGACATATTAAGTACAGTACATGGTTTTATCGACGTTCCTGAAGTTGTAATAGTAAGTACAGTACATGGTTTTATAGACGTTTTAGAAGTTGTAACAGTAAGTACAGTACATGGTTTTATAGACGTTCTTGATGTTGCATAAGTAAGAACAGTACATGGTTTTATCCACATTCTAGAAGTTGTAATAGTAAGTACAGTACATGATTTTATCGACGTTCCAGAAGTTGTATCAGTAAGTACAGCACATGATTTTATCGACATTCTAGAAGTTGTAGTAGTAAGTACAGTACATGCTTTTATCAACGTTTTAGAAGTTGTAATAGTAAGTACAGTACATGATTTCATCGACGTTCTAGAAGTTGTAATAGTAAGTACAGTATATGGTTTTATCGATGTTCGAGAAGATGACATATTAAGTACAGTACATGGTTTAATCGACGTTTTAGAAGTTTTAATAGTAAGTACAGTACATGATTTCATCGACGTTCTAGAAGTTGTAACAGTAAGTACAGTACATGGTTTTATCGACGTTCTTGATGTTGCATAAGTAAGAACAGTATATGGTTTTATCGACATTCTAGAAGTTGTAATAGTAAGTACAGTACATGATTTCATCGACGTTCTAGAAGTTGTAATAGTAAGTACAGTACATGGTTTTATAGACGTTTTAGAAGTTGTAACAGTAAGTACAGTACATGGTTTTATAGACGTTCTTGATGTTGCATAAGTAAGAACAGTACATGGTTTTATCCACATTCTAGAAGTTGTAATAGTAAGTACAGTACATGATTTTATCGACGTTCCAGAAGTTGTATCAGTAAGTACAGCACATGATTTTATCGACATTCTAGAAGTTGTAGTAGTAAGTACAGTACATGCTTTTATCGACGTTTTAGAAGTTGTAATAGTAAGTACAGTACATGATTTCATCGACGTTCTAGAAGTTGTAATAGTAAGTACAGTACATGGTTTTATCGATGTTCGAGAAGATGACATATTAAGTACAGTACATGGTTTTATCGACGTTTTAGAAGTTTTAATAGTAAGTACAGTACATGATTTCATCGACGTTCTAGAAGTTGTAATAGTAAGTATAGTACATGGTTTTATTGATGTTCGAGAAGATGACATATTAAGTACAGTACATGGTTTTATCGACGTTCCTGAAGTTGTAATAGTAAGTACAGTACATGATTTTATAGACGTTTTAGAAGTTGTAATAGTAAGTACAGTACATGGTTTTATCGATGTTCGAGAAGATGACATATTAAGTACAGTACATGGTTTTATCGACGTTCCTGAAGTTGTAATAGTAAGTACAGTACATGGTTTTATAGACGTTCTAGAAGTTGTCACAGTAAGTACAGTACATGGTTTTATCGACGTTCTTGATGTTGCATAAGTAAGAACAGTACATGGTTTTATCCACATTCTAGAAGTTGTAATAGTAAGTACAGTACATGATTTTATCGACGTTCCAGAAGATGTAACAGTAAGTACAGCACATGATTTTATCGACATTCTAGAAATTGTAGTAGTAAGTACAGTACATGCTTTTATCGACGTTTTAGAAGTTGTAATAGTAAGTACAGTACATGATTTTATCGACGTTCTAGAAGTTGTAATAGTAAGTACAGTACATGATTTCATCGACGTTCTAGAAGTTGTAGTAGTAGATACAGTACATGATTTTATCGACGTTCTTGATGTTGCATAAGTAAGAACAGTACATTGTTTTATCCACATTCTAGAAGTTTTAATAGTAAGTACAGTACATGATTTTATCCACATTCTAGAAGTTTTAATAGTAAGTAAAGTACATGGTTTTATCGACGTTCTAGAAGTTGTAACAGTAAGTACAGTACATGGTTTTATAGACGTTCGAGAAGTTGTAATAGTAAGTTCAGTACAATGTTTTATCGACGTTCCAGAAGTTGTAATAGTAAGTACAGTACATGGTTTCATCGACGTTCTAGAAGATCTAATAGTAAGTAAAGTACATGATTTTATCGACGTTCTAGAAGATCTAATAGTAAGTAAAGTACATGATTTTATCGACGTTCTAGAAGATCTAATAGTAAGTAAAGTACATGGTTTTATCGACGTTCTTGACGTTGTAATACTAAGTACAGTACGTGGTTTTATCGACGTTCCAGAAGCTGAAACAGTTCATAGTTTTATCGACGTGTTAAACAAGTACATTAGCAAGTACCGTACATTGTTTTATCGATGTTTTAGAAGTTGTAATAGTAAGTACAGTACATGCTTTTATCGACGTTTTAGAAGTTGTAGTAGTAAGTACAGTACATGCTTTTATCGACGTTTTAGAAGTTGTAATAGTAAGTACAGTACATGGTTTTATCGACGTTCTAGAAGTTGTAATAGTAAGTACAGTACGTGGTTTTATCCACATTCTAGAAGTTGTAATAGTAAGTACAGTACATGATTTTATCGACGTTCTAGAAGTTGTAGTAGTAAGTACAGTACATGATTTTATAGACGTTCTTGACGTTGTAATAGTAAGTACAGTTCATGGTTTTATCGACGTTCGAGAAGTTGTAATAGTAAGTTCAGTACAATGTTTTATCGACGTTCCAGAAGTTGTAATAGTAAGTACAGTACATGGTTTCATCGACGTTCTAGAAGATCTAATAGTAAGTAAAGTACATGATTTTATCGACGTTCTAGAAGATCTAATAGTAAGTAAAGTACATGATTTTATCGACGTTCTTGACGTTGTAATACTAAGTACAGTACGTGGTTTTATCGACGTTCCAGAAGCTGAAACAGTTCATAGTTTTATCGACGTGTTAAACGTTGTATTAGCAAGTACCGTACATTGTTTTATCGATGTTTTAGAAGTTGTAATAGTAAGTACAGTACATGCTTTTATCGACGTTTTAGAAGTTGTAGTAGAAAGTACAGTACATGCTTTTATCGACGTTTTAGAAGTTGTAACAGTAAGTACAGCACATGATTTTATCAACGTTCTAGAAGTTGTAGTAGTAAATACAGTACATGATTTTATCGACGTTTTAGAAGTTGTAACAGTAAGTACAGTACATGATTTTATCGACGTTCTAGAAGTTGTAATAGTAAGTACAGTATATGGTTTTATCGATGTTCGAGAAGATGACATATTAAGTACAGTACATGGTTTTATCGACGTTCCTGAAGTTGTAATAGTAAGTACAGTACATGGTTTTATAGACGTCCTGACGTTGTAACAGTAAGTAAAGTACATGATTTTATCGACGTTCTTGACGTTGTAATAGTAAGTACAGTACATGGTTTTATCGATGTTCGAGAAGATGACATATTAAGTACAGTACATGGTTTTATCGACGTTCCTGCAGTTGTAATAGTAAGTACAGTGCATGGTTTTATAGACGTCCTGACGTTGTAACAGTAAGTAAAGTACATGATTTTATCGACGTTCTTGACGTAATACTAACTCTAACTCGCTCATCTAGAGTAATCATTATATTTCATTGGTTCCCGGAACTACTTCATTAATAACTTTTCCCAACTGGTTGCCATATTGGTAATATTAAAGAGCCATCAAGGATGTTGATGAAGATATAGAAAAATTGCTAAAAATGTATCTCCGAGAAATTTATACACTTAATTTTTCATAGATTGTTTCGACCCAAAATAAGCAGAGAAATTGCACTAATTAGTAAAGGCTTTTTCCAGTCTAAATATAGATCTCAAGTCTAGTATTTTCAAGCGCAAAAGCATTGTGGTCTAACTCACACACTGAATACAAAGACACGAAAGGATAACAAAGTTTATGAGCAATGAAAGAAACCGAAATATATAATTTTACCCAACTATTTAAGTACTTTGCTTGAATTTTATAATCAATGAGAGTAAAATTTTGTCCTAATTTGCTGGTCTTATCTCAATAAAACGTACATTAAAAAGGCAATAATTGTATATTTTCATGACTTTTAGAAACATTGTTTATAAAGTCATCGTCACATTCAGTAATGTGTGACGATGGTAACTTGCAAGAGAAGCACGTGCAGCACGTGCGTTGCTATAGTGATTTGCGCTATAGACGGGACTTCACGCTTCGGAAACGCTAGCTGTTGTGTAGTACGTTTTATGCAATAAAATTCTGTTTTTATGACGTCAGATACCCTTGACGCGCGTTACTCGAAGGGGTACTACCTTTTGAAACCAAATTGCATTACATTGTCATGATATGAAAATTATTTATCACATGTCATGTTGTAGATAAAGTATTTCTCTAGCGATTGATGTTATAAGTATAATTTCCACAAATAATTTTGTATTTGAAATACTAACATATTTGATGGCTCTTTAAAACAATAACTAACAAGTGACGGTGAATGACAAATTTTCTTTCCCGAGTTATATCAATTGTGTAATTGATTTAACCCCGCCACTCGTTAGTTATTGTCTAGATAATATATAGTGTAATGAAGGGTATTAAGTTTTATTTGAACTTATGTATTTGAATTTATGAATGACTATATTGCTTGATGGTGAACAAATCATTTATTTCATAAGGCATTTTCAGGACATAATAAGAAAGAGACTAGTTTCAATTGTACGTTGACATAAAATGAAATATCATATAAATATGTCACTAGAGTAAGGTGATCATGCGTTTGTTGATCAAACAACGTTGTGAAGTGCTTTCCATGTTAGAGTCAGAGAAGGGTCAGGTCGTGATGAGAGCTATTGAGCGGAAGGTGGACTGGTCCAATATACGGTCAGGACGAGAGCAATGGAGCGGAAGGTTGACTGGTCCAATGTTGGGTCAAGTCTCGACGAGAGCTATGGAGCGGAAGGTTAACTGGTCCAATGTTGGGTCAAGTCTCGACGAGAGCTATGGAGCGGAAGGTTGACTGGTCCAATGTTGGGTCAAGTCTCGACGAGAGCTATGGAGCGGAAGGTTGACTGGTCCAATGTTGGGTCAAGTCTCGACAAGATCTATGGAGCGGAAGGTGGACTGGTCCAATGTTGGGTCAGGTCAAGACGAGAGCTATGGAGCGGAGGGTGGACTGGTCCAATGTTAGGTAAGGTCGTGACGAGAGCTATAGAGCAGAAGGTGGACTGGTCCAATGTTAGGTAAGGTCGTGACGAGAGCTAAAGAGCAGAAGGTGGACTGGTCCAATGAAGGTAAGGTCGTGACGAGAGCTTTAGAGATGAAGGTGGACTGATCCAATGAAGGTCAGGTCGTGACGAGACCTATGGAGTGGAAGGTGGACTGGTCCAATGAAGTTTTGGTCGTGACGAGAGCTATGGAGTGGAAGGTGGACTGGTCCAATGAAGGGTCAGGTCGTGACGAAAGCTATGGAGTGGAAGGTGTACTGGTCCAATGAAGGTCAAGTCGTGAACAGAGCTATGGAGTGGAAGGTGGACTTGTCCAATGAAGGTCAGGTCGTGACGAGAGCTATGGAGTGGAAGGTGGACTGGTCCAATGAAGGTCAGGTCGTGACGAAAGCTATGGAGTGGAAGGTGTACTGGTCCAATGAAGGTCAAGTCGTGAACAGAGCTATGGAGTGGAAGGTGGACTGTTCCAATGAAGGTCAGGTCGTGACGAGAGCTATGGAGTGGAAGGTTGACTGGTCCACTGAAGGGTTAAGTCGTGACGAGAGCTATGGAGTGGAAGGTGGACTGGTCCAATGAAGGCCAGGTCGTGACGAGAGCTATGGAGTGGAAGGTTGACTGGTCCACTGAAGGGTTAAGTCGTGAAGAGAGCTATGGAGTGGAAGGTGGACTTGTCCAATGAAGGTCAGGTGGTGACGAGAGCTATTGAGCGGAAGGTGGACTGGTCCAATGAAGGTCAAGTCGTGACGAGAGCTATGGAGTGGAAGGTGGACTGGTCCAATGAAGGCCAGGTCGTGACGAGAGCTATGGAGTGGAAGGTTGACTGGTCCACTGAAGGGTTAAGTCGTGACGAGAGCTATTGAGCGGAAGGTGGACTGGTCCAATGAAGGTCAGGTCGTGACGAGAGCTATGGAGTGTAAGGTGGACTGGTCCAAGGTCAGGTCGTAACGAGAGCTATTGAGCGGAAGGTGGACTGGTCTTCCTCCACAAAATCGTCCCGGTCCTCATGCAGCATGTTGGATGTGTCCATCTCGCCCAGGTTCGTCAGCCGGAACGTTCTGCAAGAGATGTTAAGGCAACAACTTATAATATGATAGGAGAAAAAAAGAGAATATAAAGTGACATAAGGCTTTAGTTTTGCAAAACTGTGAATGAATCATATTGACGTGAATCAAAGTTGCAAAAAATATTCTTTTTAAAATAAGTGATCAAAATATTTTATTTTATTTTAGGACATAACGAATTCATAAGTTCATTTTGTAACTATTTTAATGTCCCGTAAGACGGCGTTATACCTATAATAAAGATTTATAACTCTTTCTGGCATATGAACTGTACAGTTTATGCTCACACTATACTTCTTTTCTTCCTGTGGATATAGATGATGACCCCTATCACGACGACCATAAAGACTCCAACACAGGACACCACGATGGCCACTGTCAGGGTCGTGTCACCTTCAACAATCGACAGCATTCTCTCAATCTCAACTCGATGAACCAGTCATTATTATCCCCCACCGCGAGTTTATTTCGAAGCGGCGGATATAGTAATCGGCTGCGTCCATCCTTCATGGAAGAACTCAAATACTCTTCATTTGATTTTTTTCATATTTTGCATATGGGTTCATCATATTTATACCCCCGCTATGAAGTAGGCGGGGATAGCGGTCATTCCGTCCGCCCGTCCGTCCGTCCGGTAAATTTTCTCAAGAACCGTCAAAGGTACGTCAACCAAAAGGTGTACAGTTGTTAACCATGTTCTCCCAATCGCGCACATACAATTTACAATTTTCTGAGATTTCAATTTGTTTTCGTTTCCATGGAAACGTCACTTTTTGGACTTAGTTTTATTGTGTTCAATCGGGACAAGTTTTCTCGGAAACTGTTCAAACTAGGTGAATGAAATTTTGGTTGTGAGTACAAATGATCATACTCTTTATCGAGTTCGAAAACCAGTTCCGAAATATTATTTTTTACGGAGTTATGGCCCTTGAATCCGAAATTGAACTTAGTATCAAAAGAACTGTGATGCTCCAATGGGGACAAGTTTTCTCGGAAACTATTACATCTACGTGAATGAAATTTAACATGGAGGTAGTCAAGATGATACTCTTCATCGAGTTTAAAATCCATTTCCGAAATATTATTTTATACGGAGTTATGGCTCTTGAATCCGAAATTGAACTTAGTATCAAAAGAACTGTGATGCTCCAAGTGGGACAAGTTTTCTCGGCAACTATTACATCTAGGTGAATGAAATTTAACATGTAGGTAATTCCAGATGATACTCATCATAGAGTTCACAGTCTGGTTCCGAAATATTATTTTTACGGAGTTATGGCTATTGAATCCGAAATTGAACTTAGTACCAAAAGAACTGTGATGCTCCAATGGGGACAAGTTTTCTCGGAAACTATTACATCTACGTGAATGAAATTTAACATGGAGGTAGTCCAGATGATACTCTTCATCGAGTTTAAAATCCATTTCCGAAATATTATTTTATACGGAGTTATGGCTCTTGAATCCGAAATTGAACTTAGTATCAAAAGAACTGTGATGCTCCAAGTGGGACAAGTTTTCTCGGCAACTATTACATCTAGGTGAATGAAATTTAACATGTAGGTAATCCAGATGATACTCATCATAGAGTTCACAGTCTATTTCCGAAATATTATTTTTACGGAGTTATGAAGCCATTGAATCTTTAATTGAATTTGGTACACTCTAATCGGAAAAATTATGTTACCTGAAAAATATTACATCTGGGTGAATGAAGTTTTGTAATAACAAAGCCAGTTCCCAAAATTATTTTGGATAATATTATGATGCTTGTTTTTAAAACATAGTACCCTTCACATCTATACTTCTCAATGGACGGATAGCGGATGGCGGGGGTATGTGAGCCATGCTCACTTTTTTCTTGTTTATTTCAATGTCACAACGAGACTTTGTCATTTGACCCTTGTCACTGGATTCTCTTCATATCATACACATAGCTTCTCCAAGGGAAGACAAATGATTAGATTTCGGTGACCTTGACATTATTGCCAAGGACACAGCGGAACTTTGAATTGTTTGCATATTAAACTTGTCAAAGGGATATCTCTAGAACTGTTCACTGGAATGTCAGCATATCTTACACAAAGTACCTCCAAGTGAAGGCAACGGGCTGATTAGATATTTAATTATGACCTTGACATTATTCTCAAGGTCACAGCGAGGGAATCGATATCACAAGAATTGTTCATTGGATTCTCATAATTATCTTACACCAATGGTTCTTTTAGGGAAAATTCAGGGCCCATTCGAGTTTGCTGATCTTGACATATTGTTTTTCAATTTTGAAGCATTACTTTGCGGCGGGGATCATGTCACCTTAGTGACAACTGCTTGTTAAAATTAAATCATGTATGCGTTCAAATGTTGAACAGGAAAACTCTATGACTTATATACGTGTTGTCCCCTATGCATCTGCACTGCAGGTACAGACAACTAATGGCCCCTGCACCTGCACCTGCACCTGCACCTACCCGGCGAGTTGTTGTCGGGGTTGACTGGAGGAGGGTAGCAGTCCTGTACGCATGAGGTGTCGACGGTGTACCTTTGTCCCCCGATCACCACGTCATTTACCGTGGTAGTCACATAGTCGTGGTACTTGCTGAAGATGGCGTTCACTTGCCAATCCGTACTCGCCCGAATGTCGGCCTCGAATATAAGGCTACCGCATGTGTAATTTCTCTCTGGTGTTTTAGGGGAAATAGAAAGTCATTAAGTCTCTCAAAAACAGGTCTTCTCATAAACAATGAGAATAATTTCATCACGGTGTTATATTAAAAAAATACCCTCAAGGAATTGGGAATTTCAGAGCTAAATCAATTCAATTTAATAGAAATAAGAAAGAGACTTCAAAAGAAATACACAATATTATATTGACGGTAAGTTTAATAGGAATTTATCTTTTGATAAAAAAAAAATAATAATGAATAATATGAAGTATTATTTCTCTTTTAAATGACATCCAGAGAACTGTCAACAGATTGTGTGCGATCTTGCAAAGCATCTGACAAAATTGTTTGTCTAAAGATTACAAATTTGTCTGTGTTCCAAATAAATTTGAAATCATTATTCAAATTGTTGTTCTCAAATGAATCTTTTACATCGGCCAAATGTATTTCATAGCGACCACCCAAAGCACCAGACTGACACGCACCTGTTATTAGCTCGTGCGTGAACCCACACATACACAGATGGTTGACGCTGCTCACCAGGAAGTCGACTAGCTGTACCTGTAATCATGGAAGTCACAGGCATAATGAACAGCATCAAAGTAATCTTTGAATAGTACATATACTATGGATAAATATGACATGACATGGACTTTAAATGTTTGAATTTGAATTAGATATCCTGCATATGAATGACCACTGGTCTACTGACTGAATCTGGAACATTGTTGAAGAAATGTATGTTTATCAGCCCACTTGTAGCTTAGTGTTCCTGAAGTCCTTGCAATCAGCGTTAGTCAGTTTGAACTGTATCCTGTGCCCCGATCCCAGGGTGCAGTTGTTGGCCGCCCCGGGGGAGGAGAAGGAAAGGATGAAGGCCCCAGGGTCGTTCGGGGTGTTCGTGCACCTGCTCACTGTCATACCGGTCTTCTCAGTCAGGCTGGGGGAGGAAATCATAACATCAACATCAAGCTATATTACCGGTCTTCTCAGTCAGGCTGGGGGAGGAAATCATAACATCAACATCAAGCTATATTACCGGTCTTCTCAGTCAGGCTGGGGGAGGAAATCATAACATCAACATCAAGCTATATTACCGGTCTTCTCAGTCAGGCTGGGGGAGGAAATCATAACATCAACATCAAGCTATATTACCGGTCTTCTCAGTCAGGCTGGGGGAGGAAATCATAACATCAACATCAAGCTATATTACCGGTCTTCTCGGTCAGGCTGGGGGAGGAAATCATAACATCAACATCAAGCTATATTACCGGTCTTCTCGGTCAGGCTGGGGGAGGAAATCATAACATCAACATCAAGCTATATTACCGGTCTTCTCGGTCAGGCTGGGGGAGGAAATCATAACATCAACATCAAGCTATATTACCGGTCTTCTCGGTCAGGCTGGGGGAGGAAATCATAACATCAACATCAAGCTATATTACCGGTCTTCTCAGTCAGGCTGGGGGAGGAAATCATAACATCAACATCAAGCTATATTACCGGTCTTCTCAGTCAGGCTGGGGGAGGAAATCATAACATCAACATCAAGCTATATTACCGGTCTTCTCGGTCAGGCTGGGGGAGGAAATCATAACATCAACATCAAGCTATATTACCGGTCTTCTCGGTCAGGCTGGGGGAGGAAATCATAACATCAACATCAAGCTATATTACCGGTCTTCTCGGTCAGGCTGGGGGAGGAAATCATAACATCAACATCAAGCTATATTACCGGTCTTCTCAGTCAGGCTGGGGGAGGAAATCATAACATCAACATCAAGCTATATTACCGGTCTTCTCAGTCAGGCTGGGGGAGGAAATCATAACATCAACATCAAGCTATATTACCGGTCTTCTCGGTCAGGCTGGGGGAGGAAATCATAACATCAACATCAAGCTATATTACCGGTCTTCTCAGTCAGGCTGGGGGAGGAAATCATAACATCAACATCAAGCTATATTACCGGTCTTCTCAGTCAGGCTGGGGGAGGAAATCATAACATCAACATCAAGCTATATTACCGGTCTTCTCGGTCGGGCTGGGGGAGGAAATCATAACATCAACATCAAGCTATATTACCAGTCTTCTCAGTCAGGCTGGGGGAGGAAATCATAACATCAACATCAAGCTATATTACCGGTCTTCTCAGTCAGGCTGGGGGAGGAAATCATAACATCAACATCAAGCTATATTACCGGTCTTCTCGGTCGGGCTGGGGGAGGAAATCATAACATCAACATCAAGCTATATTACCGGTCTTCTCGGTCGGGCTGGGGGAGGAAATCATAACATCAACATCAAGCTATATTACCAGTCTTCTCAGTCAGGCTGGGGGAGGAAATCATAACATCAACATCAAGCTATATTACCGGTCTTCTCAGTCAGGCTGGGGGAGGAAATCATAACATCAACATCAAGCTATATTACCGGTCTTCTCGGTCGGGCTGGGGGAGGAAATCATAACATCAACATCAAGCTATATTACCGGTCTTCTCGGTCGGGCTGGGGGAGGAAATCATAACATCAACATCAAGCTATATTACCAGTCTTCTCAGTCAGGCTGGGGGAGGAAATCATAACATCAACATCAAGCTATATTACCGGTCTTCTCAGTCAGGCTGGGGGAGGAAATCATAACATCAACATCAAGCTATATTACCGGTCTTCTCAGTCAGGCTGGGGGAGGAAATCATAACATCAACATCAAGCTATATTACCGGTCTTCTCGGTCAGGCTGGGGGAGGAAATCATAACATCAACATCAAGCTATATTACCGGTCTTCTCAGTCAGGCTGGGGGAGGAAATCATAACATCAACATCAAGCTATATTACCGGTCTTCTCGGTCGGGCTGGGGGAGGAAATCATAACATCAACATCAAGCTATATTACCGGTCTTCTCAGTCAGGCTGGGGGAGGAAATCATAACATCAACATCAAGCTATATTACCGGTCTTCTCAGTCAGGCTGGGGGAGGAAATCATAACATCAACATCAAGCTATATTACCGGTCTTCTCAGTCAGGCTGGGGGAGGAAATCATAACATCAACATCAAGCTATATTACCGGTCTTCTCAGTCAGGCTGGGGGAGGAAATCATAACATCAACATCAAGCTATATTACCGGTCTTCTCAGTCAGGCTGGGGGAGGAAATCATAACATCAACATCAAGCTATATTACCGGTCTTCTCAGTCAGGCTGGGGGAGGAAATCATAACATCAACATCAAGCTATATTACCGGTCTTCTCAGTCAGGCTGGGGGAGGAAATCATAACATCAACATCAAGCTATATTACCGGTCTTCTCAGTCAGGCTGGGGGAGGAAATCATAACATCAACATCAAGCTATATTACCGGTCTTCTCGGTCAGGCTGGGGGAGGAAATCATAACATCAACATCAAGCTATATTACCGGTCTTCTCAGTCAGGCTGGGGGAGGAAATCATAACATCAACATCAAGCTATATTACCGGTCTTCTCAGTCAGGCTGGGGGAGGAAATCATAACATCAACATCAAGCTATATTACCGGTCTTCTCAGTCAGACTGGGGGAGGAAATCATAACATCAACATCAAGCTATATTACCGGTCTTCTCAGTCAGGCTGGGGGAGGAAATCATAACATCAACATCAAGCTATATTACCGGTCTTCTCGGTCGGGCTGGGGGAGGAAATCATAACATCAACATCAAGCTATATTACCGGTCTTCTCAGTCAGACTGGGGGAGGAAATCATAACATCAACATCAAGATATTATACCAGTCTTCCCGGTCGGTCTAGGAGGGAAATCATAACATCAACATCAAGCTATATTACCGGTCTTCTCAGTCAGGCTGGGGGAGGAAATCATAACATCAACATCAAGCTATATTACCGGTCTTCTCAGTCAGGCTGGGGGAGGAAATCATAACATCAACATCAAGCTATATTACCGGTCTTCTCAGTCAGGCTGGGGGAGGAAATCATAACATCAACATCAAGCTATATTACCGGTCTTCTCGGTCAGGCTGGGGGAGGAAATCATAACATCAACATCAAGCTATATTACCAGTCTTCTCAGTCAGGCTGGGGGAGGAAATCATAACATCAACATCAAGCTATATTACCGGTCTTCTCAGTCAGGCTGGGGGAGGAAATCATAACATCAACATCAAGCTATATTACCGGTCTTCTCGGTCGGGCTGGGGGAGGAAATCATAACATCAACATCAAGCTATATTACCGGTCTTCTCGGTCGGGCTGGGGGAGGAAATCATAACATCAACATCAAGCTATATTACCAGTCTTCTCAGTCAGGCTGGGGGAGGAAATCATAACATCAACATCAAGCTATATTACCGGTCTTCTCAGTCAGGCTGGGGGAGGAAATCATAACATCAACATCAAGCTATATTACCGGTCTTCTCGGTCGGGCTGGGGGAGGAAATCATAACATCAACATCAAGCTATATTACCGGTCTTCTCGGTCGGGCTGGGGGAGGAAATCATAACATCAACATCAAGCTATATTACCAGTCTTCTCAGTCAGGCTGGGGGAGGAAATCATAACATCAACATCAAGCTATATTACCGGTCTTCTCAGTCAGGCTGGGGGAGGAAATCATAACATCAACATCAAGCTATATTACCGGTCTTCTCAGTCAGGCTGGGGGAGGAAATCATAACATCAACATCAAGCTATATTACCGGTCTTCTCAGTCAGGCTGGGGGAGGAAATCATAACATCAACATCAAGCTATATTACCGGTCTTCTCAGTCAGGCTGGGGGAGGAAATCATAACATCAACATCAAGCTATATTACCGGTCTTCTCGGTCGGGCTGGGGGAGGAAATCATAACATCAACATCAAGCTATATTACCGGTCTTCTCAGTCAGGCTGGGGGAGGAAATCATAACATCAACATCAAGCTATATTACCGGTCTTCTCAGTCAGGCTGGGGGAGGAAATCATAACATCAACATCAAGCTATATTACCGGTCTTCTCAGTCAGGCTGGGGGAGGAAATCATAACATCAACATCAAGCTATATTACCGGTCTTCTCAGTCAGGCTGGGGGAGGAAATCATAACATCAACATCAAGCTATATTACCGGTCTTCTCAGTCAGGCTGGGGGAGGAAATCATAACATCAACATCAAGCTATATTACCGGTCTTCTCAGTCAGGCTGGGGGAGGAAATCATAACATCAACATCAAGCTATATTACCGGTCTTCTCAGTCAGGCTGGGGGAGGAAATCATAACATCAACATCAAGCTATATTACCGGTCTTCTCAGTCAGGCTGGGGGAGGAAATCATAACATCAATATCAAGCTATATTACCGGTCTTCTCAGTCAGGCTGGGGGAGGAAATCATAACATCAACATCAAGCTATATTACCGGTCTTCTCAGTCAGGCTGGGGGAGGAAATCATAACATCAACATCAAGCTATATTACCGGTCTTCTCAGTCAGGCTGGGGGAGGAAATCATAACATCAACATCAAGCTATATTACCGGTCTTCTCAGTCAGACTGGGGGAGGAAATCATAACATCAACATCAAGCTATATTACCGGTCTTCTCAGTCAGGCTGGGGGAGGAAATCATAACATCAACATCAAGCTATATTACCGGTCTTCTCGGTCGGGCTGGGGGAGGAAATCATAACATCAACATCAAGCTATATTACCGGTCTTCTCAGTCAGACTGGGGGAGGAAATCATAACATCAACATCAAGATATTATACCAGTCTTCCCGGTCGGTCTAGGAGGGAAATCATAACATCAACATCAAGCTATATTACCGGTCTTCTCAGTCAGGCTGGGGGAGGAAATCATAACATCAACATCAAGCTATATTACCGGTCTTCTCAGTCAGGCTGGGGGAGGAAATCATAACATCAACATCAAGCTATATTACCGGTCTTCTCAGTCAGGCTGGGGGAGGAAATCATAACATCAACATCAAGCTATATTACCGGTCTTCTCAGTCAGGCTGGGGGAGGAAATCATAACATCAACATCAAGCTATATTACCGGTCTTCTCAGTCAGGCTGGGGGAGGAAATCATAACATCAACATCAAGCTATATTACCGGTCTTCTCAGTCAGGCTGGGGGAGGAAATCATAACATCAACATCAAGCTATATTACCGGTCTTCTCAGTCAGGCTGGGGGAGGAAATCATAACATCAACATCAAGCTATATTACCGGTCTTCTCAGTCAGGCTGGGGGAGGAAATCATAACATCAACATCAAGCTATATTACCGGTCTTCTCAGTCAGGCTGGGGGAGGAAATCATAACATCAACATCAAGCTATATTACCGGTCTTCTCGGTCAGGCTGGGGGAGGAAATCATAACATCAATATCAAGCTATATTACCGGTCTTCTCAGTCAGGCTGGGGGAGGAAATCATAACATCAACATCAAGCTATATTACCGGTCTTCTCGGTCGGGCTGGGGGAGGAAATCATAACATCAACATCAAGCTATATTACCGGTCTTCTCAGTCAGACTGGGGGAGGAAATCATAACATCAACATCAAGATATTATACCAGTCTTCCCGGTCGGTCTAGGAGGGAAATCATAACATCAACATCAAGCTATATTACCGGTCTTCTCAGTCAGGCTGGGGGAGGAAATCATAACATCAACATCAAGCTATATTACCGGTCTTCTCGGTCATGCTGGGGGAGGAAATCATAACATCAATATCAAGCTATATTACCGGTCTTCTCAGTCAGGCTGGGGGAGGAAATCATAACATCAACATCAAGCTATATTACCGGTCTTCTCGGTCAGGCTGGGGGAGGAAATCATAACATCAACATCAAGCTATATTACCGGTCTTCTCGGTCGGGCTGGGGGAGGAAATCATAACATCAACATCAAGCTATATTACCGGTCTTCTCAGTCAGACTGGGGGAGGAAATCATAACATCAACATCAAGATATTATACCAGTCTTCCCGGTCGGTCTAGGAGGGAAATCATAACATCAACATCAAGTTATTATACCAGTCTTCTCAGTCAGGCTGGGGGAGGAAATCATAACATCAACATCAAGCTCTTATACCAGTCTTCCCGGTCAGCCTGGGGGAGGAAATCATAACATCAACATCGGGCTATTATATCAGTCTTCCCGGTCGGTCTAGGAGGGAAATCATAACATCAACATCAAGCTATTATACCAGTCTTCCCGGTCAGCCTGGGGGAGGAAATCATAACATCAACATCAAGCTATTATACCAGTCTTCTCGGTCAGCCTGGGGGAGGAAATCATAACATCAACATCAAGCAATTATACCGGTCTTCCCGGCCAGACTGGGGGAGGAAATCATAACATCAACATCTAGTTATTTTACTAGTCTTCTTGGTCAGGCTGGGGGAGGAAATAATAACATCAACATCAAGCAATTATACCAGTCTTCTTGGTCAGCCTGGGGGAGGAAATCATAACATCAACATCAAGCAATTATACCAGTCTTCTCGGTCAGGCTGGGGGAGGAAATCATAACATCAACATCAAGCCCTTACACTGGTCATCTGGGTCAGGCCGGGGGAGGAAATCATAACGTCAACATCAAGCCATCATCAGAAATTGAACCAAGTTATACTTTATGGAGACACTGAGCTGACAAAAAACAATACTTTCATGTCGCACCATGTCATCGAAGTTACACAAAACACAAAAGAGAAGTAAAGACCTACAAGCATTTAGATATTATAACAAATTGATTAAATGAACTCGTTAAAATAGATGTCTCCCACTCCACCAATTCAACTGCAGCTCGTACTCTAGTACTCGTCAAAATTGTTGCCATGAAAAAACAAAATAAAATATAGTCGCAAGAGACGATAAACGTATTTAAAATAAGAAAGCTTCATGAGAGTAAGTCATTTAGGTACAGTTGCTTTTGCAATCATTTATATCAGAGAAAAGGTGATATACATGAAACTGTATTTTACATTTTGCTCCTGGATTATGTTGTCAATGTTCGAGGCTTAACCTAGGTTTGATGGAGAAGACCCTGTTCTCATGTGTATGGAGACTCACCTAGGTTTGATGGAGAAGATTCTGTTCTCATGTGTTGGGAGACTCATCTAGGTGTGATGGAGAATACTCTGTTATCATGTGTATGGAGACTCACCTAGGTTTGATGGAGAAGACCCTGTTCTTGTGTGTAGGGAGACTCACCTAGGTTTGATGGAGAATACCCTGTTCTCATGTGAATGGAGACTCATCTATGTGTGATGGAGAAGACCCTGTTCTCATGTGTATGGAGACTCACCTAGGTTTGATGGAGAAGACTCTGTTCTCATGTGTATGGAGACTCATCTAGGTGTGATGGAGAAGACCCTGTTCATGTGTGTATGGAGACTCACCTAGGTTTGATGGAGAAGACCCTGTTCTCGTGTGTATTGAGACTCATCTAGGTTTGATGGAGAAGATTCTGTTCTCATGTGTATGGAGACTCACCTAGGTTTGATGGAGAAGACCCTGTTCTCATGTGTATGGAGACTCACCTAGGTTTGATGGAGAAGACTCTGTTCTCATGTGTATGGAGACTCACCTAGGTTTGATGGAGAAGACCCTGTTCTCATGTGTATGGAGTCTCATCTAGGTTTGATGGAGAAGACTCTGTTCTCATGTGTTGGGAGACTCACCTAGGTTTGATGGAGAAGACCCTGTTCTCATGTGTATGGAGACTCACCTAGGTTTGATGGAGAAGACCCTTTTCTTGTGTGTAGGGAGACTCACCTAGGTTTGATGGAGAAGACCCTGTTCTTGTGTGTAATGAGACTCATCTATGTGTGATGGAGAAGACCCTGTTCTTGTGTGTATGGAGATTCACCTAGGTTTGATGGAGAAGACTCTGTTTTCATGTGTATGGAGACTCACCTAGGTTTGATGGAGAAGACCCTGTTCTTGTGTGTAGGGAGACTCACCTAGGTTTGATGGAGAAGACCCTGTTCTCGTGTGTATGGAGACTCACCTAGGTTTGATGGAGAAGACCCTGTTCTCATGTGTATGGAGACTCACCTAGGTTTGATGGAGAAGACCCTGTTCTCATGTGTATGGAGACTCACCTAGGTTTGATGGAGAAGACCCTGTTCTCATGTGTAGGGAGACTCACCTAGGTTTGATGGAGAAGACCCTGTTCTCATGTGTATGGAGACTCATCTAGGTGTGATGGAGAAGACCCTGTTCTCATGTGTATGGAGACTCACCTAGGTTTGATGGAGTAGACTCTGTTCTCATGTGTTGGGAGAATCATCTAGGTGTGATGGAGAATACTCTGTTCCCATGTGTATGGAGACTCACCTAGGTTTGATGGAGAAGACCCTGTTCTTGTGTGTATAAAGACTCACCTAGGTTTGATGGAGAAGACCCTGTTCTCATGTGTATGGAGACTCACCTAGGTTTGATGGAGAAGACCCTGTTCATGTGTGTATGGAGACTCACCTAGGTTTGATGGAGAAGACCCTGTTCTCATGTGTATGGAGACTCACCTAGGTTTGATGGAGAAGACCCTGTTCATTTGTGTATGGAGACTCACCTAGGTTTGATGGAGAAGACTCTGTTTTCATGTGTATGGAGACTCACCTAGGTTTGATGGAGAAGACCCTGTTCTTGTGTGTAGGGAGACTCACCTAGGTTTGATGGAGAAGACTCTGTTCTCATGTGTATGGAGACTCATCTAGGTGTGATGGAGAAGACCCTGTTCATGTGTGTATGGAGACTCACCTAGGTTTGATGGAGAAGACCCTGTTCTCGTGTGTATTGAGACTCATCTAGGTTTGATGGAGAAGATTCTGTTCTCATGTGTATGGAGACTCACCTAGGTTTGATGGAGAAGACCCTGTTCTCATGTGTATGGAGACTCACCTAGGTTTGATGGAGAAGACTCTGTTCTCATGTGTATGGAGACTCACCTAGGTTTGATGGAGAAGACCCTGTTCTCATGTGTATGGAGACTCATCTAGGTTTGATGGAGAAGACTCTGTTCTCATGTGTTGGGAGACTCACCTAGGTTTGATGGAGAAGACCCTGTTCTCATGTGTATGGAGACTCACCTAGGTTTGATGGAGAAGACCCTGTTCTTGTGTGTAGGGAGACTCACCTAGGTTTGATGGAGAAGACCCTGTTCTTGTGTGTAATGAGACTCATCTATGTGTGATGGAGAAGACCCTGTTCTTGTGTGTATGGAGATTCACCTAGGTTTGATGGAGAAGACTCTGTTTTCATGTGTATGGAGACTCACCTAGGTTTGATGGAGAAGACTCTGTTCTCATGTGTTGGGAGAATCATCTAGGTGTGATGGAGAATACTCTGTTCTCATGTGTATGGAGACTCATCTAGGTTTGATAGAGAAGACCCTGTTCTCATGTGTATGGAGACTCATCTAGGTGTGATGGAGAAGACCCTGTTCTCATGTGTATGGAGACTCATCTAGGTTTGATGGAGAAGACTCTGTTCTCATGTGTATGGAGACTCACCTAGGTTTGATGGAGAAGACCCTGTTCTCATGTGTATGGAGACTCATCTAGGTTTGATGGAGAAGACTCTGTTCTCATGTGTTGGGAGACTCACCTAGGTTTGATGGAGAAGACCCTGTTCTCATGTGTATGGAGACTCACCTAGGTTTGATGGAGAAGACCCTGTTCTTGTGTGTAGGGAGACTCACCTAGGTTTGATGGAGAAGACCCTGTTCTTGTGTGTAATGAGACTCATCTATGTGTGATGGAGAAGACCCTGTTCTTGTGTGTATGGAGATTCACCTAGGTTTGATGGAGAAGACTCTGTTTTCATGTGTATGGAGACTCACCTAGGTTTGATGGAGAAGACTCTGTTCTCATGTGTTGGGAGAATCATCTAGGTGTGATGGAGAATACTCTGTTCTCATGTGTATGGAGACTCACCTAGGTTTGATGGAGAAGACCCTGTTCTTGTGTGTATAAAGACTCACCTAGGTTTGATGGAGAAGACCCTGTTCTCATGTGTATGGAGACTCACCTAGGTTTGATGGAGAAGCCCTGTTCATGTGTGTATGGAGACTCACCTAGGTTTGATGGAGAAGACCCTGTTCTCATGTGTATGGAGACTCACCTAGGTTTGATGGAGAAGACCCTGTTCATGTGTGTATGGAGACTCACCTAGGTTTGATGGAGAAGACCCTGTTCTCGTGTGTATGGAGACTCACCTAGGTTTGATGGAGAAGACCCTGTTCTCGTGTGTATGGAAATTCACCTAGGTTTGATGGAGAAGACCCTGTTCTCATGTGTATGGAGACTCACCTAGGTTTGATGGAGAAGACCCTGTTCTCGTGTGTATGGAGACTCACCTAGGTTTGATGGAGAAGACCCTGTTCTCGTGTGTATGGAGACTCACCTAGGTTTGATGGAGAAGACCCTGTTCTCGTGTGTATGGAAACTCACCTAGGTTTGATGGAGAAGACCCTGTTCTCATGTGTATGGAGACTCACCTAGGTTTGATGGAGAAGACCCTGTTCTCATGTGTATGGAGACTCACCTAGGTTTGATGGAGAAGACCCTGTTAATGTGTGTATGGAGACTCACCTAGGTTTGATGGAGAAGACTCTGTTCTCATGTGTTGGGAGACTCATCTAGGTTTGATGGAGAAGACCCTGTTCTCATGTGTATGGAGACTCACCTAGGTTTGATGGAGAAGACCTTGTTCATGTGTGTATGGAGACTCATCTAGGTTTGATGGAGAAGACCCTGTTCTCATGTGTATGGAGACTCACCTAGGTTTGATGGAGAAGACCCTGTTCATGTGTGTATGGAGACTCACCTAGGTTTGATGGAGAAGACCCTGTTCTCATGTGTATGGAGACTCACCTAGGTTTGATGGAGAAGACCATGTTCTCATGTGTATGGAGACTCATCTAGGTGTGATGGAGAAGACCCTGTTCTCATGTGTATGGAGACTCATCTAGGTTTGATGGAGAAGACTCTGTTCTCATGTGTTGGGAGAATCATCTAGGTGTGATGGAGAAGACCCTGTTCTCATGTGTATGGAGACTCACCTAGGTTTGATGGAGTAGACTCTGTTCTTGTGTGTAGGGAGACTCATCTAGGTTTGATGGAGAAGACCCTGTTCTCATGTGTATGGAGACTCATTTAGGTGTGATGTAGAAGACCCTGTTCTCATGTGTATGGAGACTCATCTAGGTTTGATGGAGAAGACTCTGTTCTCATGTGTTGGGAGAATCATCTAGGTGTGATGGAGAATACTCTGTTCCCATGTGTATGGAGACTCACCTAGGTTTGATGGAGAAGACCCTGTTCTTGTGTGTATAAAGACTCACCTAGGTTTGATGGAGAAGACCCTGTTCTCATGTGTATGGAGACTCACCTAGGTTTGATGGAGAAGACCCTGTTCATGTGTGTATGGAGACTCACCTAGGTTTGATGGAGAAGACTCTGTTTTCATGTGTATGGAGACTCACCTAGGTTTGATGGAGAAGACCCTGTTCTTGTGTGTAGGGAGACTCACCTAGGTTTGATGGAGAAGACTCTGTTCTCATGTGTATGGAGACTCATCTAGGTGTGATGGAGAAGACCCTGTTCATGTGTGTATGGAGACTCACCTAGGTTTGATGGAGAAGACCCTGTTCTCGTGTGTATTGAGACTCATCTAGGTTTGATGGAGAAGATTCTGTTCTCATGTGTATGGAGACTCACCTAGGTTTGATGGAGAAGACCCTGTTCTCATGTGTATGGAGACTCACCTAGGTTTGATGGAGAAGACTCTGTTCTCATGTGTATGGAGACTCACCTAGGTTTGATGGAGAAGACCCTGTTCTCATGTGTATGGAGACTCATCTAGGTTTGATGGAGAAGACTCTGTTCTCATGTGTTGGGAGAATCATCTAGGTGTGATGGAGAATACTCTGTTCTCATGTGTATGGAGACTCATCTAGGTTTGATAGAGAAGACCCTGTTCTCATGTGTATGGAGACTCATCTAGGTGTGATGGAGAAGACCCTGTTCTCATGTGTATGGAGACTCATCTAGGTTTGATGGAGAAGACTCTGTTCTCATGTGTATGGAGACTCACCTAGGTTTGATGGAGAAGACCCTGTTCTCATGTGTATGGAGACTCATCTAGGTTTGATGGAGAAGACTCTGTTCTCATGTGTTGGGAGACTCACCTAGGTTTGATGGAGAAGACCCTGTTCTCATGTGTATGGAGACTCACCTAGGTTTGATGGAGAAGACCCTGTTCTTGTGTGTAGGGAGACTCACCTAGGTTTGATGGAGAAGACCCTGTTCTTGTGTGTAATGAGACTCATCTATGTGTGATGGAGAAGACCCTGTTCTTGTGTGTATGGAGATTCACCTAGGTTTGATGGAGAAGACTCTGTTTTCATGTGTATGGAGACTCACCTAGGTTTGATGGAGAAGACTCTGTTCTCATGTGTTGGGAGAATCATCTAGGTGTGATGGAGAATACTCTGTTCTCATGTGTATGGAGACTCACCTAGGTTTGATGGAGAAGACCCTGTTCTTGTGTGTATAAAGACTCACCTAGGTTTGATGGAGAAGACCCTGTTCTCATGTGTATGGAGACTCACCTAGGTTTGATGGAGAAGACCCTGTTCATGTGTGTATGGAGACTCACCTAGGTTTGATGGAGAAGACCCTGTTCTCATGTGTATGGAGACTCACCTAGGTTTGATGGAGAAGACCCTGTTCATGTGTGTATGGAGACTCACCTAGGTTTGATGGAGAAGACCCTGTTCTCATGTGTATGGAGACTCACCTAGGTTTGATGGAGAAGACCCTGTTCTCGTGTGTATGGAAACTCACCTAGGTTTGATGGAGAAGACCCTGTTCTCATGTGTATGGAGACTCACCTAGGTTTGATGGAGAAGACCCTGTTCTCATGTGTATGGAGACTCACCTAGGTTTGATGGAGAAGACCCTGTTCTCGTGTGTATGGAGACTCACCTAGGTTTGATGGAGAAGACCCTGCTCTCGTGTGTATTGAAACTCACCTAGGTTTGATGGAGAAGACCCTGTTCTCATGTGTATGGAGACTCACCTAGGTTTGATGGAGAAGACCCTGTTCTCATGTGTATGGAGACTCACCTAGGTTTGATGGAGAAGACCCTGTTAATGTGTGTATGGAGACTCACCTAGGTTTGATGGAGAAGACTCTGTTCTCATGTGTTGGGAGACTCATCTAGGTTTGATGGAGAATACCCTGTTCTCATGTGTATGGAGACTCACCTAGGTTTGATGGAGAAGACCTTGTTCATGTGTGTATGGAGACTCACCTAGGTTTGATGGAGAAGACCCTGTTCTCATGTGTATGGAGACTCACCTAGGTTTGATGGAGAAGACCCTGTTCATGTGTGTATGGAGACTCACCTAGGTTTGATGGAGAAGACCCTGTTCTCATGTGTATGGAGACTCACCTAGGTTTGATGGAGAAGACCATGTTCTCATGTGTATGGAGACTCATCTAGGTGTGATGGAGAAGACCCTGTTCTCATGTGTATGGAGACTCATCTAGGTTTGATGGAGAAGACTCTGTTCTCATGTGTTGGGAGAATCATCTAGGTGTGATGGAGAATACTCTGTTCTCATGTGTATGGAGACTCACCTAGGTTTGATGGAGAAGACCCTGTTCTCATGTGTATGGAGACTCACCTAGGTTTGATGGAGAAGACCCTGTTCTCATGTGTAGGGAGACTCACCTAGGTTTGATGGAGAAGACCCTGTTCTCATGTGTATGGAGACTCATCTAGGTGTGATGGAGAAGAACCTGTTCTCATGTGTATGGAGACTCACCTAGGTTTGATGGAGTAGACTCTGTTCTTGTTTGTAGGGAGACTCACCTAGGTTTGATGGAGAAGACCCTGTTCATGTGTGAATGGAGACTCACCTAGGTTTGATGGAGAAGACCCTGTTCATGTGTGTATGGAAACTCACCTAGGTTTGATGGAGAAGACCCTGTTCTTGTGTGTAGGGAGACTCACCTAGGTTTGATGGAGAATACTCTGTTCTCATGTGTATGGAGACTCACCTAGGTGTGATGGAGAAGACCCTGTTCATGTGTGTATGGAGACTCACCTAGGTTTGAAGGAGAAGACCCTGTTCTCATGTGTATGGAGACTCACCTAGGTTTGATGGAGAAGACCATGTTCTCATGTGTATGGAGACTCATCTAGGTGTGATGGAGAAGACCCTGTTCTCATGTGTATGGAGACTCATCTAGGTTTGATGGAGACGACTCTGTTCTCATGTGTTGGGAGAATCATCTAGGTGTGATGGAGAATACTCTGTTCTCATGTGTATGGAGACTCACCTAGGTTTGATGGAGAAGACCCTGTTCTCATGTGTATGGAGACTCACCTAGGTTTGATGGAGAAGACCCTGTTCTCATGTGTAGGGAGACTCACCTAGGTTTGATGGAGAAGACCCTGTTCTCATGTGTATGGAGACTCATCTAGGTGTGATGGAGAAGACCCTGTTCTCATGTGTATGGAGACTCACCTAGGTTTGATGGAGTAGACTCTGTTCTTGTTTGTAGGGAGACTCACCTAGGTTTGATGGAGAAGACCCTGTTCATGTGTGAATGGAGACTCACCTAGGTTTGATGGAGAAGACCCTGTTCTCATGTGTATGGAGACTCACCTAGGTTTGATGGAGAAGACCCTGTTCATGTGTGTATGGAAACTCACCTAGGTTTGATGGAGAAGACCCTGTTCTTGTGGTTAGGGAGACTCACCTAGGTTTGATGGAGAATACTCTGTTCTCATGTGTATGGAGACTCACCTAGGTGTGATGGAGAAGACCCTGTTCATGTGTGTATGGAGACTCACCTAGGTTTGATGGAGAAGACCCTGTTCTCGTGTGTATTGAGACTCACCTAGGTTTGATGGAGAAGATTCTGTTCTCATGTGTATGGAGACTCACCTAGGTTTGATGGAGAAGACCCTGTTCTCATGTGTATGGAGACTCACCTAGGTTTGATGGAGAAGACTCTGTTCTCATGTGTATGGAGACTCACCTAGGTTTGATGGAGAAGACCCTGTTCTCATGTGTATGGAGACTCATCTAGGTTTGATGGAGAAGACTCTGTTCTCATGTGTATGGAGACTCACCTAGGTTTGATGGAGAATACCCTGTTCTCATGTGTATGGAGACTCACCTAGGTTTGATGGAGAAGACCCTGTTCTCATGTGTATGGAGACTCACCTAGGTTTGATGGAGAAGACCCTGTTCATGTGTGTATGGAGACTCACCTAGGTTTGATGGAGAAGACTCTCTTCTCATGTGTATGGAGATTCACCTAGGTTTGATGGAGAAGACCCTGTTCATGTGTGTATGGAGACTCACCTAGGTTTGATGGAGAAGACTCTCTTCTCATGTGTATGGAGATTCACCTAGGTTTGATGGAGAAGACCCTGTTCATGTGTGTATGGAGACTCACCTAGGTTTGATGGAGAAGACCCTGTTCTCATGTGTATGGAGACTCACCTAGGTTTGATGGAGAATACTCTGTTCTCATGTGTATGGAGACTCACCTAGGTTTGATGGAGAAGACCCTGTTCTCATGTGTATGGAGACTCACCTAGGTTTGATGGAGAAGACCCTGTTCTTGTGTGTAGGGAGACTCATCTAGGTTTGATGGAGAAGATCCTGTTCATGTGTGTATGGAGACTCACCTAGGTTTGATGGAGAAGACTCTCTTCTCATGTGTATGGAGATTCACCTAGGTTTGATGGAGAAGACCCTGTTCATGTGTGTATGGAGACTCACCTAGGTTTGATGGAGAAGACTCTCTTCTCATGTGTATGGAGATTCACCTAGGTTTGATGGAGAAGACCCTGGTCTTGTGTGTAGGGAGACTCACCTAGGTTTGATGGAGAGGATCCTGTTCTCATGTGTATGGAGACTCATCTATGTGTGATGGAGAATACCCTGTTCTCATGTGTATGGAGACTCACCTAGGTTTGATGGAGAAGACCCTGTTCTCATGTGTATGGAGACTCACCTAGGTTTGATGGAGAAGACCCTGTTCATGTGTGTATGGAGACTCACCTAGGTTTGATGGAGAAGACTCTCTTCTCATGTGTATGGAGATTCACCTAGGTTTGATGGAGAAGACCCTGGTCTTGTGTGTATGGAGACTCACCTAGGTTTGATGGAGAAGATTCTGTTCTCATGTGTTGGGAGACTCATCTAGGTGTGATGGAGAATACTCTGTTCTCATGTGTATGGAGACTCACCTAGGTTTGATGGAGAAGACCCTGTTCTCATGTGTATGGAGACTCACCTAGGTTTGATGGAGAAGACCCTGTTCTTGTGTGTAGGGAGACTCAATTAGGTTTGATGGAGAAGATCCTGTTCTCATGTGTATGGAGACTCATCTATGTGTGATGGAGAAGACCCTGTTCTCATGTGTATGGAGACTCACATAGGTTTGATGGAGAAGACTCTGTTCTCGTGTGTATTGAGACTCATCTAGGTTTGATGGAGAAGATTCTGTTCTCATGTGTATGGAGACTCACCTAGGTTTGATGGAGAAGACCCTGTTCTCATGTGTATGGAGACTCACCTAGGTTTGATGGAGAAGACTCTGTTCTCGTGTGTATTGAGACTCATCTAGGTTTGATGGAGAAGATTTTGTTCTCATGTGTATGGAGACTCACCTAGGTTTGATGGAGAAGACCCTGTTCTCATGTGTATGGAGACTCACCTAGGTTTGATGGAGAAGACCCTGTTCTTGTGTGTAGGGAGACTCACCTAGGTTTGATGGAGAAGATCCTGTTCTCATGTGTATGGAGACTCATCTATGTGTGATGGAGAATACCCTGTTCTCATGTGTATGGAGACTCACCTAGGTTTGATGGAGAAGACCCTGTTCCCATGTGTATGGAGACTCACCTAGGTTTGATGGAGAAGACCCTGTTCATGTGTGTATGGAGACTCACCTAGGTTTGATGGAGAAGACTCTCTTCTCATGTGTATGGAGATTCACCTAGGTTTGATGGAGAAGACCCTGGTCTTGTGTGTATGGAGACTCACCTAGGTTTGATGGAGAAGATTCTGTTCTCATGTGTTGGGAGACTCATCTAGGTGTGATGGAGAATACTCTGTTCTCATGTGTATGGAGACTCACCTAGGTTTGATGGAGAAGACCCTGTTCTCATGTGTATGGAGACTCACCTAGGTTTGATGGAGAAGACCCTGTTCTTGTGTGTAGGGAGACTCACCTAGGTTTGATGGAGAAGATCCTGTTCTCATGTGTATGGAGACTCATCTATGTGTGATGGAGAAGACCCTGTTCTCATGTGTATGGAGACTCACCTAGGTTTGATGGAGAAGACTCTGTTCTCGTGTGTATTGAGACTCATCTAGGTTTGATGGAGAAGATTCTGTTCTCATGTGTATGGAGACTCACCTAGGTTTGATGGAGAAGACCCTGTTCTCATGTGTATGGAGACTCACCTAGGTTTGATGGAGAAGACTCTGTTCTCATGTGTTTGGAGACTCACCAAGGTTTGATGGAGAAGACTCTGTTCTCGTGTGTATTGAGACTCATCTAGGTTTGATGGAGAAGATTCTGTTCTCATGTGTATGGAGACTCACCTAGGTTTGATGGAGAAGACCCTGTTCTCATGTGTATGGAGACTCACCTAGGTTTGATGGAGAAGACCCTGTTCTTGTGTGTAGGGAGACTCACCTAGGTTTGATGGAGAAGATCCTGTTCTCATGTGTATGGAGACTCATCTATGTGTGATGGAGAATACCCTGTTCTCATGTGTATGGAGACTCACCTAGGTTTGATGGAGAAGACCCTGTTCTCATGTGTATGGAGACTCACCTAGGTTTGATGGAGAAGACCCTGTTCATGTGTGTATGGAGACTCACCTAGGTTTGATGGAGAAGACTCTCTTCTCATGTGTATGGAGATTCACCTAGGTTTGATGGAGAAGACCCTGGTCTTGTGTGTATGGAGACTCACCTAGGTTTGATGGAGAAGATTCTGTTCTCATGTGTTGGGAGACTCATCTAGGTGTGATGGAGAATACTCTGTTCTCATGTGTATGGAGACTCACCTAGGTTTGATGGAGAAGACCCTGTTCTCATGTGTATGGAGACTCACCTAGGTTTGATGGAGAAGACCCTGTTCTTGTGTGTAGGGAGACTCACCTAGGTTTGATGGAGAAGATCCTGTTCTCATGTGTATGGAGACTCATCTATGTGTGATGGAGAAGACCCTGTTCTCATGTGTATGGAGACTCACCTAGGTTTGATGGAGAAGACTCTGTTCTCGTGTGTATTGAGACTCATCTAGGTTTGATGGAGAAGATTCTGTTCTCATGTGTATGGAGACTCACCTAGGTTTGATGGAGAAGACCCTGTTCTCATGTGTATGGAGACTCACCTAGGTTTGATGGAGAAGACTCTGTTCTCATGTGTTTGGAGACTCACCAAGGTTTGATGGAGAAGACTCTGTTCTCGTGTGTATTGAGACTCATCTAGGTTTGATGGAGAAGATTCTGTTCTCATGTGTATGGAGACTCACCTAGGTTTGATGGAGAAGACCCTGTTCTCATGTGTATGGAGACTCACCTAGGTTTGATGGAGAAGACTCTGTTCTCATGTGTATGGAGACTCACCTAGGTTTGATGGAGAAGACCCTGTTCTCATGTGTATGGAGACTCATCTAGGTTTGATGGAGAAGACTCTGTTCTCATGTGTTGGGAGACTCATCTAGGTGTGATGGAGAATACTCTGTTCTCATGTGTATGGAGACTCACCTAGGTTTGATGGAGAAGACCCTGTTCTCATGTGTATGGAGACTCACCTAGGTTTGATGGAGAAGACCCTGTTCTCATGTGTATGGAGACTCACTTAGGTTTGATGGAGAAGACCCTGTTCTTGTGTGTATGGAGACTCACCTAGGTTTGATGGAGGAGACTCTGTTCTCATGTGTATGGAGATTCACCTAGGTTTGATGGAGAAGACCCTGTTCATGTGTGTATGGAGACTCATCTAGGTTTGATGGAGAAGACCCTGTTCTCATGTGTATGGAGACTCATCTATGTGTGATGGAGAATACTCTGTTCTCATGTGTATGGAGACTCACCTAGGTTTGATGGAGAATACTCTGTTCTTGTGTGTATGAAGACTCACCTAGGTTTGATGGAGAAGACCCTGTTCTCATGTGTATGGAGACTCATCTAGGTGTGATGGAGAATACTCTGTTCTCATGTGTATGGAGACTCACCTAGGTTTGATGGAGAAGACCCTGTTCTCATGTGTATGGAGACTCATCTAGGTGTGATGGAGAATACTCTGTTCTCATGTGTATGGAGACTCACCTAGGTTTGATGGAGAAGACCCTGTTCTCATGTGTATGGAGACTCACCTAGGTTTGATGGAGAAGACCCTGTTCTTGTGTGTAGGGAGACTCACCTAGGTTTGATGGAGAAGATCCTGTTCTCATGTGTATGGAGACTCATCTATGTGTGATGGAGAAGACCCTGTTCTCATGTGTATGGAGACTCACCTAGGTTTGATGGAGAAGACTCTGTTCTCGTGTGTATTGAGACTCATCTAGGTTTGATGGAGAAGATTCTGTTCTCATGTGTATGGAGACTCACCTAGGTTTGATGGAGAAGACAGTGTTCTCATGTGTATGGAGACTCACCTAGGTTTGATGGAGAAGACTCTGTTCTCATGTGTTTGGAGACTCACCAAGGTTTGATGGAGAAGACTCTGTTCTCGTGTGTATTGAGACTCATCTAGGTTTGATGGAGAAGATTCTGTTCTCATGTGTATGGAGACTCAATTAGGTTTGATGGAGAAGACCCTGTTCTCATGTGTATGGAGACTCACCTAGGTTTGATGGAGAAGACTCTGTTCTCATGTGTATGGAGACTCACCTAGGTTTGATGGAGAAGACCCTGTTCTCATGTGTATGGAGACTCATCTAGGTTTGATGGAGAAGACTCTGTTCTCATGTGTATGTAGACTCACCTAGGTTTGATTGAGAAGACCTTGTTCTCATGTGTATGGAGACTCACCTAGGTTTGATGGAGAAGACCCTGTTCTCATGTGTATGGAGACTCACCTAGGTTTGATGGAGAAGACTCTGTTCTCATGTGTATGGAGACTCACCTAGGTTTGATGGAGAAGACCCTGTTCTCATGTGTATGGAGACTCATCTAGGTTTGATGGAGAAGACTCTGTTCTCGTGTGTTGGGAGACTCATCTAGGTGTGATGGAGAATACTCTGTTCTCATGTGTATGGAGACTCACCTAGGTTTGATGGAGAAGACCCTGTTCTTGTGTGTATGGAGACTCACCTAGGTTTGATGGAGAAGACCCTGTTCTCGTGTGTATGGAGACTCACCTAGTTTTGATGGAGAAGACCCTGTTCTCATGTGTATGGAGACTCACCTAGGTTTGATGGAGAAGACCCTGTTCTCATGTGTATGGAGACTCACCTAGGTTTGATGGAGAAGACCCTGTTCTCATGTGTAGGGAGACTCACCTAGGTTTGATGGAGAAGACCCTGTTCTCATGTGTATGGAGACTCATCTAGGTGTGATGGAGAAGACCCTGTTCTCATGTGTATGGAGACTCACCTAGGTTTGATGGAGAAGACCCTGTTCTCATGTGTATGGAGACTCATCTAGGTGTGATGGAGAAGACCCTGTTCTCATGTGTATGGAGACTCATCTATGTTTGATGGAGAAGACTCTGTTCTCATGTGTATGGAGACTCACCTAGGTTTGATGGAGAAGACCCTGTTCTTGTGTGTATGAAGACTCACCTAGGTTTAATGGAGAAGACCCTGTTCTCATGTGTATGGAGACTCACCTAGGTTTGATGGAGAAGACCCTGTTCATGTGTGTATGGAGACTCACCTAGGTTTGATGGAGAAGACCCTGTTCTCATGTGTATGGAGACTCACCTAGGTATGATGGAGAAGACCCTGTTCTCATGTGTATGGAGACTCACCTAGGTTTGATGGAGAAGACCTTGTTCTCATGTGTATGGAGACTCACCTAGGTTTGATGGAGAAGACCCTGTTCTCATGTGTATGGAGACTCACCTAGGTTTGATGGAGAAGACCCTGTTCAGGTGTGTATGGAGACTCACCTAGGTTTGATGGAGAAGACTCTGTTCTCATGTGTATGGAGATTCACCTAGGTTTGATGGAGAAGACCCTGTTCATGTGTGTATGGAGACTCACCTAGGTTTGATGGAGAAGACCCTGTACTCATGTGTATGGAGACTCACCTAGGTTTGATGGAGAAGATTCTGTTCTCATGTGTTGGGAGACTCATCTAGGTGTGATGGAGAATACTCTGTTCTCATGTGTATGGAGACTCACCTAGGTTTGATGGAGAAGACCCTGTTCTTGTGTGTAGGGAGACTCACCTAGGTTTGATGGAGAAGACCCTGTTCTTGTGTGTAATGAGACTCATCTATGTGTGATGGAGAAGACCCTGTTCTCCTGTGTATGGAGACTCACCTAGGTTTGATGGAGAAGACTCTGTTCTTGTGTGTATGGAGACTCATGAAGGTGTGATGGAGAAGACCCTGTTCTCATGTGTATGGAGACTCACCTAGGTTTGATGGAGAATACCCTGTTCTCGTGTGTATGGAGACTCACCTACGTTTGATGGAGAAGACTCTGTTCTTGTGTGTAGGGAGACTCACCTAGGTTTGATGGAGAAGACTATGTTCTTGTGTGTATGGAGACTCATCTAGGTTTGATGGAGAAGACTCTGTTCTCATGTGTAGGGAGACTCACCTAGGTTTGATGGAGAAGACTATGTTCTTGTGTGTATGGAGACTCATCTAGGTTTGATGGAGAAGACCCTGTTCATGTGCGTATGGAGACTCACCTAGGTTTGATGGAGAAGACCCTGTTCTCATGTGTATGGAGACTCACCTAGGTTTGATGGAGAAGACTCTGTTCTTGTGTGTAAGGAGACTCACCTAGG
The DNA here is from genome assembly GCA_936450465.1 of Gibbula magus. Lineage (NCBI taxonomy): Eukaryota > Metazoa > Mollusca > Gastropoda > Trochida > Trochidae > Gibbula > Gibbula magus. The sequence goes on along the minus strand of OW388291.1, from coordinate 92,427,016 downwards.
TTTGATGGAAAAGACCCTGTTCTCATGTGTTGGGAGAAGACTTTCCATAATGTCAGCGTTCAGCGAATCCGTCGTGGTGCGAATCGCAAACGAATCAAGAAGACCTTTGGCTTGGGAAACAGGAACATGGTTTTCATACGGCTGTAGCCACTTTCGGTTGTCATATAGGCCAATCAAAATGGACGCTGGGTTACCGGTTATCTGATGATAAAAAAAATAAGATGATCATGTCCAATATTTGAAAAATCATTAATTAACATTTTGATAATTACATATTCAAACATATAAATATGTCCGTGTGGTATTGTTTGTCAACCTATTTATTTTGTAATATGGCAAAGAAATGAAGTATCAAACGATCGTAGGCCAAAATTAATAAGAACATTCATATGATAATAAGATCAGCAAGCAAATTATTAATTAATCATTATGACTGAATTGTGATTTATACACAAACGCTTATTGAATTAGTCTTGAAAGGTGGCCAAAATAGTTATACTTTTTTTTTATAAATATGCACGTTATCCATTTAATTCCATTGCTCCTTGACAGACAGTACACAATTACCTAAATATTTATAAGATTGAATTTTTTAAGTTGTGAAAAAATACCACACAACGTAAATATTGTAAAGGACCATCTAGTTCTGTGGAGAGCCGACCTCCCCAATGCAATGACTGCACTATTGTGATGTAAATAATAACACTGTCATTGCATCAAGGACGTTGGCCGTCAACAGAAATGAGCTTTTGTTTAGTTTTAATACATGTTGATATGTGCATACTGAAGTTGGTAAATGCTTCAAATAATACTATCTACGTCATTTTAGATTGCATCTCCCATTGCCATAAGGTAATGAAGAATCCGTCGATTTTTCAAATTAGCTGGAGATACCTGTAAACCTTCCACTAGATAGAACCCGCTGCCCGTGAAGGTATCGGTGTCCGTAAATCGTCGATGGTAGAGAGTTGCCTTGGTCTTCCCATCAAACACAACCATCGAGTAGTGGACGAGACTCATGTGGTGTGGCCCTGCACAAACATACATACACATTTCAACGGATACCATTGTCACGTGGTGCAGCCCTGCACAAACATACATACACATTGTAACGGATACCATTGTTACGTGGTGCAGCCCTGCACAAACATACATACACATAGTAACGGATACCATTGTCATGTGGTGCGGCCCTGCACAAACATACAAACACATAGTAACAGATACCATTGTTACGTGGTGCGGCCCTGCACAAACATACATACACAGTGTAACGGATACCATTGTCATGTGGTGCGGCCCTGCACAAACATACATACACATTGTAACGGATACCATTGTCATGTGGTGCGGCCCTGCACAAACATACATAGACATTGTAACGGATACCATTGTCATGTTGTGCGGCCCTGCACAAACATACATACACAGTGTAACGGATACCATTGTCATGTGGTGCGGCCCTGCACAAACATACATACACATTGTAACGGATACCATTGTTACGTGGTGCGGCCCTGCACAAACATACATACACAGTGTAACGGATACCATTGTCATGTGGCCCGGCCCTGCACAAACATACATACACATTGTAACGGATACCATTGTTACGTGGTGCGGCCCTGCACAAACATACATACACAGTGTAACGGATACCATTGTCATGTGGTGCGGCCCTGCACAAACATACATACACATTGTAACGGATATCATTGTAATGTGGTGCTGCCCTGCACAAACATACAAACACATAGTAACAGATACCATTGTCATGTGGCGCGGCCCTGCACAAACATACAAACACATAGTAACAGATACCATTGTTACGTGGTGCGGCCCTGCACAAACATACATACACAGTGTAACGGATACCATTGTCATGTGGTGCGGCCCTGCACAAACATACATACACATTGTAACGGATACCATTGTCATGTGGTGCGGCCCTGCACAAACATACATAGACATTGTAACGGATACCATTGTCATGTTGTGCGGCCCTGCACAAACATACATACACAGTGTAACGGATACCATTGTCATGTGGTGCGGCCCTGCACAAACATACATACACATTGTAACGGATACCATTGTTACGTGGTGCGGCCCTGCACAAACATACATACACAGTGTAACGGATACCATTGTCATGTGGCCCGGCCCTGCACAAACATACATACACAGTGTAACGGATACCATTGTCATGTGGTGCGGCCCTGCACAAACAAACATACACATTGTAACGGATACCATTGTTACGTGGTGCGGCCCTGCACAAACATACATACACAGTGTAACGGATACCATTGTCATTTGGCGCGGCCCTGCACAAACATACATACACATTGTAACGGATATCATTGTCATGTGGCGCGGCCCTGCACTAACATACATAGACATTGTAACGGATACCATTGTTACGTGGTGCGGCCCTGCACAAACATACATACACATTGTAACGGATACCATTGTTACGTGGTGCAGCCCTGCACAAACATACATACACATAGTAACGGATACCATTGTCATGTGGTGCGGCCCTGCACAAACATACAAACACATAGTAACAGATACCATTGTTACGTGGTGCGGCCCTGCACAAACATACATACACAGTGTAACGGATACCATTGTCATGTGGTGCGGCCCTGCACAAACATACATACACATTGTAACGGATACCATTGTCATGTGGTGCGGCCCTGCACAAACATACATAGACATTGTAACGGATACCATTGTCATGTTGTGCGGCCCTGCACAAACATACATACACAGTGTAACGGATACCATTGTCATGTGGTGCGGCCCTGCACAAACATACATACACATTGTAACGGATACCATTGTTACGTGGTGCGGCCCTGCACAAACATACATACACAGTGTAACGGATACCATTGTCATGTGGCCCGGCCCTGCACAAACATACATACACAGTGTAACGGATACCATTGTCATGTGGTGCGGCCCTGCACAAACATACATACACATTGTAACGGATACCATTGTCATGTGGCGCGGCCCTGCACTAACATACATAGACATTGTGACGGATACCATTGTTACGTGGTGCGGCCCTGCACAAACATACATACACATTGTAACGGATATCATTGTCATGTGGCGCGGCCCTGCACTAACATACATACACATTGTAACGGATACCATTGTTACGTGGTGCGGCCCTGCACAAACATACATACACAGTGTAACGGATACCATTGTCATGTGGTGCGGCCCTGCACAAACATACATACACATTGTAACGGATATCATTGTAATGTGGTGCTGCCCTGCACAAACATACATAGACATTGTAACAGGTACCATTGTCATGGTGTGCGGCCCTGCACAAACATACATACACATTGTAACGGATACCATTGTTACGTGGTGCGGCCCTGCACAAACATACATACACATTGTAACGGATATCATTGTAATGTGGTGCTGCCCTGCACTAACATACATAGACATTGTAACGGATACCATTGTCATGTGGTGCGGCCCTGCACAAACATACATACACATTGTAACGGATACCATTGTCATGTTGTGCGGCCCTGCACAAACATACATACACAGTGTAACGGATACCATTGTCATGTGGTGCGGCCCTGCACAAACATACATACACAGTGTTACGGATACCATTGTCATGTGGTGCGGCCCTGCACAAACATACATACACAGTGTAACGGATACCATTGTCATGTGGTGCGGCCCTGCACAAACATACATACACAGTGTAACGGATACCATTGTTACGTGGCGCGGCCCTGCACAAACATACATACACAGTGTAACGGATACCATTGTCATGTGGCGCGGCCCTGCACAAAAATACATACACATTGTAACGAATACCATTGTTACGTGAAGCGGCCCTGCACAAACATACATACACAGTGTAACGGATACCATTGTCATGTGGTGCGGCCCTGCACAAACATACATACACATTGTAACGGATACCATTGTTACTTGGTGCGGCCCTGCACAAACATACATACACAGTGTAACGGATACCATTGTCATGTGGCGCGGCCCTGCACAAACATACATACACATTGTAACGGATATCATTGTAATGTGGTGCTGCCCTGCACTAACATACATAGACATTGTAACGGATACCATTGTCATGTTGTGCAGCCCTGCACAAACATACATAGACATTGTAATGGATACCATTGTCATGTTGTGCGGCCCTGCACAAACATACATACACATTGTAATGGATACCATTGTCATGTTGTGCGGCCCTGCACAAACATACATAGACATTGTAACGGATACCATTGTTACGTGGTGCGGCCCTGCACAAACATACATACACAGTGTAACGGATACCATTGTCATGTGGTGCGGCCCTGCACAAACATACATACACATTGTAACGGATACCATTGTTACGTGGTGCGGCCCTGCACAAACATACACAGACATTGTAACGGATACCATTGTCATGTGGCGCGGCCCTGCACAAACATACATACACAGTGTAACGGATACCATTGTTACGTGGTGCGGCCCTGCACAAACATACATACACAGTGTAACGGATACCATTGTCATGTGGCGCGGCCCTGCATAAACATACATACACAGTGTAACGGATACCATTGTTACGTGGTGCGGCCCTGCACTAACATACATACACATTGTAACGGATACCATTGTCATGTGGTGCGGCCCTGCACTAACATACATACACATTGTAACGGATACCATTGTCATGTGGCGCGGCCCTGCACAAACATACATACACATTGTAATGGATACCATTGTCATGTTGTGCGGCCCTGCACAAACATACATAGACATTGTAACGGATACCATTGTTACGTGGTGCGGCCCTGCACAAACATACATACACAGTGTAACGGATACCATTGTCATGTGGTGCGGCCCTGCACAAACATACATACACATTGTAACGGATACCATTGTTACGTGGTGCGGCCCTGCACAAACATACATAGACATTGTAACGGATACCATTGTCATGTGGCGCGGCCCTGCACAAACATACATACACAGTGTAACGGATACCATTGTTACGTGGTGCGGCCCTGCACAAACATACATACACAGTGTAACGGATACCATTGTCTTGTGGCGCGGCCCTGCACAAACATACATACACAGTGTAACGGATACCATTGTTATGTGGTGCGGCCCTGCACTAACATACATACACATTGTAACGGATACCATTGTCATGTGGTGCGGCCCTGCACTAACATACATACACATTCTAACGGATACCATTGTCATGTGGCGCGGCCCTGCACAAACATACATACACAGTGTAACGGATACCATTGTTACGTGGTGCGGCCCTGCACAAACATACATACACAATGTAACGGATACCATTGTCATGTGGTGCGGCCCTGCACTAACATACATACACATTGTAACGGATACCATTGTCATGTGGCGCGGCCCTGCACAAACATACATACACAGTGTAACGGATACCATTGTTACGTGGTGCGGCCCTGCACAAACATACATACACATTGTAACGGATACCATTGTCATGTGGCGCGGCCCTGCACAAACATACATACACATTGTAACGGATACCATTGTCATGTGGTGCGGCCCTGCACTAACATACATACACAGTGTAACGGATACCATTGTCATGTGGCGCGGCCCTGCACAAACATACATACACAGTGTAACGGATACCATTGTTACGTGGTGCGGCCCTGCACAAACATACATACACAGTGTAACGGATACCATTGTCATGTGGCGCGGCCCCGCACAAACATACATACACAGTGTAACGGATACCATTGTTACGTGGTGCGGCCCTGCACTAACATACATACACATTGTAACGGATACCATTGTCATGTGGCGCGGCCCTGCACAAACATACATACACAGTGTAACGGATACCATTGTCATGTGGCGCGGCCCTGCACAAACATACATACACATTGTAACGGATACCATTGTTACGTGGTGCGGCCCTGCACAAACATACATACACAGTGTAACGGATACCATTGTCATGTGGTGCGGCCCTGCACAAACATACATACACATTGTAACGGATACCATTGTTACGTGGTGCGGCCCTGCACAAACATACATACACAGTGTAACGGATATCATTGTAATGTTGTGCGGCCCTGCACAAACATACATACACATTGTAACGGATACCATTGTCATGTTGTGCGGCCCTGCACAAACATACATACACATTGTAACGGATACCATTGTTACGTGGCGCGGCCCTGCACAAACATACATACACATTGTAACGGATACCATTGTTACGTGGTGCGGCCCTGCACAAACATACATACACAGTGTAACGGATACCATTGTCATGTGGCGCGGCCCTGCACAAACATACATACACAGTGTAACGGATATCATTGTAATGTGGTGCGGCCCTGCACAAACATACATACACATTGTAACGGATACCATTGTCATGTTGTGCGGCCCTGCACAAACATACATACACATTGTAACGGATACCATTGTCATGTTGTGCGGCCCTGCACAAACATACATACACATTGTAACGGATATCATTGTAATGTTGTGCGGCCCTGCACAAACATACATACACATTGTAACGGATACCATTGTCATGTTGTGCGGCCCTGCACAAACATACATACACATTGTAACGGATACCATTGTTACGTGGCGCGGCCCTGCACAAACATACATACACAGTGTAACGGATACCATTGTCATGTGGTGCGGCCCTGCACTAACATACATAGACATTGTAACGGATACCATTGTTACGTGGTGCGGCCCTGCACAAACATACATACACAGTGTAACGGATACCATTGTCATGTGGCGCGGCCCTGCACAAACATATACATACACAGTGTAACGGATACCATTGTCATGTGGCGTGGCCCTGCACAAACATACATACACATTGTAACGGATACCATTGTTACGTGGTGCGGCCCTGCACAAACATACATACACATTGTAACGGATACCATTGTTACGTGGTGCGGCCCTGCACAAACATACATACACATTGTAACGGATATCATTGTAATGTGGTGAGGCCCTGCACTAACATACATAGACATTGTAACGGATACCATTGTCATGTGGTGCGGCCCTGCACAAACATACATACACATTGTAACGGATACCATTGTCATGTTGTGCGGCCCTGCACAAACATACATACACAGTGTAACGGATACCATTGTCATGTGGTGCGGCCCTGCACAAACATACATACACAGTGTAACGGATACCATTGTCATGTGGTGCGGCCCTGCACAAACATACATACACAGTGTAACGGATACCATTGTCATGTGGTGCGGCCCTGCACAAACATACATACACAGTGTAACGGATACCATTGTTACGTGGCGCGGCCCTGCACAAACATACATACACAGTGTAACGGATACCATTGTCATGTGGCGCGGCCCTGCACAAAAATACATACACATTGTAACGAATACCATTGTTACGTGAAGCGGCCCTGCACAAACATACATACACAGTGTAACGGATACCATTGTCATGTGGTGCGGCCCTGCACAAACATACATACACATTGTAACGGATACCATTGTTACTTGGTGCGGCCCTGCACAAACATACATACACAGTGTAACGGATACCATTGTCATGTGGCGCGGCCCTGCACAAACATACATACACATTGTAACGGATATCATTGTAATGTGGTGCTGCCCTGCACTAACATACATAGACATTGTAACGGATACCATTGTCATGTTGTGCGGCCCTGCACAAACATACATAGACATTGTAATGGATACCATTGTCATGTTGTGCGGCCCTGCACAAACATACATACACATTGTAATGGATACCATTGTCATGTTGTGCGGCCCTGCACAAACATACATAGACATTGTAACGGATACCATTGTTACGTGGTGCGGCCCTGCACAAACATACATACACAGTGTAACGGATACCATTGTCATGTGGTGCGGCCCTGCACAAACATACATACACATTGTAACGGATACCATTGTTACGTGGTGCGGCCCTGCACAAACATACACAGACATTGTAACGGATACCATTGTCATGTGGCGCGGCCCTGCACAAACATACATACACAGTGTAACGGATACCATTGTTACGTGGTGCGGCCCTGCACAAACATACATACACAGTGTAACGGATACCATTGTCATGTGGCGCGGCCCTGCATAAACATACATACACAGTGTAACGGATACCATTGTTACGTGGTGCGGCCCTGCACTAACATACATACACATTGTAACGGATACCATTGTCATGTGGTGCGGCCCTGCACTAACATACATACACATTGTAACGGATACCATTGTCATGTGGCGCGGCCCTGCACAAACATACATACACATTGTAATGGATACCATTGTCATGTTGTGCGGCCCTGCACAAACATACATAGACATTGTAACGGATACCATTGTTACGTGGTGCGGCCCTGCACAAACATACATACACAGTGTAACGGATACCATTGTCATGTGGTGCGGCCCTGCACAAACATACATACACATTGTAACGGATACCATTGTTACGTGGTGCGGCCCTGCACAAACATACATAGACATTGTAACGGATACCATTGTCATGTGGCGCGGCCCTGCACAAACATACATACACAGTGTAACGGATACCATTGTTACGTGGTGCGGCCCTGCACAAACATACATACACAGTGTAACGGATACCATTGTCTTGTGGCGCGGCCCTGCACAAACATACATACACAGTGTAACGGATACCATTGTTATGTGGTGCGGCCCTGCACTAACATACATACACATTGTAACGGATACCATTGTCATGTGGTGCGGCCCTGCACTAACATACATACACATTCTAACGGATACCATTGTCATGTGGCGCGGCCCTGCACAAACATACATACACAGTGTAACGGATACCATTGTTACGTGGTGCGGCCCTGCACTAACATACATACACATTGTAACGGATACCATTGTCATGTGGTGCGGCCCTGCACTAACATACATACACATTGTAACGGATACCATTGTCATGTGGCGCGGCCCTGCACAAACATACATACACATTGTAATGGATACCATTGTCATGTTGTGCGGCCCTGCACAAACATACATAGACATTGTAACGGATACCATTGTTACGTGGTGCGGCCCTGCACAAACATACATACACAGTGTAACGGATACCATTGTCATGTGGTGCGGCCCTGCACAAACATACATACACATTGTAACGGATACCATTGTTACGTGGTGCGGCCCTGCACAAACATACATAGACATTGTAACGGATACCATTGTCATGTGGCGCGGCCCTGCACAAACATACATACACAGTGTAACGGATACCATTGTTACGTGGTGCGGCCCTGCACAAACATACATACACAGTGTAACGGATACCATTGTCATGTGGCGCGGCCCTGCACAAACATACATACACAGTGTAACGGATACCATTGTTATGTGGTGCGGCCCTGCACTAACATACATACACATTGTAACGGATACCATTGTCATGTGGTGCGGCCCTGCACTAACATACATACACATTCTAACGGATACCATTGTCATGTGGCGCGGCCCTGCACAAACATACATACACAGTGTAACGGATACCATTGTTACGTGGTGCGGCCCTGCACAAACATACATACACAATGTAACGGATACCTTTGTCATGTGGTGCGGCCCTGCACTAACATACATACACATTGTAACGGATACCATTGTCATTTGGCGCGGCCCTGCACAAACATACATACACAGTGTAACGGATACCATTGTTACGTGGTGCGGCCCTGCACAAACATACATAAACATTGTAACGGATACCATTGTCATGTGGCGCGGCCCTGCACAAACATACATACACATTGTAACGGATACCATTGTCATGTGGTGCGGCCCTGCACTAACATACATACACAGTGTAACGGATACCATTGTCATGTGGCGCGGCCCTGCACAAACATACATACACAGTGTAACGGATACCATTGTTACGTGGTGCGGCCCTGCACAAACATACATACACAGTGTAACGGATACCATTGTCATGTGGCGCGGCCCCGCACAAACATACATACACAGTGTAACGGATACCATTGTTACGTGGTGCGGCCCTGCACTAACATACATACACATTGTAACGGATACCATTGTCATGTGGCGCGGCCCTGCACAAACATACATACACAGTGTAACGGATACCATTGTCATGTGGCGCGGCCCTGCACAAACATACATACACATTGTAACGGATACCATTGTTACGTGGTGCGGCCCTGCACAAACATACATACACAGTGTAACGGATACCATTGTCATGTGGTGCGGCCCTGCACAAACATACATACACATTGTAACGGATACCATTGTTACGTGGTGCGGCCCTGCACAAACATACATACACAGTGTAACGGATATCATTGTAATGTTGTGCGGCCCTGCACAAACATACATACACATTGTAACGGATACCATTGTTACGTGGCGCGGCCCTGCACAAACATACATACACAGTGTAACGGATACCATTGTCATGTGGCGCGGCCCTGCACAAACATACATACACAGTGTAACGGATACCATTGTTACGTGGTGCGGCCCTGCACAAACATACATACACAGTGTAACGGATACCATTGTCATGTGGCGCGGCCCCGCACAAACATACATACACAGTGTAACGGATACCATTGTTACGTGGTGCGGCCCTGCACTAACATACATACACATTGTAACGGATACCATTGTCATGTGGCGCGGCCCTGCACAAACATACATACACAGTGTAACGGATACCATTGTCATGTGGTGCGGCCCTGCACAAACATACATACACATTGTAACGGATACCATTGTCATGTTGTGCGGCCCTGCACAAACATACATACACATTGTAACGGATACCATTGTCATGTTGTGCGGCCCTGCACAAACATACATACACATTGTAACGGATATCATTGTAATGTTGTGCGGCCCTGCACAAACATACATACACATTGTAACGGATACCATTGTCATGTTGTGCGGCCTTGCACAAACATACATACACATTGTAACGGATACCATTGTTACGTGGCGCGGCCCTGCACAAACATACATACACAGTGTAACGGATACCATTGTCATGTGGTGCGGCCCTGCACTAACATACATAGACATTGTAACGGATACCATTGTTACGTGGTGCGGCCCTGCACAAACATACATACACAGTGTAACGGATACCATTGTCATGTGGCGCGGCCCTGCACAAACATACATACACAGTGTAACGGATACCATTGTCATGTGGCGTGGCCCTGCACAAACATACATACACATTGTAACGGATACCATTGTTACGTGGTGCGGCCCTGCACAAACATACATACACAGTGTAACGGATACCATTGTCATGTGGCGCGGCCCTGCACAAACATACATACACAGTGTAACGGATACCATTGTCATGTGGTGCGGCCCTGCACAAACATACATACACATTGTAACGGATACCATTGTTACGTGGTGCGACCCTGCACAAACATACATACACATTGTAACGGATACCATTGTTACGTGGTGCGGCCCTGCACAAACATACATACACAGTGTAACGGATACCATTGTCATGTGGTGCGACCCTGCACAAACATACATACACAGTGTAACGGATACCATTGTTACGTGATGCGACCCTGCACAAACATACATACACAGTGTAACGGATACCATTGTTACGTGGTGCGGCCCTGCACAAACATACATACACATTGTAACGGATACCATTGTTACGTGGTGCGGCCCTGCACAAACATACATACACATTGTAACGGATACCATTGTTACGTGGTGCGGCCCTGCACAAACATACATACACATTGTAACGGATACCATTGTCATGTGGTGCGACCCTGCACAAACATACATACACATTGTAACGGATACCATTGTTACGTGGTGCGGCCCTGCACAAACATACATACACATTGTAACGGATACCATTGTTACGTGGTGCGGCCCTGCACAAACATACATACACATTGTAACGGATACCATTGTCATGTGGTGCGACCCTGCACAAACATACATACACATTGTAACGGATACCATTGTTACGTGGTGCGACCCTGCACAAACATACATACACAGTGTAACGGATACCATTGTTACGTGGTGCGGCCCTGCACTAACATACATAGACATTGTAACGGATACCATTGTTACGTGGTGCGACCCTGCACAAACATACATACACATTGTAACGGATACCATTGTTACGTGGTGCGGCCCTGCACAAACATACATACACATTGTAACGGATACCATTGTCATGTGGTGCGACCCTGCACAAACATACATACACAGTGTAACGGATACCATTGTTACGTGGTGCGGCCCTGCACAAACATACATACACATTGTAACGGATACCATTGTCATGTGGTGCGGCCCTGCACAAACATACATACACATTGTAACGGATACCATTGTCATGTGGTGCGACCCTGCACAAACATACATACACAGTGTAACGGATACCATTGTTACGTGATGCGACCCTGCACAAACATACATACACAGTGTAACGGATACCATTGTTACGTGGTGCGGCCCTGCACAAACATACATACACATTGTAACGGATACCATTGTTACGTGGTGCGGCCCTGCACAAACATACATACACATTGTAACGGATACCATTGTTACGTGGTGCGGCCCTGCACAAACATACATACACATTGTAACGGATACCATTGTCATGTGGTGCGACCCTGCACAAACATACATACACATTGTAACGGATACCATTGTTACGTGGTGCGACCCTGCACAAACATACATACACATTGTAACGGATACCATTGTTACGTGGTGCGGCCCTGCACAAACATACATACACATTGTAACGGATACCATTGTCATGTGGTGCGACCCTGCACAAACATACATACACATTGTAACGGATACCATTGTTACGTGGTGCGGCCCTGCACAAACATACATAGACATTGTAACGGATACCATTGTCATGTGGTGCGACCCTGCACAAACATACATACACAGTGTAACGGATACCATTGTTACGTGGTGCGGCCCTGCACAAACATACATACACAGTGTAACGGATACCATTGTTACGTGGTGCGGCCCTGCACAAACATACATACACATTGTAACGGATACCATTGTCATGTGGTGCGACCCTGCACAAACATACATACACATTGTAACGGATACCATTGTCATGTGGCGCGGCCCTGCACAAACATACATACACAGTGTAACGGATACCATTGTTACGTGGTGCGGCCCTGCACAAACATACATACACATTGTAACGGATACCATTGTTACGTGGTGCGGCCCTGCACAAACATACATACACAGTGTAACGGATACCATTGTCATGTGGTGCGGCCCTGCACAAACATACATACACATTGTAACGGATACCATTGTTACGTGGTGCGGCCCTGCACAAACATACATACACATTGTAACAGATACCATTGTCATGTGGTGCGACCCTGCACAAACATACATACACATTGTAACGGATACCATTGTCATGTGGCGCGGCCCTGCACAAACATACATACACAGTGGAACGGATACCATTGTTACGTGGTGCGGCCCTGCACAAACATACATACACATTGTAACGGATACCATTGTTACGTGGTGCGGCCCTGCACAAACATACATACACAGTGTAACGGATACCATTGTCATGTGGTGCGGCCCTGCACAAACATACATACACATTGTAGCGGATACCATTGTTACGTGGTGCGACCCTGCACAAACATACATACACATTGTAACGGATACCATTGTTACATGGTGCGGCCCTGCACAAACATACATACACATTGTAACGGATACCATTGTCATGTGGTGCGACCCTGCACAAACATACATACACAGTGTAACGGATACCATTGTTACGTGGTGCGGCCCTGCACAAACATACATACACATTGTATCGGATACCATTGTCATGTGGTGCGACCCTGCACAAACATACATACACATTGTAACGGATACCATTGTCATGTGGCGCGGCCCTGCACAAACATACATACACAGTGTAACGGATACCATTGTTACGTGGTGCGGCCCTGCACAAACATACATACACATTGTAACGGATACCATTGTTACGTGGTGCGGCCCTGCACAAACATACATACACAGTGTAACGGATACCATTGTCATGTGGTGCGGCCCTGCACAAACATACATACACATTGTAACGGATACCATTGTTACGTGGTGCGGCCCTGCACAAACATACATACACATTGTAACGGATACCATTGTCATGTGGTGCGACCCTGCACAAACATACATACACATTGTAACGGATACCATTGTCATGTGGCGCGGCCCTGCACAAACATACATACACAGTGGAACGGATACCATTGTTACGTGGTGCGGCCCTGCACAAACATACATACACATTGTAACGGATACCATTGTTACGTGGTGCGGCCCTGCACAAACATACATACACAGTGTAACGGATACCATTGTCATGTGGTGCGGCCCTGCACAAACATACATACACATTGTAGCGGATACCATTGTTACGTGGTGCGGCCCTGCACAAACATACATACACAGTGTAACGGATACCATTGTTACGTGGTGCGGCCCTGCACAAACATACATACACAGTGTAACGGATACCATTGTCATGTGGTGCGGCCCTGCACAAACATACATACACAGTGTAACGGATACCATTGTTACGTGGTGCGGCCCTGCACTAACATACATAGACATTGTAACGGATACCATTGTTACGTGGTGCGGCCCTGCACAAACATACATACACATTGTAACGGATACCATTGTTACGTGGTGCGGCCCTGCACAAACATACATACACAGTGTAACGGATACCTTTGTTACGTGGTGCGGCCCTGCACAAACATACATACACATTGTAACGGATACCATTGTTACGTGGTGCGGCCCTGCACAAACATACATACACAGTGTAACGGATACCATTGTCATGTTGTGCGGCCCTGCACAAACATACATACACATTGTAACGGATACCATTGTTACGTGGTGCGGCCCTGCACAAACATACATACACAGTGTAACGGATACCATTGTTACGTGGTGCGGCCCTGCACAAACATACATACACAGTGTAACGGATACCATTGTTACGTGGTGCGGCCCTGCACTAACATACATACACAGTGTAACGGATACCATTGTTACGTGGTGCGGCCCTGCACTAACATACATACACAGTGTAACGGATACCATTGTTACGTGGTGCGGCCCTGCACAAACATACATACACAGTGTAACGGATACCATTGTTACGTGGTGCGGCCCTGCACTAACATACATAGACATTGTAACGGATACCATTGTTACGTGGTGCGGCCCTGCACAAACATACATACACATTGTAACGGATACCATTGTTACGTGGTGCGGCCCTGCACAAACATACATACACAGTGTAACGGATACCATTGTTACGTGGTGCTGCCCTGCACAAACATACATACACATTGTAACGGATACCATTGTTACGTGGTGCGGCCCTGCACAAACATACATACACAGTGTAACGGATACCATTGTCATGTGGTGCGGCCCTGCACAAACATACATACACATTGTAACGGATACCATTGTTACGTGGTGCGGCCCTGCACAAACATACATACACAGTGTAACGGATACCATTGTTACGTGGTGCGGCCCTGCACAAACATACATACACAGTGTAACGGATACCATTGTTACGTGGTGCGGCCCTGCACTAACATACATACACAGTGTAACGGATACCATTGTTACGTGGTGCGGCCCTGCACTAACATACATACACAGTGTAACGGATACCATTGTTACGTGGTGCGGCCCTGCACAAACATACATACACAGTGTAACGGATACCATTGTCATGTGGTGCGACCCTGCACAAACATACATACACAGTGTAACGGATACCATTGTTACGTGATGCGACCCTGCACAAACATACATACACAGTGTAACGGATACCATTGTTACGTGGTGCGGCCCTGCACAAACATACATACACATTGTAACGGATACCATTGTTACGTGGTGCGGCCCTGCACAAACATACATACACATTGTAACGGATACCATTGTTACGTGGTGCGGCCCTGCACAAACATACATACACATTGTAACGGATACCATTGTCATGTGGTGCGACCCTGCACAAACATACATACACATTGTAACGGATACCATTGTTACGTGGTGCGACCCTGCACAAACATACATACACATTGTAACGGATACCATTGTTACGTGGTGCGGCCCTGCACAAACATACATACACATTGTAACGGATACCATTGTCATGTGGTGCGACCCTGCACAAACATACATACACAGTGTAACGGATACCATTGTTACGTGGTGCGGCCCTGCACAAACATACATACACATTGTAACGGATACCATTGTCATGTGGTGCGACCCTGCACAAACATACATACACATTGTAACGGATACCATTGTCATGTGGCGCGGCCCTGTACAAACATACATACACAGTGTAACGGATACCATTGTTACGTGGTGCGGCCCTGCACAAACATACATACACATTGTAACGGATACCATTGTTACGTGGTGCGGCCCTGCACAAACATACATACACAGTGTAACGGATACCATTGTCATGTGGTGCGGCCCTGCACAAACATACATACACATTGTAACGGATACCATTGTTACGTGGTGCGGCCCTGCACAAACATACATACACATTGTAACGGATACCATTGTCATGTGGTGCGACCCTGCACAAACATACATACACATTGTAACGGATACCATTGTTACGTGGTGCGGCCCTGCACAAACATACATACACAGTGTAACGGATACCATTGTTACGTGGTGCGGCCCTGCACAAACATACATACACAGTGTAACGGATACCATTGTTACGTGGTGCGGCCCTGCACTAACATACATACACAGTGTAACGGATACCATTGTTACGTGGTGCGGCCCTGCACTAACATACATACACAGTGTAACGGATACCATTGTTACGTGGTGCGGCCCTGCACAAACATACATACACAGTGTAACGGATACCATTGTTACGTGGTGCGGCCCTGCACTAACATACATAGACATTGTAACGGATACCATTGTTACGTGGTGCGGCCCTGCACAAACATACATACACATTGTAACGGATACCATTGTTACGTGGTGCGGCCCTGCACAAACATACATACACAGTGTAACGGATACCATTGTTACGTGGTGCTGCCCTGCACAAACATACATACACATTGTAACGGATACCATTGTTACGTGGTGCGGCCCTGCACAAACATACATACACAGTGTAACGGATACCATTGTCATGTGGTGCGGCCCTGCACAAACATACATACACATTGTAACGGATACCATTGTTACGTGGTGCGGCCCTGCACAAACATACATACACAGTGTAACGGATACCATTGTTACGTGGTGCGGCCCTGCACAAACATACATACACAGTGTAACGGATACCATTGTTACGTGGTGCGGCCCTGCACTAACATACATACACAGTGTAACGGATACCATTGTTACGTGGTGCGGCCCTGCACTAACATACATACACAGTGTAACGGATACCATTGTTACGTGGTGCGGCCCTGCACAAACATACATACACAGTGTAACGGATACCATTGTCATGTGGTGCGACCCTGCACAAACATACATACACAGTGTAACGGATACCATTGTTACGTGATGCGACCCTGCACAAACATACATACACAGTGTAACGGATACCATTGTTACGTGGTGCGGCCCTGCACAAACATACATACACATTGTAACGGATACCATTGTTACGTGGTGCGGCCCTGCACAAACATACATACACATTGTAACGGATACCATTGTTACGTGGTGCGGCCCTGCACAAACATACATACACATTGTAACGGATACCATTGTCATGTGGTGCGACCCTGCACAAACATACATACACATTGTAACGGATACCATTGTTACGTGGTGCGACCCTGCACAAACATACATACACATTGTAACGGATACCATTGTTACGTGGTGCGGCCCTGCACAAACATACATACACATTGTAACGGATACCATTGTAATGTGGTGCGACCCTGCACAAACATACATACACAGTGTAACGGATACCATTGTTACGTGGTGCGGCCCTGCACAAACATACATACACATTGTAACGGATACCATTGTCATGTGGTGCGACCCTGCACAAACATACATACACATTGTAACGGATACCATTGTCATGTGGCGCGGCCCTGCACAAACATACATACACAGTGTAACGGATACCATTGTTACGTGGTGCGGCCCTTCACAAACATACATACACATTGTAACGGATACCATTGTTACGTGGTGCGGCCCTGCACAAACATACATACACAGTGTAACGGATACCATTGTCATGTGGTGCGGCCCTGCACAAACATACATACACATTGTAACGGATACCATTGTTACGTGGTGCGGCCCTGCACAAACATACATACACATTGTAACGGATACCATTGTCATGTGGTGCGACCCTGCACAAACATACATACACATTGTAACGGATACCATTGTCATGTGGCGCGGCCCTGCACAAACATACATACACAGTGGAACGGATACCATTGTTACGTGGTGCGGCCCTGCACAAACATACATACACATTGTAACGGATACCATTGTTACGTGGTGCGGCCCTGCACAAACATACATACACAGTGTAACGGATACCATTGTCATGTGGTGCGGCCCTGCACAAACATACATACACATTGTAACGGATACCATTGTTACGTGGTGCGGCCCTGCACAAACATACATACACAGTGTAACGGATACCATTGTTACGTGGTGCGGCCCTGCACAAACATACATACACAGTGTAACGGATACCATTGTCATGTGGTGCGGCCCTGCACAAACATACATACACAGTGTAACGGATACCATTGTTACGTGGTGCGGCCCTGCACTAACATACATAGACATTGTAACGGATACCATTGTTACGTGGTGCGGCCCTGCACAAACATACATACACATTGTAACGGATACCATTGTTACGTGGTGCGGCCCTGCACAAACATACATACACAGTGTAACGGATACCATTGTTACGTGGTGCGGCCCTGCACAAACATACATACACATTGTAACGGATACCATTGTTACGTGGTGCGGCCCTGCACAAACATACATACACAGTGTAACGGATACCATTGTCATGTGGTGCGGCCCTGCACAAACATACATACACATTGTAACGGATACCATTGTTACGTGGTGCGGCCCTGCACAAACATACATACACAGTGTAACGGATACCATTGTTACGTGGTGCGGCCCTGCACAAACATACATACACAGTGTAACGGATACCATTGTTACGTGGTGCGGCCCTGCACAAACATACATACACAGTGTAACGGATACCATTGTTACGTGGTGCGGCCCTGCACTAACATACATACACAGTGTAACGGATACCATTGTTACGTGGTGCGGCCCTGCACAAACATACATACACAGTGTAACGGATACCATTGTTACGTGGTGCGGCCCTGCACTAACATACATAGACATTGTAACGGATACCATTGTTACGTGGTGCGGCCCTGCACAAACATACATACACATTGTAACGGATACCATTGTTACGTGGTGCGGCCCTGCACAAACATACATACACAGTGTAACGGATACCATTGTTACGTGGTGCTGCCCTGCACAAACATACATACACATTGTAACGGATACCATTGTTACGTGGTGCGGCCCTGCACAAACATACATACACAGTGTAACGGATACCATTGTCATGTGGTGCGGCCCTGCACAAACATACATACACAGTGTAACGGATACCATTGTTACGTGATGCGACCCTGCACAAACATACATACACAGTGTAACGGATACCATTGTTACGTGGTGCGGCCCTGCACAAACATACATACACATTGTAACGGATACCATTGTTACGTGGTGCGGCCCTGCACAAACATACATACACATTGTAACGGATACCATTGTTACGTGGTGCGGCCCTGCACAAACATACATACACATTGTAACGGATACCATTGTCATGTGGTGCGACCCTGCACAAACATACATACACATTGTAACGGATACCATTGTTACGTGGTGCGACCCTGCACAAACATACATACACATTGTAACGGATACCATTGTTACGTGGTGCGGCCCTGCACAAACATACATACACATTGTAACGGATACCATTGTCATGTGGTGCGACCCTGCACAAACATACATACACAGTGTAACGGATACCATTGTTACGTGGTGCGGCCCTGCACAAACATACATACACATTGTAACGGATACCATTGTCATGTGGTGCGACCCTGCACTAACATACATAGACATTGTAACGGATACCATTGTTACGTGGTGCGGCCCTGCACAAACATACATACACAGTGTAACGGATACCATTGTCATGTGGTGCGACCCTGCACAAACATACATACACATTGTAACGGATACCATTGTTACGTGGTGCGGCCCTGCACAAACATACATACACAGTGTAACGGATACCATTGTCATGTGGTGCGGCCCTGCACAAACATACATACACATTGTAACGGATACCATTGTTACGTGGTGCGGCCCTGCACAAACATACATACACATTGTAACGGATACCATTGTCATGTGGTGCGACCCTGCACAAACATACATACACATTGTAACGGATACCATTGTCATGTGGCGCGGCCCTGCACAAACATACATACACAGTGGAACGGATACCATTGTTACGTGGTGCGGCCCTGCACAAACATACATACACATTGTAACGGATACCATTGTTACGTGGTGCGGCCCTGCACAAACATACATACACAGTGTAACGGATACCATTGTCATGTGGTGCGGCCCTGCACAAACATACATACACATTGTAACGGATACCATTGTTACGTGGTGCGGCCCTGCACAAACATACATACACAGTGTAACGGATACCATTGTTACGTGGTGCGGCCCTGCACAAACATACATACACAGTGTAACGGATACCATTGTCATGTGGTGCGGCCCTGCACAAACATACATACACAGTGTAACGGATACCATTGTTACGTGGTGCGGCCCTGCACTAACATACATAGACATTGTAACGGATACCATTGTTACGTGGTGCGGCCCTGCACAAACATACATACACATTGTAACGGATACCATTGTTACGTGGTGCGGCCCTGCACAAACATACATACACAGTGTAACGGATACCATTGTTACGTGGTGCGGCCCTGCACAAACATACATACACATTGTAACGGATACCATTGTTACGTGGTGCGGCCCTGCACAAACATACATACACAGTGTAACGGATACCATTGTCATGTGGTGCGGCCCTGCACAAACATACATACACATTGTAACGGTTACCATTGTTACGTGGTGCGGCCCTGCACAAACATACATACACAGTGTAACGGATACCATTGTTACGTGGTGCGGCCCTGCACAAACATACATACACAGTGTAACGGATACCATTGTTACGTGGTGCGGCCCTGCACTAACATACATACACAGTGTAACGGATACCATTGTTACGTGGTGCGGCCCTGCACTAACATACATACACATTGTAACGGATACCATTGTTACGTGGTGCGGCCCTGCACAAACATACATACACAGTGTAACGGATACCATTGTTACGTGGTGCGGCCCTGCACTAACATACATAGACATTGTAACGGATACCATTGTTACGTGGTGCGGCCCTGCACAAACATACATACACATTGTAACGGATACCATTGTTACGTGGTGCGGCCCTGCACAAACATACATACACAGTGTAACGGATACCATTGTTACGTGGTGCTGCCCTGCACAAACATACATACACATTGTTACGGATACCATTGTTACGTGGTGCGGCCCTGCACAAACATACATACACAGTGTAACGGATACCATTGTCATGTGGTGCGGCCCTGCACAAACATACATACACATTGTAACGGATACCATTGTTACGTGGTGCGGCCCTGCACAAACATACATACACAGTGTAACGGATACCATTGTTACGTGGTGCGGCCCTGCACAAACATACATACACAGTGTATGTAGCATTGTAGCTGTGCTGGGCTGTCTTCAGCAAGGTTTGGTTATTGGTAACTATTGGTAACTCGTGTTGATATGTTTAATATCAGAAGACACGAGGGTGAGATTCTCTATGTATCTGACACGATTGCTATATTTTGGCACCTGCATAATCATTCATTCACGTTGTAGCTTACAAAACCGCCATATGTTTAGACGCTTCACACTGTGATATATACACCTATAGAACAAGTGTGTACTAATATCTTTATTTGCCTATACCCATGTGTATAGTTGTTTGTCCCTGCTGTCTTGATCAATTTGTCAAGACACAATTAACACTATATATATATACATAGCCAAAAACGTGTTGCAACCCCGTACATTCAAACCTAAAATGTGGCAATTTTAGGATACATGTATTGAATTAAACACTAAAGACATAAAGATAGGATAGTATCATAGAAACTATGCGATACACATTAGGTTTCAGAGGACGAGAACAAAAATGTTGTTACCAAGGTGACTTTCACATATCAAAACATCTTTTTTCAAGCAAAATTTGGAAGGAACTGGTTCTTAAAATTCCATCCCCGTTTTCAACATTTTTTGACAACTAGTGATAAAAAGGTTATAATCATACGATTTAGGAATTCTTCTGAGATCCTTATGAGTTCGAGTCGTTAATCAAACACATCTCTGTGATTTAGAGGTGTCATTACAGTGATACAGACCGAATATCGTCTCTAAGCAACTTTGTTCAAATTTGTCTTTTTCCAAACAATCTGATTTTGAAGGTTCATACTGCTTTAACGAGTGACGTTTGGTAAAAAGTAAGTTACTAAAGGCTCATCAGTTCACTTGAAAGAATGAAGCTGCTTACATTAGAACAACCAATGCTGACTTTAAAGTTTCAGTCTAACAATACTTGTTCCTGGACACCAATATAGCAGAATTTTATGAAAGCAAATATCACAAAGTTGTGAAACGTTATCTGAATAACATTTGCTTCGTTAGACTGGTAGATAATGCTTCTGTCATATCACAAAGTTGATTGTCCTGAAACATTGTCAGACAATATTTACTGTTGAAAAAACTTGGGGGTGCAACACTATTTTTGCTATGTATATTTTGTATCTTTGTATAGCTCTTGTACCACAGTTGGTGGCGATGTGAGTAATAAAACTGATTATTACCTATGGGGGAAATCATATCGGGGTTCATATTTTTCGTACGATGCCCTAGGGCAACATATCACTTTGTCATGGTGACGTGACGTCATAAACAATGATGTGACGTCACGTTTCGTCTGTGACGTTGCATTCTAAATTCGCGACGGCGGGTCGCCAGCCTATGGTTGAAAGTGGATTTTAGTGTGTTTTCATTAATTTCACGACTTGGGTAATAAACAGAATATTATATTAGTGTCTATGCCATACAGTGTTTACGACACTCGTGCCTGAATATCGGTATATCCCTCGCTCTCGCTGGGGAAATACTTATATTCAGGCACTCGTGTCGTAAACATAGTATGACATAGACACTCATATAATATCCTCTATTTCTGATTGACCTACCTTGCAGCTCTATGAAGGTGGTGTTGATATCTCTGTCTATGAGCACATTCACCTCGCTTATGTACAGTTCCAGTGTGTACGGAACCCTCGTGGAGGCTGTGCTCACAGAAGATGTGGAGGCAGATCTCTGTGGAGATGAATGGTCTGATGACCTTCCTCCTCGGGGGCTTGTTGTTGATTCTGCGCTGGGGCTTGTTGTTGATTCTGCGCTTGGGCTTTTTGTTGATTCTGCGCTTGGGCTTTTTGTTGATTCTGCGCTTGGGCTTGTTGTTGATTCTGCGCTGGGGCTTGTTGTTGATTCTGCGCTGGGGCTTTTTGTTGATTCTGCGCTGGGGCTTTTTGTTGATTCTGCGCTGGGGCTTGTTGTTGATTCTGCGCTGGGGCTTGTTGTTGATTCTGCGCTGGGGCTTGTTGTTGATTCTGCGCTGGGGCTTTTTGTTGATTCTGCGCCGGGGCTTGCTGTTGATTCTGCGCTGGGGTTGGTTGAAGCGATTGGTTTGACGGATGTTCTTGTGCTAATTCTTTGCGATGTGATTGTGCTGGAGAGTTTGACAGAACTGGTTGTTGCGGCTTGGCTAATTGGAGTTATCTTAGATGTCCTCGGAGACTTTCCAGATCCTGTCGTTTTTGGTGTTTGTGTTCTTATTTTGGTACTCTGTGTAATAGCTGATGCCGGCTTATTGGTTTTAGAAGAGGATATAGAGGAAGGTAGAAGTGTAGATGTTCTGTGTCGAGTCACAAGAGGACGGGTTGGTGTAGTGTGAACCTTTGTTGTACTTTGTTTGCTTGACGTTGGTGTTGATGTGGAAACTGATGTTGGCGTTGTTCCTTTCCCCGATGTTGATTTGATTGTTCTTGTTGAAATTGCTCCTGTTGGTTTAGTTGACAATGGTTCTGCTGTCCTGGGTTTTGTAACTGTTGGTGGTGTCGTTGATATATGTGATGTTTTTGCTGCCTTTTTGGTTGTTGAAGTAGGTCTTCTGCTGGTATTGCCAAGGTAATGGTGAGACGTTTTGAGTTGTCTGGCTTTGGCCGTTGGTTGTTTTGTAACCTTTTTGGTTGTCATGACCTTTGAAAGATGGATTGTTGATGTGACTAGGGAGTCTCCGGGATCCTCTTCGTCTTGGCTGAAGTCAGGTTCACCACTAAAACTTGTACACAAGTTCCCCCGCCCTAGTGTTGGGTCTGTTTCCTGGAAAGTCTGACCACATCGACTAACTGACACGCTGCCAATGTCCACCTCAACTGTGCTTACACCAAACCTGTTGCCGAGCTCGGAAGCTCCGGCAGACGCCATACGGGTTATGAGAACTCCATCCAGTACATCCAACTGTTCTGTAGTAAGTATCACCGCAGTGGCTTCTTCCTCGGGCAAATGGAGAGTTACATTGATAAGTATGAAGCGACTAGAACCACTTCTATGCACGGGTATTGTAACTGTCTCTCGGGCAAGGGTATAGAAACTAAGAAAAAGATCCCTGACATCATTTCCGGATGGAAGATAGAGTTCAACACATGCTCCAATGTGACCGGTCGGATGGTTGGATAGTTGGATCTCACTAATGCAGACACCTCTGTTTTCCGTCGGACAGGGTCCGAGTGGTGTGACGCTGTGCGTCAGTGTCAGGAGAGTAGTGCAGAACAGGAACAAGGGAGAGTGGTTCATCTTGAAGGTCATCTGTATGAAGCGTCATCAGAAGTGGATTACTACCCTGACAAGCATGAGCATAGTGGGGAGCACTGACGTTTCTCTCAATATCTCCAAATGTTTAGAGAATACAATGTTCAGTGTACTCGAAAATATAATAGAATGTGTTTTTATTTCACGTTTTCACAATTCAACAGATATTTCAATGACTCACTTGATTAAACCAAATACATATTATAATATATCTAAAATGAAAACATTGTTTAATCACTAACACAAACTAGGTTGTTAAAGACTTTTTAAAAGTATGTATAATCTATAAGCTTTATAACGTATATGTTCCTCAAACTGTTTAACCTAATTATCAACTATAAACCTACATAATCTTTACTTTTTAAGATGTTCAGATAAAGAAATAATCTCATCAATGCGTTAGGAGGAGAAGGAAAACTACAAGGGAAAGCGTTACGTTAAATAAATGTAGGTTTTTGAGTTTTATGGTCAGTCTTATTATTGATACAAATGCAAAGTTCGAGTTCAGATCCAGTTAGATATCCATCGAAAAGGCTATATTTATACTGTTGCTTACAAATCTAACTGAATGACATGCAAATGATTTCCCAGTATATAACCGAGATGATGTACATATATTGTAATATACTGTTGCCCTTTATACCGTTGATCTATGATCGATTATCAACGGTTATCATGTCACCACGTAAGCAGTATTTACTTATTGTTATCCTTTACAAATAACTATAAAGAATCGAAATCGAACTCTTTAGTTTAGTTAGTTTAATATTACCTCATTCGAACATAACCATATTACTGTCCAAGACAGGTTCGATAATGCCCCGTGATGTTTACTTATGAATAATTATTGGGCAATGTTCATGATATCAATAAAGTATTTCGTGATATCAACATTACAGTAATTGAGTACACTTTCTTGTGGAGGAAACATTACCTGTGAGTAATTTCCTAATCTTCAACTATAACATCCTCTGCTTTTGTTTTATTTCTATACAATGACCAACTTAAACATTTATCTACGTGACTCATCAACAACATCTCTAGAAGTCTCGAACTAGAAACAGTATACACTGTATGATGTTGAATGAAATGTAATTTGACGTTTGGCAGTATAATACCATGTGATGATTGCCAGTATTATGGTAATTAAATACCATGTGATGATTGCCAGTATTATGGTAATTAAATACCATGTGATGATTGCCAGTATTATGGTAATTAAATACCATGTGATGATTGCCAGTATTATGGTAATTAAATACCTTGTGGTGATTGGCAATATCATAGTAGCTAAATGTCATGTTGTCATTGGCAATATAAATAATTCATCAATTCTATAACGCAACATTCACAGTCCTGAGCACACAGTAGTTAAATACCATGTGATGTTTGGCGATATATCAAAGTAGTTAAATACCATGTGATGTTTGGAAACATCATAGTAGTTTAAATACCATGTGATGTTTGGCAATATCATAGTAGTTAAATACCATGTGATGGTTGGCAATATCATAGAAGTTAAATACCATGTGATGTTTGGCGATATATCATAGTAGTTAAATACCATGTGATGGTTGGCAATATCATAGTAGTTAAATACCATGTGATGTTTGGCAATATCATAGTAGTTTAATACCATGTGATGGTTGGCAATATCATAGTAGTTAAATACCATGTGATGGTTGGCAAAATCATAGTAGTTAAATACCATGTGACGTTTGGCAATATCAAAGTAGTTAAATACCATGTGATAGTTGGCAATATCATAGTAGTTTAAATACCATGTGATGGTTGGCAATATCATGGTAGTTTAAATACCATGTGATGGTTGGCAATATCTTAGTAGTTAAATACCATGTGATGTTTGGCAATATCAAAGTAGTAACATACCATGTGATAGTTGGCAATATCACAATAGTTAAATACCATGTGATGTTTGGCAATATCAAAGTAGTTAAATACCATGTGATGGCTGGCAATATCACAATAGTTAAATACCATGTGATGTTTGGCAATATCAAAGTAGTTAAATACCATGTGATGGCTGGCAATATCATAGTAGTTAAATACCATGTGATTGTTGGCAATATCTTAGTAGTTAAATACCATGTGATGTTTGGCAATATCATAGAAGTTAAATACCATGTGATGGTTGGCAATATCATAGTAGTTTAAATACCATGTGATGGTTGGCAATATCATAGAAGTTAAATACCATGTGATGTTTGGCAATATCAAAGTAGTTAAATACCATGTGATGGTTGGCAATATCTTAGTAGTTAAATACCATGTGATGTTTGCCAATATCAAAGTAGTTAAATACCATGTGATGTTTGGCAATATCAAAGTAGTTAAATACCATGTGATGGTTGGCAATATATCAAAGTAGTTAAATACCATGTGATGGTTGGCAATATCATAGTAGTTAAATACCATGTGATGGTTGGCAATATCATAGTAGTTAAATACCATGTGATGTTTGCCAATATCAAAGTAGTTAAATACCATGTGATGTTTGGCGATATATCAAAGTAGTTAAATACCATGTGGTGTTTGGCAATATCAAAGTAGTTAAATACCATGTGATGGTTGGCAATATCTTAGTAGTTAAATACCATGTGATGGTTGGCAATATCATAGTAGTTTAATACCATGTGATAGTTGGCAATATCATAGTAGTTTAAATACCATGTGATGGTTGGCAATAACATAGTAGTTAAATACCATGTGATGTTTGGCAATATCATAGTAGTTAAATACCATGTGATGGTTGGCAATATCAAAGTAGTTAAATACCATGTGATGGTTGGCAATATATCAAAGTAGTTAAATACCATGTGATGGTTGGCAATATCATAGTAGTTAAATACCATGTGATGGTTGGCAATATCATAGTAGTTAAATACCATGTGATGTTTGCCAATATCAAAGTAGTTAAATACCATGTGATGTTTGGCGATATATCAAAGTAGTTAAATACCATGTGATGTTTGGCGATATATCATAGTAGTTAAATACCATGTGATGGTTTGCAATATCATAGTAGTTAAATACCATGTGATGGTTGGCAATATCATAGTAGTTAAATACCATGTGATGTTTGGCAATATCATAGTAGTTAAACACCATGTGATGGTTGGCATTTTCATAGTAGTTAAATACCTTCTGATGTTTGGCAATATCATAGAAGTTAAATACCATGTGATGGTTGGCAATATCATAGTAGTTAAATACCATGTGATGGTTGGCAATATCATAGTAGTTAAATACCATGTGATGTTTGGCAATATCATAGTAGTTAAATACCATGTGATGGTTGGCAATATCATAGTAGTTAAATACCATGTGATGTTTGGCAATATCATAGTAGTTAAATACCATGTGATGGTTGGCAATATCATAGTAGTTAAATACCATGTGATGTTTGCCAATATCAAAGTAGTTAAATACCATGTGATGTTTGGCGATATATCAAAGTAGTTAAATACCATGTGATGTTTGGCAATATCAAAGTCGTTAAATACCATGTGATGTTTGGCAATATCATAGTAGTTAAATACCATGTGATGGTTGACAATATCACAATAGTTAAATACCATGTGATGTTTGGCGATATATCAAAGTAGTTAAATACCATGTGATGTTTGGCAATATCAAAGTAGATAAAAACCATGTGATGTTTTGCAATATCATAGTAGTTAAATACCATGTGATGTTTGGCGATATATATAAGTAGTTAAATACCATGTGATATTTGGCAATATCAAAGTAGTTAAATACCATGTGATATTTGGCAATATCATAGTAGTTTAAATACCATGTGATGTTTTGCAATATCATAGTAGTTAAATACCATGTGATGGTTGGCAATATCAAAGTAGTTAAATACCATGTGATGTTTGGCGATATATCAAAGTAGTTAAATACCATGTGATGTTTGCCAATATCATAGTAGTTAAATACCATGTGATGGTTGGCATTTTCATAGTAGTTAAATACCATGTGATGTTTGGCGATATATCAAAGTAGTTAAATACCATCTGATGTTTGGCAATATCATAGTAGTTAAATACCATGTGATGGTTGGCAATATCTTAGTAGTTAAATACCATGTGATGTTTGCCAATATCAAAGTAGTTAAATACCATGTGATGTTTGGCAATATCAAAGTAGTTAAATACCATGTGATGTTTGCCAATATCAAAGTAGTTAAATACCATGTGATGTTTGGCAATATCAAAGTAGTTAAATACCATGTGATGTTTGGCAATATCATAGTAGTTAAATACCATGTGATGTTTGCCAATATCAAAGTAGTTAAATACCATGTGATGTTTGGCGATATATCAAAGTAGTTAAATACCATGTGATGTTTGGCGATATATCAAAGTAGTTAAATACCATGTGATGTTTGGCAATATCATAGTAGTTAAATACCATCTGATGTTTGGCGATATATCAAAGTAGTTAAATACCATCTGATGGTTGGCAATATCATAGTAGTGAAATACCATGTGATGTTTGGCAATATCAAAGTAGTTAAATACCATCTGATGTTTGGCAATATCATAGTAGTTAAATACCATCTGATGTTTGGCAATATCATAGTAGTTAAATACCATCTGATGTTTGGCAATATCATAGTAGTTTAAATACCATCTTATGTTTGGCAATATCAAAGTAGTTAAATACCATCTGATGTTTGGCAATATCATAGTAGTTAAATACCATGTGATGGTTGGCAATATCAAAGTAGTTAAATACCATGTGATGTTTGCCAATATCAAAGTAGTTAAATACCATGTGATGTTTGGCAATATCAAAGTAGTTAAATACCATCTGATGTTTGGCAATATCATAGTAGTTAAATACCATCTGATGTTTGGCAATATCATAGTAGTTAAATACCATCTGATGTTTGGCAATATCAAAGTAGTTAAATACCATGTGATGGTTGGCAATATCAAAGTAGTTAAATACCATGTGATGTTTGCCAATATCAAAGTAGTTAAATACCATGTGATGTTTGGCAATATCAAAGTAGTTAAATACCATCTGATGTTTGGCAATATCATAGTAGTTAAATACCATCTGATGTTTGGCAATATCATAGTAGTTAAATACCATCTGATGTTTGGCAATATCATAGTAGTTTAAATACCATCTGATGTTTGGCAATATCAAAGTAGTTAAATACCATCTGATGTTTGGCAATATCATAGTAGTTTAAATACCATCTGATGTTTGGCAATATCAAAGTAGTTAAATACCATGTGATGGTTGGCAATATCATAGTAGTTAAATACCATCTGATGTTTGGCAATATCAAAGTAGTTAAATACCATCTGATGTTTGGCAATATCATAGTAGTTTAAATACCATCTGATGTTTGGCAATATCAAAGTAGTTAAATACCATCTGATGGTTGGCAATATCATAGTAGTTAAATACCATGTGATGGTTGGCATTTTCATAGTAGTTAAATACCATCTGATGTTTGGCAATATCATAAAAGTTAAATACCATGTGATGGTTGGCAATATCATAGTAGTTAAATACCATGTGATGGTTGGCAATATCGTAGTAGTTAAATACCATCTGATGTTTGGCAATATCAAAGTAGTTAAATACCATGTGATGTTTGGCAATATCATAGTAGTTTAAATACCATCTGATGTTTGGCAATATCAAAGTAGTTAAATACCATGTGATGGTTGGCAATATCATAGTAGTTAAATACCATCTGATGTTTGGCAATATCAAAGTAGTTAAATACCATCTGATGTTTGGCAATATCATAGTAGTTTAAATACCATCTGATGTTTGGCAATATCAAAGTAGTTAAATACCATGTGATGGTTGGCAATATCATAGTAGTTAAATACCATGTGATGGTTGGCATTTTCATAGTAGTTAAATACCATCTCTAGTTTGGCAATATCATAAAAGTTAAATACCATGTGATGGTTGGCAATATCATAGTAGTTAAATACCATGTGATGGTTGGCAATATCGTAGTAGTTAAATACCATGTGATGGTTGGCAATATCATAGTAGTTAAATACCATGTGATGGTTGGCATTTTCATAGTAGTTAAATACCATCTGATGTTTGGCAATATCATAGAAGTTAAATACCATGTGATGGTTGGCAATATCATAGTAGTTAAATACCATGTGATGGTTGGCAATATCTTAGTAGTTAAATACCATCTGATGTTTGGCAATATCATAGTAGTTAAATACCATGTGATGGTTGGCAATATCAAAGTAGTTAAATACCATGTGATGTTTGGCAATATCATAGTAGTTAAATACCATGTGATGGTTGACAATATCACAATAGTTAAATACCATGTGATGTTTGGCAATATCATAGTAGTTAAATACCATGTGATGGTTGGCAATATCACAATAGTTAAATACCATGTGATGTTTGGCGATATATCAAAGTAGTTAAATACCATGTGATAGTTGGCAATATCTTAGTAGTTAAATACCATGTGATGTTTGGCAATATCATAGTAGTTAAATACCATGTGATGGTTGGCAATATCACAATAGTTAAATACCATGTGATGTTTGGCAATATCATAGTAGTTAAATACCATGTGATGTTTGGCAATATCATAGTAGTTAAATACCATGTGATGGTTGACAATATCACAATAGTTAAATACCATGTGATGTTTGGCAATATCATAGTAGTTAAATACCATGTGATGGTTGGCAATATCATAGTAGTTAAATACCATGTGATGGTTGGCATTTTCATAGTAGTTAAATACCTTCTGATGTTTGGCAATATCATAGAAGTTAAATACCATGTGATGGTTGGCAATATCATAGTAGTTAAATACCATGTGATGGTTGGCAATATCATAGTAGTTAAATACCATCTGATGTTTGGCAATATCATAGTAGTTAAATACCATGTGATGGTTGGCAATATCAAAGTAGTTAAATACCATGTGATGTTTGGCAATATCATAGTAGTTAAATACCATGTGATGGTTGACAATATCACAATAGTTAAATACCATGTGATGTTTGGCAATATCATAGTAGTTAAATACCATGTGATGGTTGGCAAAATCGTAGTAGTTAAATACCATGTGATGGTTGGCGATATATCAAAGTAGTTAAAAACCATGTGATGGTTGACAATATCACAATAGTTAAATACCATGTGATGTTTGGCAATATCATAGTAGTTAAATACCATGGGATGGTTGGCAATATCACAATAGTTAAATACCATGTGATGGTTGGCAATATCATAGTAGTTAAATACCATGTGATGTTTGGCAATATCATAGAAGTTAAATACCATGTGATGGTTGACAATATCACAATAGTTAAATACCATGTGATGTTTGGCAATATCATAGTAGTTAAATACCATGTGATGGTTGGCAATATCACAATAGTTAAATACCATGTGATGTTTGGCGATATATCAAAGTAGTTAAATACCATGTGATAGTTGGCAATATCTTAGTAGTTAAATACCATGTGATGTTTGGCAATATCATAGTAGTTAAATACCATGTGATGGTTGGCAATATCACAATAGTTAAATACCATGTGATGTTTGGCGATATATCAAAGTAGTTAAATACCATGTGATAGTTGGCAATATCTTAGTAGTTAAATACCATGTGATTGTTGGCAATATCTTAGTAGTTAAATACCATGTGATGTTTGGCAATATCATAGTAGTTTAAATACCATGTGATGGTTGGCATTTTCATAGTAGTTAAATACCATGTGATGTTTGGCAATATCATAGTAGTTAAATACCATGTGATGGTTGGCAATATCACAATAGTTAAATACCATGTGATGTTTGGCGATATATCAAAGTAGTTAAATACCATGTGATGTTTGGCAATATCAAAGTAGTTAAATACCATGTGATGGTTGGCAATATCTTAGTAGTTAAATACCATGTGATGTTTGCCAATATCAAAGTAGTTAAATACCATGTGATGTTTGGCAATATCAAAGTAGTTAAATACCATGTGATGTTTGGCAATATCAAAGTAGTTAAATACCATGTGATGATTGGCAATATATCAAAGTAGTTAAATACCATGTGATGGTTGGCAATATCATAGTAGTTAAATACCATGTGATGGTTGGCAATATCATAGTAGTTAAATACCATGTGATGTTTGCCAATATCAAAGTAGTTAAATACCATGTGATGTTTGGCGATATATCAAAGTAGTTAAATACCATGTGGTGTTTGGCAATATCTTAGTAGTTAAATACCATCTGATGTTTGGCAATATCATAATAGTTAAATACCATGTGATGGTTGGCAATATCAAAGTAGTTAAATACCATGTGATGTTTGGCAATATCATAGTAGTTAAATACCATGTGATTGTTGACAATATCACAATAGTTAAATACCATGTGATGTTTGGCAATATCATAGTAGTTAAATACCATGTGATGGTTGGCAATATCACAATAGTTAAATACCATGTGATGTTTGGCGATATATCAAAGTAGTTAAATACCATGTGATAGTTGGCAATATCTTAGTAGTTAAATACCATGTGATGTTTGGCAATATCATAGTAGTTAAATACCATGTGATGGTTGGCAATATCACAATAGTTAAATACCATGTGATGGTTGGCAATATCATAGTAGTTAAATACCATGTGATGTTTGGCAATATCATAGTAGTTAAATACCATGTGATGGTTGACAATATCACAATAGTTAAATACCATGTGATGTTTGGCAATATCATAGTAGTTAAATACCATGTGATGGTTGGCAATATCATAGTAGTTAAATACCATGTGATGGTTGGCATTTTCATAGTAGTTAAATACCTTCTGATGTTTGGCAATATCATAGAAGTTAAATACCATGTGATGGTTGACAATATCATAGTAGTTAAATACCATGTGATGGTTGGCAATATCATAGTAGTTAAATACCATCTGATGTTTGGCAATATCATAGTAGTTAAATACCATGTGATGGTTGGCAATATCAAAGTAGTTAAATACCATGTGATGTTTGGCAATATCATAGTAGTTAAATACCATGTGATGGTTGACAATATCACAATAGTTAAATACCATGTGATGTTTGGCAATATCATAGTAGTTAAATACCATGTGATGGTTGGCAATATCACAATAGTTGAATACCATGTGATGTTTGGCGATATATCAAAGTAGTTAAATACCATGTGATGGTTGACAATATCACAATAGTTAAATAACATGTGATGTTTGGCAATATCATAGTAGTTAAATACCATGTGATGGTTGGCAATATCACAATAGTTAAATACCATGTGATGGTTGGCAATATCATAGTAGTTAAATACCATGTGATGTTTGGCAATATCATAGAAGTTAAATACCATGTGATGATTGGCAATATCACAAAAGTAAAATACCATGTGATGTTTGGCAATATCTTAGTAGTTAAATACCATGTGATGGTTGGCAATATCATAGTAGTTAAATACCATCTGATGTTTGGCAATATCATAGTAGTTAAATACCATGTGATGGTTGGCAATATCAAAGTAGTTAAATACCATGTGATGTTTGGCAATATCATAGTAGTTAAATACCATGTGATGGTTGACAATATCATAGTAGTTAAATACCATGTGATGTTTGGCAATATCATAGTAGTTAAATACCATGTGATGGTTGGCAATATCACAATAGTTAAATACCATGTGATGTTTGGCGATATATCAAAGTAGTTAAATACCATGTGATGTTTGGCAATATCTTAGTAGTTAAATACCATGTGATGTTTGGCAATATCATAGTAGTTAAATACCATGTGATGTTTGGCAATATCATAGTAGTTAAATACCATGTGATGGTTGGCAATATCATAGTAGTTAAATACCATGTGATGATTGGCAATATCACAATAGTAAAATACCATGTGATGTTTGGCAATATCTTAGTAGTTAAATACCATGTGATGGTTGGCAATATCATAGTAGTTAAATACCATGTGATGTTTGGCAATATCATAGTAGTTAAATACCATGTGATGGTTGGCAATATCAAAGTAGTTAAATACCATGTGATGTTTGGCAATATCATAGTAGTTAAATACCATGTGATGGTTGACAATATCACAATAGTTAAATACCATGTGATGTTTGGCAATATCATAGTAGTTAAATACCATGTGATGGTTGGCAATATCACAATAGTTAAATACCATGTGATGTTTGGCGATATATCAAAGTAGTTAAATACCATGTGATAGTTGGCAATATCTTAGTAGTTAAATACCATGTGATGTTTGGCAATATCATAGTAGTTAAATACCATGTGATGGTTGGCAATATCACAATAGTTAAATACCATGTGATGTTTGGCGATATATCAAAGTAGTTAAATACCATGTGATAGTTGGCAATATATTAGTAGTTAAATACCGTGTGATTGTTGGCAATATCTTAGTAGTTAAATACCATGTGATGTTTGGCAATATCATAGTAGTTTAAATACCATGTGATGGTTGACAATATCATAGTAGTTAAATACCATGTGATGGTTGACAATATCATAGTAGTTAAATACCATGCGATGTTTGGCAATATCTTAGTAGTAAAATACCATGTGATGGTTGGCAATATCTCAGTAGTTAAATACCATGTGATGGTTGGCAATATCATAGTAGTTAAATACCATGTGATAGTTGGCAATATCATAGTAGTTAAATACCATGTGATAGTTGGCAATATCTTAGTAGTTAAATACCATGTGATTGTTGGCAATATCTTAGTAGTTAAATACCATGTGATGTTTGGCAATATCATAGTAGTTTAAATACCATGTGATGGTTGGCATTTTCATAGTAGTTAAATACCATGTGATGTTTGGCAATATCATAGTAGTTAAATACCATGTGATGGTTGGCAATATCATAGTAGTTAAATACCATGTGATGGTTGGCAATATCACAATAGTAAAATACCATGTGATGTTTGGCAATATCTTAGTAGTTAAATACCATGTGATGGTTGGCAATATCATAGTAGTTAAATACCATGTGATGGTTGGCAATATCATAGTAGTTAAATACCATGTGATGGTTGGCAATATCATAGTAGTTAAATACCATGTGATGTTTGGCAATATCATAGTAGTTAAATACCATGTGATGGTTGACAATATCACAATAGTTAAATACCATGTGATGTTTGGCAATATCATAGTAGTTAAATACCATGTGATGGTTGGCAATATCACAATAGTTAAATACCATGTGATGTTTGGCGATATATCAAAGTAGTTAAATACCATGTGATGTTTGGCAATATCTTAGTAGTTAAATACCATGTGATGTTTGGCAATATCATAGTAGTTAAATACCATGTGATGTTTGGCAATATCATAGTAGTTAAATACCATGTGATGGTTGGCAATATCATAGTAGTTAAATACCATGTGATGATTGGCAATATCACAATAGTAAAATACCATGTGATGTTTGGCAATATCTTAGTAGTTAAATACCATGTGATGGTTGGCAATATCATAGTAGTTAAATACCATCTGATGTTTGGCAATATCATAGTAGTTAAATACCATGTGATGGTTGGCAATATCAAAGTAGTTAAATACCATGTGATGTTTGGCAATATCATAGTAGTTAAATACCATGTGATGGTTGACAATATCACAATAGTTAAATACCATGTGATGTTTGGCGATATATCAAAGTAGTTAAATACCATGTGATAGTTGGCAATATATTAGTAGTTAAATACTGTGTGATTGTTGGCAATATCTTAGTAGTTAAATACCATGTGATGTTTGGCAATATCATAGTAGTTTAAATACCATGTGATGGTTGACAATATCATAGTAGTTAAATACCATGTGATGGTTGACAATATCATAGTAGTTAAATACCATGCGATGTTTGGCAATATCTTAGTAGTAAAATACCATGTGATGGTTGGCAATATCTCAGTAGTTAAATACCATGTGATGGTTGGCAATATCATAGTAGTTAAATACCATGTGATAGTTGGCAATATCTTAGTAGTTAAATACCATGTGATTGTTGGCAATATCTTAGTAGTTAAATACCATGTGATGTTTGGCAATATCATAGTAGTTTAAATACCATGTGATGGTTGGCATTTTCATAGTAGTTAAATACCATGTGATGTTTGGCAATATCATAGTAGTTAAATACCATGTGATGGTTGGCAATATCATAGTAGTTAAATACCATGTGATGGTTGGCAATATCACAATAGTAAAATACCATGTGATGTTTGGCAATATCTTAGTAGTTAAATACCATGTGATGGTTGGCAATATCATAGTAGTTAAATACCATCTGATGTTTGGCAATATCATAGTAGTTAAATACCATGTGATGGTTGGCAATATCAAAGTAGTTAAATACCATGTGATGTTTGGCAATATCATAGTAGTTAAATACCATGTGATGGTTGACAATATCACAATAGTTAAATACCATGTGATGTTTGGCAATATCATAGTAGTTAAATACCATGTGATGGTTGGCAATATCACAATAGTTAAATACCATGTGATGTTTGGCGATATATCAAAGTAGTTAAATACCATGTGATGTTTGGCAATATCTTAGTAGTTAAATACCATGTGATGTTTGGCAATATCATAGTAGTTAAATACCATGTGATGTTTGGCAATATCATAGTAGTTAAATACCATGTGATGGTTGGCAATATCATAGTAGTTAAATACCATGTGATGATTGGCAATATCACAATAGTAAAATACCATGTGATGTTTGGCAATATCTTAGTAGTTAAATACCATGTGATGGTTGGCAATATCATAGTAGTTAAATACCATCTGATGTTTGGCAATATCATAGTAGTTAAATACCATGTGATGGTTGGCAATATCAAAGTAGTTAAATACCATGTGATGTTTGGCAATATCATAGTAGTTAAATACCATGTGATGGTTGACAATATCACAATAGTTAAATACCATGTGATGTTTGGCAATATCATAGTAGTTAAATACCATGTGATGGTTGGCAATATCACAATAGTTAAATACCATGTGATGTTTGGCGATATATCAAAGTAGTTAAATACCATGTGATAGTTGGCAATATCTTAGTAGTTAAATACCATGTGATGTTTGGCAATATCATAGTAGTTAAATACCATGTGATGGTTGGCAATATCACAATAGTTAAATACCATGTGATGTTTGGCGATATATCAAAGTAGTTAAATACCATGTGATAGTTGGCAATATATTAGTAGTTAAATACCGTGTGATTGTTGGCAATATCTTAGTAGTTAAATACCATGTGATGTTTGGCAATATCATAGTAGTTTAAATACCATGTGATGGTTGACAATATCATAGTAGTTAAATACCATGTGATGGTTGACAATATCATAGTAGTTAAATACCATGCGATGTTTGGCAATATCTTAGTAGTAAAATACCATGTGATGGTTGGCAATATCTCAGTAGTTAAATACCATGTGATGGTTGGCAATATCATAGTAGTTAAATACCATGTGATAGTTGGCAATATCTTAGTAGTTAAATACCATGTGATTGTTGGCAATATCTTAGTAGTTAAATACCATGTGATGTTTGGCAATATCATAGTAGTTTAAATACCATGTGATGGTTGGCATTTTCATAGTAGTTAAATACCATGTGATGTTTGGCAATATCATAGTAGTTAAATACCATGTGATGGTTGGCAATATCATAGTAGTTAAATACCATGTGATGGTTGGCAATATCACAATAGTAAAATACCATGTGATGTTCGGCAATATCATAGTAGTTAAATACCATGTGATGTTTGGCAATATCATAGTAGTTAAATACCATGTGATGGTTGGCAATATCACAATAGTAAAATACCATGTGATGTTTGGCAATATCATAGTAGTTAAATACCATGTGATGGTTGGCAATATCATAGTAGTTAAATACCATGTGATGGTTGGCAATATCACAATAGTAAAATACCATGTGATGTTCGGCAATATCTTAGTAGTTAAATACCATGTGATGTTTGGCAATATCATAGTAGTTAAATACCATGTGATGTTTGGCAATATCACAATAGTAAAATACCATGTGATGGTTGGCAATATCACAATAGTAAAATACCATGTGATGTTTGGCAATATCATAGTAGTTACATACCATGTGATGTTTGGCAATATCAAAGTAGTTAAAAACCATATGATGTTTGGCAATATCATAGTAGTTAAATACCATGTGATGGTTGGCAATATCTTAGTAGTTAAATACCATGTGATGTTTGGCAATATCTTAGTAGTAAAATACCATGTGATGGTTGGCAATATCACAATAGTTAAATACCATGTGATGTTTGGCGATATATCAAAGTAGTTAAATACCATGTGATAGTTGGCAATATCTTAGTAGTTAAATACCATGTGATGGTTGGCAATATCTTAGTAGTTAAATACCATTTGATGTTTGGCAATATCATAGTAGTTAAATACCATGTGATGGTTGGCAATATCACAATAGTAAAATACCATGTGATGTTTGGCAATATCATAGTAGTTAAATACCATGTGATGTTTGGCAATATCAAAGTAGTTAAAAACCATATGATGTTTGGCAATATCATAGTAGTTAAATACCATGTGATGGTTGGCAATATCTTAGTAGTTAAATACCATGTGATGTTTGGCAATATCTTAGTAGTTAAATACCATGTGATGGTTGGCAATAGCACAATAGTTAAATACCATGTGATGTTTGGCGATATATCAAAGTAGTTAAATACCATGTGATAGTTGGCAATATCTTAGTAGTTAAATACCATGTGATGGTTGGCAATATCTTAGTAGTTAAATACCATTTGATGTTTGGCAATATCATAGTAGTTAAATACCATGTGATGGTTGGCAATATCACAATAGTTAAATACCATGTGATGTTTGGCGATATATCAAAGTAGTTAAATACCATGTGATAGTTGGCAATATCTTAGTAGTTAAATACCATGTGATTGTTGGCAATATCTTAGTAGTTAAATACCATGTGATGTTTGGCAATATCATAGTAGTTAAATACCATGTGATGGTTGGCAATATCACAATAGTTAAATACTATGTGATGTTTGGCAATATCATAGTAGTTAAATACCATGTGATGTTTGGCAAAATCATAGTAGTTAAAAACCATATGATGTTTGGCAATATCATAGTAGTTAAATACCATGTGATGGTTGGCAATATCACAATAGTTAAATACCATGTGATGTTTGGCGATATATCAAAGTAGTTAAATACCATGTGATAGTTGGCAATATCTTAGTAGTTAAATACCATGTGATTGTTGGCAATATCTTAGTAGTTAAATACCATGTGATGTTTGGCAATATCATAGTAGTTAAATACCATGTGATGGTTGGCAATATCACAATAGTTAAATACTATGTGATGTTTGGCAATATCATAGTAGTTAAATACCATGTGATGTTTGGCAAAATCATAGTAGTTAAAAACCATATGATGTTTGGCAATATCATAGTAGTTAAATACCATGTGACGGTTGGCAATATCACAATAGTTAAATACCATGTGATGGTTGGCAATATCTTAGTAGTTAAATACCATGTGATGTTTGGCAATATTGTAGTAGTTAAATACCATGTGATAGTTGGCAATATCATAGTAGTTAAATACCATGTGATGTTTGGCAATTTATATCCAATAAGTTAAATAACATTTGGTGTTTGACAATATCATAGTTGTTAAATACCATATGATGTTTAACCATATCAGATTAATTAAAAAAACATGTTATATTTAGCAATATCCTAGTTGTTAACTGCCATGTGAAGTTTTGACAATATAATATTAGTTAAATACCATGTGAAGTTTTGACAATATAATATTAGTTAAATACCATGTGAAGTTTTGACAATATAATACTAGTTGAATACCTTGTGATGTTTGGCAATATCAGCTAAGTTAAATACCATACAATATCATAGTTGGCGTATTGATAATAATACACAGCAGATGAATGGAATGTTACACGATCAATTTGAGATGAACAGAACACAGCATGAATGAAGTAATCACTGATATCATGGATTTTGAGAGTTGTTCAAAACATTTTATGTATGTTTAGCAATATATTGTAAGGATATGTAACATTCTCAATAAAAAAAATTTAAATAGCTTGTAAATAGACTAAAAATCAGGGTTGTTTGATAATATAAAATTTTATAATTATCGATTACATGTTCATGGAAAACATTGTCTTGAAATGAAACACCATAAAAAGTATATACATGTAAATCAAGTTAAGATGGAGCATATTTTATTCTTGAGCGCAATGTAAGTCACTACACCTATATATTTCATGCTCGGTGTTGATCAGCCTACATGGAAATTGTAATAAAGTATTATGCACATGATAGTAAACATGATAAAAGCGTGATACCGATACTAAGTCTGTTTACCTTGTGTGTCTGTTAGTCCACGGTAAGCCGGTGCACCCAGTCTAACTAAGTGAAGACTGAACACTGTATGTTATCTGTACTTATATATCATAGTTATCTTCTTTGTATCACAAAGAGATACGCACAGAGAGATAGTAGCACATACCAGGAGATACACCCGTGTACTGATATGAGCTTAGTGTGCAGAAAGCTCAGTGAAACCCCGATAACCGGGAAATGTTCGTTAGTCTCTAAATTATCCGGCTTACTGGATATTTCGTACGAAAAATAATAATGATTAATATTTATTTGTGTTGCTGTCGGTATTAAAAGATCATTTTTAAATAATTGGAATTAGGAATTGTGACGATATGTCATAAGTATGCATAAACATGATAATATGGTATATCAAATTTGGGGTAAAAACACAAGTTTTGTAAAAGTGTTTTTTTTCTTCAGAAAACACATATAATATAAGTATACCTTTACATTTCAAGTGTATGTGAAACTATAGTGTGTTTTGATTGAGACTTTTGTTATTTTATTTATCATTTATGTAATGTACAATGATGGAATGGTCAAC
Source organism: Gibbula magus (assembly GCA_936450465.1). Taxonomy (NCBI): domain Eukaryota; kingdom Metazoa; phylum Mollusca; class Gastropoda; order Trochida; family Trochidae; genus Gibbula; species Gibbula magus. The sequence continues at coordinate 92,384,480 of OW388291.1, read as the reverse complement.
CATCTTGCTGTAGTATACTATCCCATCTTGTTATACCCCACATTCCAACTGATCAATTAATAATAATAATAATGAGGATACTTATATCCCGCTGAACTCCACAACACAAAGGGTCGTGCTCAAAGCTATATTTTTACACATTATTAACCTGGTGTAAGGGCCAACATCGTTCCTTTTTCATTCTCAACTCCCTTTGGAGTATGCAACCTGGGCTATCAATTAAGGCGCTCGAACCAGGTACTCAATTGTACTGCTGAGTGAACAGAGGCACATTTCAAGTCCCTTGCCCAAGGTGACACCATTGGTCACTCAACTCATGTATCATGTGTGTGGCAGGGAATCACCCTTCAAACTCTCAGTTTTCATTCAGCAATGAGGCGGGATCCCACCCACGGTATTACATACTGGTGGGATTAAATAGTATGTTAATTAAGTTTGTGAAATTATAATCTAAGTACATGGTGGACTTTGTTACTCAGTGTAACGATGAGCCTGAACAAAGGTAATGCATATCACAGAATAGAGAACACTGAAGTCATAGTATTTTATTCAATCATAAAATAGATAAATAGCATTGTAATATAAAAACATACACTCTGGTTTGTGTGGAGACATGATGTATGAATTTCATCACATGTGTAAGTTAAACATCACCATTACGATTTTACAAAAGTGTTCATCGTTTTGCCATTAACTCAACATATTTGGAGGTTCTATTTCATCACAGAACTTCTTCCAAGAATTTACAAGAAATATTTGGACCATCCATATCATAAAACATTTATATCTTGCAAGGCCTGGTAAACGTTATCTGAAGTCTAGAGAAGCTGCAGTATGTTGATTGAAGCCTAAAAAGTTGAAGTTTGTTGATTGAAGTCTAGAGAAGCTGCAGTTTGTTGATTGAAGTCTAGAGAAGCTGCAGTTTGTTGATTGAAGTCTAGAGAAGCTGCAGTTTGTTGATTGAAGTCTAGAGAAGCTGCAGTTTGTTGATTGAAGTCTAGAGAAGCTGCAGTTTGTTGATTGAAGTCTAGAGAAGCTGCAGTTTGTTGATTGAAGTCTAGAGAAGCTGCCGTTTGTGGTTGAAGTCTAGAGAAGATGCAGTTTGTTGATTGAAGTCTAGAGAACCTACCATTTGTTTGAAGTCTAGAGAAGCTGCAGTTTGTTGAATGATATCTAGAGAAGCTGCTGTTTGTTGCTCCCTTCACAAGAAGATTTATCTACCTACGCTGATTAACGTGTCTGCTAACGGGTCACAGGTCCCCAATTTCAGACAATTGAAGTAATTGGTAAATCATAAAAAAACAGCATGTAAAACAGTGAAGAACCTGATCTCATTTTTATCCTCGATGCGATGTCGGTTCAAGATGTTGTCCATCAAGGTTCAGGACGGATTGCTCGTGTGGAATGTCACGACTGAAAAAAAAATCATTTGATCAACTCTCATAATGCAATAGATATAGTGCTATTGGTTCTATAGCTCATCAGGATTTGCATGATTATATGAGATTGAAGATCTAAAAAATAAATTGTCTCAAGTACAGTAGAACATGGATTTAGCAAACTCCAAAGGACCAAAGAATTCAGTTCGCTATATGCGCTGTTCACTATTCACATTTGTCATATTATACAGAGCTGACAAGACTTATAAATTTGTTCGCTATATCCGTTTGTTCGCTATATCCGTTTGTTCGCTATATCCGTTTGTTCGCTATATCTGTGTTCGCTATATCTATGTTCGCTATATCTGTGTTCGCTATATCTGTGTTCGCTATATCTGTGTTCTACTGTAATACAATGCTCAAACATTCTGTCAGAGAAGCATAAAGGCATTTTCAGAGGGATTAAGACCAACTGAACAAACATGATTGCGTTTCTAAGATCAAAGATCTAAACAAATAGAGCCATTGGCTCTGTAGATAACCCTTTTGCATGCCTTATAGTCTTAGGTAGTGATACACATTTAGTGATAGTGATTTCAAAACACAAATGAGTTACATCTTTGAATGAAGCAAAGATTAGTCTGTATCTATAAAAGTTTAACACCCTGTCACACCCATATTTGTGAATGGATTTTGACCAAATGAACAAACTTAAATCTACATGTTATAAAGATCTAATTCTGAAAAATTTACCTGTCTGTATCAAAAGGTTTTGGAGAAGTAGTCGTTTAAAGATTTTAGGGTGGACCCCTGCCACACTTATATTTGAAGGGGGGTCAAGTTAAAATGAACAAAATTCAGCTTCCTATGTCAACTGGTTTCAGGGTTTTGCTATTAATACCTGCCACGTCCACGGTCAAAATGAACAAACTTTAAACCCTTAATGCAAGCTACCTGCAAACAAAATTTCAGCTTTGGGGGTGCGGCGGTTCTGGAGGAGAAGTCGAAAATGTGAAAAATTTACTGACGACGGATGCCGCCCGACGGACAGACGCCAGACAACGGCCCATGCCATAAGCCCATCTGACTTTTCTACTTCCGAAATCAGCTTTATTGCTAAAACAACATCATCTGAGGATATTTTTTCAGCACAATATCTAATGAAAACATCTATCTTATATATCTTAAACACTTGAACTGTCAGCCAGTGCAGTGATTAACAAGTCTATATTTGGTCATCAGAATTCCTTTAGATAACAAGACCCTGACCACAGAGAACGGTGTAAACTAATTAATTCAGCTAAATTGTGAAATGACAGAACAGTGGAAAGCTGTGTTGATTCTTATGTTTTGAGTTAAATTAGATTTACTCACCAAGCTAATACATGTTCACTTCGCGGGCACGCCTGTCTGCCAGCCGTCGGTAGCGCTCCAGCTCCTACAGAGAAATGTGACTCACTGTCATCCACGTAGTCAGAACACTCTCCATTTTAAACACCTCGTAGAATTAAAGGTTTTAAGTACTAACATTTGTCAAATGTGCAGTGTTATATTAATGATAGGTTGGAGTTAATAAAATTGAATACAATTAAACAGAAGTATGTTGTCGATTTGTCATTTCTAAGGAATGTTTATAACCAACTAGTGTACATCAAACACCTCTGATATACTCATGCTTTGTCAACATGAATGATCCAACCAGTGTACATCACACATCTCTGATATACTCGTGCTTTGTCAACATGAATGATCCAACCAGCGTACAGAACACACCTCTGATATACACGTGCTTTGTCAACATGAATGATCCAACCAGTGTACATAACACACCTCTGATATACACGTGCTTTGTCAACATGAATGATCCAACCAGCGTACATCACACACCTCTGATATACACGTGCTTTGTCAACATGAATGATCCAAGCAACGTACATAACACACCTCTGATATACACGTGCTTTGTCAACATGAATGATCCAAGCAACGTACATCACACACCTCTGATATACGTGTGCTTTGTCAACATGAATGATCCAACCAGCGTACAGAACACACCTCTGATATACACGTGCTTTGTCAACATGAATGATCCAACCAACGTACATAACACACCTCTGATATACACGTGCTTTGTCAACATGAATGATCCAAGCAACGTACATAACACACCTCTGATATACTCGTGCGTTGTCAACATGAATGATCCAACCAGCGTACATCACACACCTCTGATATACTCGTGCTTTGTCAACATGAATGATCCAACCAGTGTACATCACACACCTCTGATATACACGTGCTTTGTCAACATGAATGATCCAACCAACGTACATAACACACCTCTGATATACGTGTGCTTTGTCAACATGAATGATCCAACCAGCGTACATCACACATCTCTGATATACACGTGCTTTGTCAACATGAATGATCCAACCAGCGTACATCACACATCTCTGATATACACGTGCTTTGTCAACATGAATGATCCAAACAGTGTACATCACACATCTCTGATATACGTGTGCTTTGTCAACATGAATGATCCAACAAGCGTACATCACACATCTCTGATATACTCAAGCTTTGTCAACATGAATGATCCAACCAGTGTACATCACAAACCTCTGATATACACATGCTTTGTCAACATGAATGATCCAACCAGTGTACATCACACATCTCTGATATACTCGTGCTTTGTCAACATGAATGATCCAACCAGTGTACATCACACATCTCTGATATACTCGTGCTTTGTCAACATGAATGATCCAACCAGTGTACATAACACACCTCTGATATACTCGTGCTTTGTCAACATGAATGATCCAACCAACGTACATAACACACCTCTGATATACTCATGCTTTGTCAACATGAATGATCCAACCAGTGTACATAACACACCTCTGATATACACGTGCTTTGTCAACATGAATGATCCAAGCAACGTTCATCACACACCTCTGATATACTCGTGCTTTGTCAACATGAATGATTCAACCAGTGTACATAACACACCTCTGATATACTCGTGCTTTGTCAACATGAATGATCCAACCAGCGTACAGAACACACCTCTGATATACACGTGCTTTGTCAACATGAATGATCCAACCAACGTACATAACACACCTCTGATATACACGTGCTTTGTCAACATGAATGATCCAAGCAACGTACATAACACACCTCTGATATACTCGTGCGTTGTCAACATGAATGATCCAACCAGCGTACATCACACACCTCTGATATACTCGTGCTTTGTCAACATGAATGATCCAACCAGTGTACATCACACACCTCTGATATACACATGCTTTGTCAACATGAATGATCCAACCAGTGTACATCACACATCTCTGATATACTCGTGCTTTGTCAACATGAATGATCCAACCAGTGTACATCACACATCTCTGATATACTCGTGCTTTGTCAACATGAATGATTCAACCAGTGTACATAACACACCTCTGATATACTCGTGCTTTGTCAACATGAATGATCCAACCAGCGTACATAACACACCTCTGATATACTCGTGCTTTGTCAACATGAATGATCCAACCAGTGTACATAACACACCTCTGATATACTCGTGCTTTGTCAACATGAATGATCCAACCAGCGTACATAACACACCTCTGATATACATGTGCTTTGTCAACATGAATGATCCAACCAACGTACATAACACACCTCTGATATACACGTGCTTTGTCAACATGAATGATCCAAGCAACGTACATAACACACCTCTGATATACTCGTGCTTTGTCAACATGAATGATCGAACCAGCGTACATCACACACCTCTGATATACTCGTGCTTTGTCAACATGAATGATCCAACCAGCGTACATCACACACCTCTGATAGACACGTGCTTTGTCAACATGAATGATCCAACCAACGTACATCACACACCTCTGATATACTCGTGCTTTGTCAACATGAATGATCCAACAAGTGTACATCAAACACCTCTGATATACTCATGCTTTGTCAACATGAATGATCCAACCAGTGTACATAACACACCTCTGATATACACGTGCTTTGTCAACATGAATGATCCAAGCAACGTACATCACACACCTCTGATATACACGTGCTTTGTCAACATGAATGATCCAACCAGTGTACATCACACACCTCTGATATACACATGCTTTGTCAACATGAATGATCCAACCAGTGTACATAACACACCTCTGATATACACGTGCTTTGTCAACATGAATGATCCAAGCAACGTACATCACACACCTCTGATAAACTCGTGCTTTGTCAACATGAATGATTCAACCAGTGTACATAACACACCTCTGATATACTCGTGCTTTGTCAACATGAATGATCCAAGCAACGTACATCACACACCTCTGATATACTCGTGCTTTGTCAACATGAATGATCCAACCAGTGTACATCACACAACTCTGATATACTCGTGCTTTGTCAACATGAATGATCCAACCAGTGTACATAACACACCTCTGATATACTTGTGCTTTGTCAACATGAATGATCCAACCAGCGTACATAACACACCTCTGATATACACGTGCTTTGTCAACATGAATGATCCAACCAGTGTACATCACACAACTCTGATATACTCGTGCTTTGTCAACATGAATGATCCAACCAGTGTACATCACACACCTCTGATATACTCGTGCTTTGTCAACATGAATGATTCAACCAGCGTACATCACACACCTCTGATATACACGTGCTTTGTCAACATGAATGATCCAAGCAACGTACATAACACACCTCTGATATACACGTGCTTTGTCAACATGAATGATCCAACCAGTGTACATCACACACCTCTGATATACTTGTGCTTTGTCAACATGAATGATCCAACCAGCGTACATAACACACCTCTGATATACACGTGCTTTGTCAACATGAATGATCCAACCAACGTACATAACACACCTCTGATATACACGTGCTTTGTCAACATGAATGATCCAAGCAACGTACATAACACACCTCTGATATACTCGTGCTTTGTCAACATGAATGATCGAACCAGCGTACATCACACACCTCTGATATACTCGTGCTTTGTCAACATGAATGATCCAACCAGTGTACATCACACACCTCTGATATACTCGTGCTTTGTCAACATGAATGATCCAACCAGCGTACATCACACACCTCTGATAGACACGTGCTTTGTCAACATGAATGATCCAACCAACGTACATCACACACCTCTGATATACTCGTGCTTTGTCAACATGAATGATCCAACAAGCGTACATCACACACCTCTGATATACACGTGCTTTGTCAACATGAATGATCCAACCAACGTAAATAACACACCTCTGATATACACGTGCTTTGTCAACATGAATGATCCAAGCAACGTACATAACACACCTCTGATATACTCGTGCTTTGTCAACATGAATGATCGAACCAGCGAACATCACACACCTCTGATATACACGTGCTTTGTCAACATGAATGATCCAACCAGTGTACATCACACACCTCTGATATACTCGTGCTTTGTCAACATGAATGATCCAACCAGTGTACATCACACATCTCTGATATACACGTGCTTTGTCAACATGAATGATCCAACCAGTGTACATAACACACCTCTGATATACTCGTGCTTTGTCAACATGAATGATCCAACCAGTGTACATCAAACACCTCTGATATACTCGTGCTTTGTCAACATGAATGATCCAACCAGTGTACATAACACACCTCTGATATACTCGTGCTTTGTCAACATGAATGATCCAACCAACGTACATCACACACCTCTGATATACTCGTGCTTTGTCAACATGAATGATCCAACCAGCGTACATCACACACCTCTGATATACACGTGCTTTGTCAACATGAATGATCCAACCAGCGTACATCACACACCTCTGATATACTCATGCTTTGTCAACATGAATGATCCAACCAGCGTACATCACACACCTCTGATATACTCATGCTTTGTCAACATGAATGATCAAACCAGTGAACATCACACACCTCTGATATACTCGTGCTTTGTCAACATGAATGATCCAACCAGTGTACATCACACATCTCTGATATACTCGTGCTTTGTCAACATGAATGATTCAACCAGCGTACATAACACACCTCTGATATACACTTGCTTTGTCAACATGAATGATCCAACCAACGTACATAACACACCTCTGATATACACGTGCTTTGTCAACATGAATGATCCAAGCAACGTACATAACACACCTCTGATATACTCGTGCTTTGTCAACATGAATGATCGAACCAGCGTACATCACACACCTCTGATATACTCGTGCTTTGTCAACATGAATGATCCAACCAGTGTACATCACACACCTCTGATATACTCGTGCTTTGTCAACATGAATGATCCAACCAGCGTACATCACACACCTCTGATAGACACGTGCTTTGTCAACATGAATGATCCAACCAACGTACATCACACACCTCTGATATACTCGTGCTTTGTCAACATGAATGATCCAACAAGCGTACATCACACACCTCTGATATACACGTGCTTTGTCAACATGAATGATCCAACCAACGTAAATAACACACCTCTGATATACACGTGCTTTGTCAACATGAATGATCCAAGCAACGTACATAACACACCTCTGATATACTCGTGCTTTGTCAACATGAATGATCGAACCAGCGTACATCACACACCTCTGATATACACGTGCTTTGTCAACATGAATGATCCAACCAGTGTACATCACACACCTCTGATATACTCGTGCTTTGTCAACATGAATGATCCAACCAGTGTACATCACACACCTCTGATATACACGTGCTTTGTCAACATGAATGATCCAACCAGTGTACATAACACACCTCTGATATACTCGTGCTTTGTCAACATGAATGATCCAACCAGTGTACATCAAACACCTCTGATATACTCGTGCTTTGTCAACATGAATGATCCAACCAGTGTACATAACACACCTCTGATATACTCGTGCTTTGTCAACATGAATGATCCAACCAACGTACATCACACACCTCTGATATACTCGTGCTTTGTCAACATGAATGATCCAACCAGCGTACATCACACACCTCTGATATACACGTGCTTTGTCAACATGAATGATCCAACCAGCGTACATCACACACCTCTGATATACTCATGCTTTGTCAACATGAATGATCCAACCAGCGTACATCACACACCTCTGATATACTCATGCTTTGTCAACATGAATGATCCAACCAGTGAACATCACACACCTCTGATATACTCGTGCTTTGTCAACATGAATGATCCAACCAGTGTACATCACACATCTCTGATATACTCGTGCTTTGTCAACATGAATGATCCAACCAGTGAACATCACACACCTCTGATATACACGTGCTTTGTCAACATGAATGATCCAACCAGCGTACATCACTAACCTCTGATATACTCGTGCTTTGTCAACATGAATGATCCAACCAGCGTACATCACACATCTCTGATATACACGTGCTTTGTCAACATGAATGATCCAACCAGCGTACATCACACACCTCTGATATACTCGTGCTTTGTCAACATGAATGATCCAACCAGCGTACATCACACACCTCTGCTATACTCGTGCTTTGTCAACATGAATGATCCAACCAGTGTACATCAAACACCTCTGATATACTCATGCTTTGTCAACATGAATGATCCAACCAGTGTACATCACACACCTCTGATATACACGTGCTTTGTCAACATGAATGATCCAAGCAACGTACATAACACACCTCTGATATACTCGTGCTTTGTCAACATGAATGATCGAACCAGCGTACATCACACACCTCTGATATACACGTGCTTTGTCAACATGAATGATCCAACCAGTGTACATCACACACCTCTGATATACTCGTGCTTTGTCAACATGAATGATCCGACCAGTGTACATCACACACCTCTGATATACACGTGCTTTGTCAACATGAATGATCCAACCAGTGTACATAACACACCTCTGATATACTCGTGCTTTGTCAACATGAATGATCCAACAAGCGTACATCACACACCTCTGATATACTTGTGCTTTGTCAACATGAATGATCCAACCAGTGTACATCAAACACCTCTGATATACTCATGCTTTGTCAACATGAATGATCCAACCAGTGTACATACCACACCTCTGATATACACGTGCTTTGTCAACATGAATGATCCAACCAGCGTACATCACACACCTCTGATATACTCGTGCTTTGTCAACATGAATGATCCAACCAGCGTACATCACACACCTCTGATATACTCGTGCTTTGTCAACATGAATGATCCAACCAGTGTACATCACACATCTCTGATATACACGTGCTTTGTCAACATGAATGATCCAACCAGTGTACATCACACACCTCTGATATACTCGTGCTTTGTCAACATGAATGATCCAACCAGTGTACATCACACACCTCTGATATACTCGTGCTTTGTCAACATGAATGATCCAACCAGTGTACATCACACATCTCTGATATACACGTGCTTTGTCAACATGAATGATCCAACCAGTGTACATCACACACCTCTGATATACTCGTGCTTTGTCAACATGAATGATCCAACCAGTGTACATCACACACCTCTGATATACTCGTGCTTTGTCAACATGAATGATCCAACCAGTGTACATCACACATCTCTGATATACACGTGCTTTGTCAACATGAATGATCCAACCGGTGTACATCACACACCTCTGATATACTCGTGCTTTGTCAACATGAATGATCCAACCAGTGTACATCACACACCTCTGATATACTCGTGCTTTGTCAACATGAATGATCCAACCAGTGTACATCACATACCTCTGATATACTCGTGCTTTGTCAACATGAATGATCCAACAAGCGTACATCAAACACCTCTGATATACTCATGCTTTGTCAACATGAATGATCCAACCAGGATACATCACACACCTCTGATATACTCGTGCTTTGTCAACATGAATGATCCAACCAGTGTACATCACACATCTCTGATATACACGTGCTTTGTCAACATGAATGATCCAACCAGTGTTCATCACACACCTCTGATATACTAGTGCTTTGTCAACATGAATGATCCAACCAGTGTACATCACACACCTCTGATATACTCGTGCTTTGTCAACATGAATGATCCAACCAGTGTACATCACACATCTCTGATATACACGTGCTTTGTCAACATGAATGATCCAACCAGTGTACATCACACACCTCTGATATACTCGTGCTTTGTCAACATGAATGATCCAACCAGTGTACATCACACACCTCTGATATACTCGTGCTTTGTCAACATGAATGATCCAACCAGCGTACATCACACATCTCTGATATACTCGTGCTTTGTCAACATGAATGATCCAACCAGTGTACATCACACATCTCTGATATACACGTGCTTTGTCAACATGAATGATCCAACCAGTGTACATCACACACCTCTGATATACTCGTGCTTTGTCAACATGAATGATCCAACAAGCGTACATCACACACCTCTGATATACTCGTGCTTTGTCAACATGAATGATCCAACCAGTGTACATAACACACCTCTGATATACTCGTGCTTTGTCAACATGAATGATCCAACCAGTGTACATCACACACCTCTGATATACACGTGCTTTGTCAACATGAATGATCCAACCAGTGTACATCACACACCTCTGATATACTCGTGCTTTGTCAACATGAATGATCCAACCAGTGTACATCACACACCTCTGATATACTCGTGCTTTGTCAACATGAATGATCCAACCAGTGTACATAACACACCTCTGATATACTCGTGCTTTGTCAACATGAATGATCCAACCAGTGTACATAACACACCTCTGATATACACGTGCTTTGTCAACATGAATGATCCAACAAGCGTACATCACACACCTCTGATATACACGTGCTTTGTCAACATGAATGATCCAAGCAACGTTCATAACACACCTCTGATATACTCGTGCTTTGTCAACATGAATGATCCAACCAGTGTACATCACACACCTCTGATATACACGTGCTTTGTCAACATGAATGATCCAACCAGTGTACATCACACACCTCTGATATACTCGTGCTTTGTCAACATGAATGATCCAACCAGTGTACATCACACACCTCTGATATACTCGTGCTTTGTCAACATGAATGATCCAACCAGCGTACAGAACACACCTCTGATATACACGTGCTTTGTCAACATGAATGATCCAAGCAACGTACATAACACACCTCTGATATACACGTGCTTTGTCAACATGAATGATCCAAGCAACGTACATAACACACCTCTGATATACTCGTGCTTTGTCAACATGAATGATCCAACCAGCGTACATCACACACCTCTGATATACTCGTGCTTTGTCAACATGAATGATCCAGCCAGCGCACATCACACACCTCTGATATACTCGTGCTTTGTCAACATGAATGATCCAACAAGCGTACATCACACACCTCTGATATACTCGTGCTTTGTCAACATGAATGATCCAACCAACGTACATAACACACCTCTGATATACTCATGCTTTGTCAACATGAATGATCCAACCAGTGTACATAACACACCTCTGATATACACGTGCTTTGTCAACATGAATGATCCAAGCAACGTACATCACACACCTCTGATATACTCGTGCTTTGTCAACATGAATGATCCAACCAGTGTACATAACACACCTCTGATATACGTGTGCTTTGTCAACATGAATGATCCAACCAGCGTACATAACACACCTCTGATATACACGTGCTTTGTCAACATGAATGATCCAACCAACGTACATAACACACCTCTGATATACACGTGCTTTGTCAACATGAATGATCCAAGCAACGTACATAACACACCTCTGATATACTCGTGCTTTGTCAACATGAATGATCGAACCAGCGTACATCACACACCTCTGATATACACGTGCTTTGTCAACATGAATGATCCAACCAGTGTACATCACACACCTCTGATATACTCGTGCTTTGTCAACATGAATGATCCAACCAGTGTACATCACACACCTCTGATATACTCGTGCTTTGTCAACATGAATGATCCAACCAGCGTACAGAACACACCTCTGATATACACGTGCTTTGTCAACATGAATGATCCAAGCAACGTACATAACACACCTCTGATATACACGTGCTTTGTCAACATGAATGATCCAAGCAACGTACATAACACACCTCTGATATACTCGTGCTTTGTCAACATGAATGATCCAACCAGCGTACATCACACACCTCTGATATACTCGTGCTTTGTCAACATGAATGATCCAGCCAGCGCACATCACACACCTCTGATATACTCGTGCTTTGTCAACATGAATGATCCAACAAGCGTACATCACACACCTCTGATATACTCGTGCTTTGTCAACATGAATGATCCAACCAACGTACATAACACACCTCTGATATACTCATGCTTTGTCAACATGAATGATCCAACCAGTGTACATAACACACCTCTGATATACACGTGCTTTGTCAACATGAATGATCCAAGCAACGTACATCACACACCTCTGATATACTCGTGCTTTGTCAACATGAATGATCCAACCAGTGTACATAACACACCTCTGATATACGTGTGCTTTGTCAACATGAATGATCCAACCAGCGTACATAACACACCTCTGATATACACGTGCTTTGTCAACATGAATGATCCAACCAACGTACATAACACACCTCTGATATACACGTGCTTTGTCAACATGAATGATCCAAGCAACGTACATAACACACCTCTGATATACTCGTGCTTTGTCAACATGAATGATCGAACCAGCGTACATCACACACCTCTGATATACTCGTGCTTTGTCAACATGAATGATCCAACCAGTGTACATCACACACCTCTGATATACACGTGCTTTGTCAACATGAATGATCCAACCAACGAACATCACACACCTCTGATATACTCGTGCTTTGTCAACATGAATGATCCAACAAGCGTACATCACACACCTCTGATATACACGTGCTTTGTCAACATGAATGATCCAAGCAACGTACATAACACACCTCTGATATACACCTGCTTTGTCAACATGAATGATCCAAGCAACGTACATCACACACCTCTGATATACTCGTGCTTTGTCAACATGAATGATCGAACCAGCGTACATCACACACCTCTGATATACACGTGCTTTGTCAACATGAATGATCCAACCAGTGTACATCACACACCTCTGATATACTCGTGCTTTGTCAACATGAATGATCCAACAAGCGTACATCACACACCTCTGATATACTCGTGCTTTGTCAACATGAATGATCCAACCAGCGAACATCACACACCTCTGATATACTCGTGCTTTGTCAACATGAATGATCCAACAAGCGTACATCACACACCTCTGATATACTCGTGCTTTGTCAACATGAATGATCCAACAAGTGTACATCACACACCTCTGATATACTCGTGCTTTGTCAACATGAATGATCCAACAAGCGTACATCACACACCTCTGATATACTCGTGCTTTGTCAACATGAATGATCCAACCAGCGCACATCACACACCTCTGATATACTCGTGCTTTGTCAACATGAATGATCCAACAAGCGTACATCACACACCTCTGATATACACGTGCTTTGTCAACATGAATGATCCAACCAACGTACATAACACACCTCTGATATACACGTGCTTTGTCAACATGAATGATCCAACAAGCGTACATCACACACCTCTGATATACACGTGCTTTGTCAACATGAATGATCCAACCAGCGTACATCACACACCTCTGATATACACGTGCTTTGTCAACATGAATGATCCAACCAGTGTACATCACACACCTCTGATATACTCGTGCTTTGTCAACATGAATGATCCAACAAGCGTACATCACACACCTCTGATATACTCGTGCTTTGTCAACATGAATGATCCAACCAGCGCACATCACACACCTCTGATATACTCGTGCTTTGTCAACATGAATGATCCAACAAGCATACATCACACACCTCTGATATACTCGTGCTTTGTCAACATGAATGATCCAACAAGCGTACATCACACACCTCTGATATACTCGTGCTTTGTCAACATGAATGATCCAACAAGCGTACATCACACACCTCTGATATACTCGTGCTTTGTCAACATGAATGATCCAACCAGTGTACATCACACACATCTGATATACTCGTGCTTTGTCAACATGAATGATCCAACCTACGTACATCACACATCTCTGATATACTCTTGCTTTGTCAACATGAATGATCCAACCAGTGTACATCACACAACTCTGATATACTCGTGCTTTGTCAACATGAATGATCCAACCAGCGTACATCACACATCTCTGATATACACGTGCTTTGTCAACATGAATGATCCAACCAGCGTACATCACACACCTGATATACTCGTGCTTTGTCAACATGAATGATCCAACCAGCGTACATCACACACCTCTGCTATACTCGTGCTTTGTCAACATGAATGATCCAACCAGCTTACATCAAACACCTCTGATATACACGTGCTTTGTCAACATGAATGATCCAACCAGTGTACATCACACACCTCTGATATACTCGTGCTTTGTCAACATGAATGATCCAACCAGTGTACATCACACACCTCTGATATACTCGTGCTTTGTCAACATGAATGATCCAACCAGTGTACATCACACACCTCTGATATACTTGTGCTTTGTCAACATGAATGATCCAACCAGTGTACATCAAACACCTCTGATATACTCATGCTTTGTCAACATGAATGATCCAACCAGTGTACATCACACACCTCTGATATACACGTGCTTTGTCAACATGAATGATCCAAGCAACGTACATAACACACCTCTGATATACTCGTGCTTTGTCAACATGAATGATCCAACCAGTGTACATCACACATCTCTGATATACACGTGCTTTGTCAACATGAATGATCCAACCAGTGTACATCACACACCTCTGATATACTCGTGCTTTGTCAACATGAATGATCCAACCAGTGTACATCACACACCTCTGATATACTCGTGCTTTGTCAACATGAATGATCCAACCAGTGTACATCACACACCTCTGATATACTCGTGCTTTGTCAACATGAATGATCCAACCAGCGTACATCACACATCTCTGATATACTCGTGCTTTGTCAACATGAATGATCCAACCAGTGTACATCACACATCTCTGATATACACGTGCTTTGTCAACATGAATGATCCAACCTACGTACATCACACATCTCTGATATACTCTTGCTTTGTCAACATGAATGATCCAACCTACGTACATCACACATCTCTGATATACTCTTGCTTTGTCAACATGAATGATCCAACCAGTGTACATCACACACCTCTGATATACTCGTGCTTTGTCAACATGAATGATCCAACCAGTGTACATCACACATCTCTGATATACACGTGCTTTGTCAACATGAATGATCAAACCAGCGTACATCACACACCTCTGATATACTCGTGCTTTGTCAACATGAATGATCCAACCAGTGTACATCAAACACCTCTGATATACTCATGCTTTGTCAACATGAATGATCCAACCAGTGTACATCACACACCTCTGATATACACGTGCTTTGTCAACATGAATGATCCAAGCAACGTACATAACACACCTCTGATATACTCGTGCTTTGTCAACATGAATGATCCAACCAGTGTACATCACACATCTCTGATATACACGTGCTTTGTCAACATGAATGATCCAACCAGTGTACATCACACACCTCTGATATACTCGTGCTTTGTCAACATGAATGATCCAACCAGTGTACATCACACACCTCTGATATACTCGTGCTTTGTCAACATGAATGATCCAACCAGTGTACATCACACACCTCTGATATACTCGTGCTTTGTCAACATGAATGATCCAACCAGCGTACATCACACATCTCTGATATACTCGTGCTTTGTCAACATGAATGATCCAACCAGTGTACATCACACATCTCTGATATACACGTGCTTTGTCAACATGAATGATCCAACCTACGTACATCACACATCTCTGATATACTCTTGCTTTGTCAACATGAATGATCCAACCTACGTACATCACACATCTCTGATATACTCTTGCTTTGTCAACATGAATGATCCAACCAGTGTACATCACACACCTCTGATATACTCGTGCTTTGTCAACATGAATGATCCAACCAGTGTACATCACACATCTCTGATATACACGTGCTTTGTCAACATGAATGATCCAACCAGCGTACATCACACACCTCTGATATACTCGTGCTTTGTCAACATGAATGATCCAACCAGCGTACATCACACACCTCTGATATACTCGTGCTTTGTCAACATGAATGATCCAACCAATGTACATCACACACCTCTGATAAACTCGTGCTTTGTCAACATGAATGATCCAACAAGCGTACATCACAGACCTCTGATATACTCGTGCTTTGTCAACATGAATGATCCAACCAACGTACATAACACACCTCTGATATACTCGTGCTTTGTCAACATGAATGATCCAACCAGTGTACATCACACATCTCTGATATACTCGTGCTTTGTCAACATGAATGATCCAACCAGTGTACATCACACACCTCTGATATACACGTGCTTTGTCAACATGAATGATCCAACCAGCGTACATCACACACCTCTGATATACTCGTGCTTTGTCAACATGAATGATCCAACCAATGTACATCACACACCTCTGATAAACTCGTGCTTTGTCAACATGAATGATCCAACAAGCGTACATCACAGACCTCTGATATACTCGTGCTTTGTCAACATGAATGATCCAACCAACGTAAATAACACACCTCTGATATACTCGTGCTTTGTCAACATGAATGATCCAACCAGCGCACATCACACACCTCTGATATACTCGTGCTTTGTCAACATGAATGATCCAACCAGTGTACATCACACACCTCTGATAAACTCGTGCTTTGTCAACATGAATGATCCAACAAGCGTACATCACACACCTCTGATATACTCGTGCTTTGTCATCATGAATGATCCAACCAGCGTACATAACACACCTCTGATATACTCGTGCTTTGTCAACATGAATGATCCAACCAGTGTACATCACACACCTCTGATATACTCGTGCTTTGTCAACATGAATGATCCAACCAGTGTACATCACAAACCTCTGATATACTTGTGCTTTGTCAACATGAATGATCCAACCAGCGTACATCACACATCTCTGATATACACGTGCTTTGTCAACATGAATGATCCAACAAGCGTACATCACACACCTCTGATATACTCGTGCTTTGTCAACATGAATGATCCAACCAGTGTACATCACACATCTCTGATATACACGTGCTTTGTCAACATGAATGATCCAACAAGCGTACATCACACACCTCTGATATACTCGTGCTTTGTCAACATGAATGATCCAACCAGTGTACATCACACACCTCTGATATACTTGTGCTTTGTCAACGTGAATGATCCAACCAGCGTACATAACACACCTCTGATATACTCGTGCTTTGTCAACATGAATGATCCAACCAGTGTACATCACATACCTCTGATATACTCGTGCTTTGTCAACATGAATGATCCAACCAGTGTACATCACAAACCTCTGATATACTTGTGCTTTGTCAACATGAATGATCCAACCAGTGTACATCACACATCTCTGATATACTCGTGCTTTGTCAACATGAATGATCCAACCAGTGTACATCACACACCTCTGATATACTTGTGCTTTGTCAACATGAATGATCCAACCAGTGTACATCACACATCTCTGATATACTCGTGTTTTGTCAACATGAATGATCCAACCAGCGTACATCACACACCTCTGATATACTCGTGCTTTGTCAACATGAATGATCCAACCAACGTACATCACACACCTCTGATATACTCGTGCTTCGTCAACATGAATGATCCAACCAGCGTACATAACACACCTCTGATATACACGTGCTTTGTCAACATGAATGATCCAACCAGCGTACATCACACACCTCTGATATACTCGTGCTTTGTCAACATGAATGATCCAACCAGTGTACATCACACACCTCTGATATACTCGTGCTTTGTCAACATGAATGATCCAACCAGTGTACATCACACACCTCTGATATACTCTTGCTTTGTCAACATGAATGATCCAACCAGTGTACATCACACACCTCTGATATACTCGTGCTTTGTCAACATGAATGATCCAACCACTGTACATCACACATCTCTGATATACTCGTGCTTTGTCAACATGAATGATCCAACCAGTGTACATCACACACCTCTGATATACTCGTGCTTTGTCAACATGAATGATCCAACCAGTGTACATCACACACCTCTGATATACTTGTGCTTTGTCAACATGAATGATCCAACCAGTGTACATCACACATCTCTGATATACTCGTGCTTTGTCAACATGAATGATCCAACCAACGTACATCACACACCTCTGATATACTCGTGCTTTGTCAACATGAATGATCCAACCAACGTACATCACACACCTCTGATATACTCGTGCTTTGTCAACATGAATGATCCAACCAGTGTACATCACACATCTCTGATATACTCGTGCTTTGTCAACATGAACGATCCAACCAGCGTACATCACACACCTCTGATATACACGTGCTTTGTCAACATGAATGATCCAACCAACGTACATCACACATCTCTGATATACTCGTGCTTTGTCAACATGAATGATCCAACCAACGTACATAACACACCTCTGATATACTCGTGCTTTGTCAACATGAATGATCCAACCAGTGTACATCACACATCTCTGATATACTCGTGCTTTGTCAACATGAATGATCCAACCAGTGTACATCACACATCTCTGATATACTCGTGCTTTGTCAACATGAATGATCCAACCAGTGTACATCACACACCTCTGATATACTCGTGCTTTGTCAACATGAATGATCCAACCAGTGTACATCACACATCTCTGATATACTCGTGCTTTGTCAACATGAATGATCCAACCAACGTACATAACACACCTCTGATATACTTGTGCTTTGTCAACATGAATGATCCAACCAGCATACATCACACACCTCTGATATACACGTGCTTTGTCAACATGAATGATCCAACCAGTGTACATCACACACCTCTGATATACTCGTGCTTTGTCAACATGAATGATCCAACCAGTGTACATCACACACCTCTGATATACTCGTGCTTTGTCAACATGAATGATCCAACCAGTGTACATCACACATCTCTGATATACTTGTGCTTTGTCAACATGAATGATCCAACCAGTGTACATCACACACCTCTGCTATACTCGTGCTTTGTCAACATGAATGATCCAACCAGTGTACATCACAAACCTCTGATATACTCGTGCTTTGTCAACATGAATGATCCAACCAGTGTACATCACACACCTCTGATATACACGTGCTTTGTCAACATGAATGATCCAACCAACGTACATCACACACCTCTGATATACACGTGCTTTGTCAACATGAATGATCCAACAAGCGTACATCACACACCTCTGATATACTCGTGATTTGTCAACATGAATGATCCAACCAGTGTACATCACACACCTCTGATATACTCGTGCTTTGTCAACATGAATGATCCAACCAGTGTACATCACACACCTCTGATATACTCGTGCTTTGTCAACATGAATGATCCAACCAGTGTACATCACACATCTCTGATATACTTGTGCTTTGTCAACATGAATGATCCAACCAGTGTACATTACACACCTCTGCTATACTCGTGCTTTGTCAACATGAATGATCCAACCAGTGTACATCACAAACCTCTGATATACTCGTGCTTTGTCAACATGAATGATCCAACCAGTGTACATCACACACCTCTGATATACTCGTGCTTTGTCAACATGAATGATCCAACCAGTGTACATCACACACCTCTGATATACTTGTGCTTTGTCAACATGAATGATCCAACCAACGTACATCACATACCTCTGATATACTCGTGCTTTGTCAACATGAATGATCCAACCAACGTACATCACACACCTCTGATATACTCGTGCTTTGTCAACATGAATGATCCAACCAGTGTACATCACACATCTCTGATATACTCGTGCTTTGTCAACATGAATGATCCAACCAGTGTACATCACACATCTCTGATATACTCGTGCTTTGTCAACATGAATGATCCAACCAACGTACATAACACACCTCTGATATACTTGTGCTTTGTCAACATGAATGATCCAACCAGCATACATCACACACCTCTGATATACACGTGCTTTGTCAACATGAATGATCCAACCAGTGTACATCACACACCTCTGATATACTCGTGCTTTGTCAACATGAATGATCCAACCAGTGTACATCACACACCTCTGATATACTCGTGCTTTGTCAACATGAATGATCCAACCAGTGTACATCACACACCTCTGATATACTCGTGCTTTGTCAACATGAATGATCCAACCACTGTACATCACACATCTCTGATATACTCGTGCTTTGTCAACATGAATGATCCAACCAGTGTACATCACACACCTCTGATATACTTGTGCTTTGTCAACATGAATGATCCAACCAGTGTACATCACACATCTCTGATATACTCGTGCTTTGTCAAC
The DNA here is from genome assembly GCA_936450465.1 of Gibbula magus. Taxonomy (NCBI): domain Eukaryota; kingdom Metazoa; phylum Mollusca; class Gastropoda; order Trochida; family Trochidae; genus Gibbula; species Gibbula magus. Next base: position 92,363,292 of record OW388291.1, on the reverse strand, counting down.
ATGAATGATCCAACCAACGTACATCACACACCTCTGATATACTCGTGCTTTGTCAACATGAATGATCCAACCAACGTACATCACACACCTCTGATATACTCGTGCTTTGTCAACATGAACGATCCAACCAGCGTACATCACACACCTCTGATATACACGTGCTTTGTCAACATGAATGATCCAACCAACGTACATCACACATCTCTGATATACTCGTGCTTTGTCAACATGAATGATCCAACCAACGTACATAACACACCTCTGATATACTCGTGCTTTGTCAACATGAATGATCCAACCAGTGTACATCACACATCTCTGATATACTCGTGCTTTGTCAACATGAATGATCCAACCAGTGTACATCACACATCTCTGATATACTCGTGCTTTGTCAACATGAATGATCCAACCAGTGTACATCACACACCTCTGATATACTCGTGCTTTGTCAACATGAATGATCCAACCAGTGTACATCACACATCTCTGATATACTCGTGCTTTGTCAACATGAATGATCCAACCAACGTACATAACACACCTCTGATATACTTGTGCTTTGTCAACATGAATGATCCAACCAGCATACATCACACACCTCTGATATACACGTGCTTTGTCAACATGAATGATCCAACCAGTGTACATCACACACCTCTGATATACTCGTGCTTTGTCAACATGAATGATCCAACCAGTGTACATCACACACCTCTGATATACTCGTGCTTTGTCAACATGAATGATCCAACCAGTGTACATCACACATCTCTGATATACTTGTGCTTTGTCAACATGAATGATCCAACCAGTGTACATCACACACCTCTGCTATACTCGTGCTTTGTCAACATGAATGATCCAACCAGTGTACATCACACACCTCTGATATACTCGTGCTTTGTCAACATGAATGATCCAACCAGTGTACATCACACACCTCTGATATACACGTGCTTTGTCAACATGAATGATCCAACCAACGTACATCACACACCTCTGATATACACGTGCTTTGTCAACATGAATGATCCAACAAGCGTACATCACACACCTCTGATATACTCGTGATTTGTCAACATGAATGATCCAACCAGTGTACATCACACACCTCTGATATACTCGTGCTTTGTCAACATGAATGATCCAACCAGTGTACATCACACACCTCTGATATACTCGTGCTTTGTCAACATGAATGATCCAACCAGTGTACATCACACATCTCTGATATACTTGTGCTTTGTCAACATGAATGATCCAACCAGTGTACATTACACACCTCTGCTATACTCGTGCTTTGTCAACATGAATGATCCAACCAGTGTACATCACAAACCTCTGATATACTCGTGCTTTGTCAACATGAATGATCCAACCAGTGTACATCACACACCTCTGATATACTCGTGCTTTGTCAACATGAATGATCCAACCAGTGTACATCACACACCTCTGATATACTTGTGCTTTGTCAACATGAATGATCCAACCAACGTACATCACATACCTCTGATATACTCGTGCTTTGTCAACATGAATGATCCAACCAACGTACATCACACACCTCTGATATACTCGTGCTTTGTCAACATGAATGATCCAACCAGTGTACATCACACACCTCTGATATACTCGTGCTTTGTCAACATGAATGATCCAACCAGTGTACATCACACATCTCTGATATACTCGTGCTTTGTCAACATGAATGATCCAACCAACGTACATAACACACCTCTGATATACTTGTGCTTTGTCAACATGAATGATCCAACCAGCATACATCACACACCTCTGATATACACGTGCTTTGTCAACATGAATGATCCAACCAGTGTACATCACACACCTCTGATATACTCGTGCTTTGTCAACATGAATGATCCAACCAGTGTACATCACACACCTCTGATATACTCGTGCTTTGTCAACATGAATGATCCAACCAGTGTACATCACACATCTCTGATATACTTGTGCTTTGTCAACATGAATGATCCAACCAGTGTACATCACACACCTCTGCTATACTCGTGCTTTGTCAACATGAATGATCCAACCAGTGTACATCACAAACCTCTGATATACTCGTGCTTTGTCAACATGAATGATCCAACCAGTGTACATCACACACCTCTGATATACACGTGCTTTGTCAACATGAATGATCCAACCAACGTACATCACACACCTCTGATATACACGTGCTTTGTCAACATGAATGATCCAACAAGCGTACATCACACACCTCTGATATACTCGTGATTTGTCAACATGAATGATCCAACCAGTGTACATCACACACCTCTGATATACTCGTGCTTTGTCAACATGAATGATCCAACCAGTGTACATCACACACCTCTGATATACTCGTGCTTTGTCAACATGAATGATCCAACCAGTGTACATCACACATCTCTGATATACTTGTGCTTTGTCAACATGAATGATCCAACCAGTGTACATCACACACCTCTGCTATACTCGTGCTTTGTCAACATGAATGATCCAACCAGTGTACATCACAAACCTCTGATATACTCGTGCTTTGTCAACATGAATGATCCAACCAGTGTACATCACACACCTCTGATATACTCGTGCTTTGTCAACATGAATGATCCAACCAGTGTACATCACACACCTCTGATATACTTGTGCTTTGTCAACATGAATGATCCAACCAACGTACATCACATACCTCTGATATACTCGTGCTTTGTCAACATGAATGATCCAACCAACGTACATCACACACCTCTGATATACTCGTGCTTTGTCAACATGAATGATCCAACCAGTGTACATCACACATCTCTGATATACTCGTGCTTTGTCAACATGAATGATCCAACCAACGTACATCACACACCTCTGATATACTCGTGCTTTGTCAACATGAATGATCCAACCAGTGTACATCACACATCTCTGATATACTCGTGCTTTGTCAACATGAATGATCCAACCAGTGTACATCACACACCTCTGATATACACGTGCTTTGTCAACATGAATGATCCAACCAGTGTACATCACACACCTCTGATATACTCGTGCTTTGTCAACATGAATGATCCAACCAACGTACATCACACACCTCTGATATACTCGTGCTTTGTCAACATGAATGATCCAACCAACGTACATCACACACCTGAAAGGAGTGACTCCGATGTCCGGTCATGCCAAGTGAAGGGAGTGACTCCGATGTCCGGTCATGCGAAGTGAAAGGAGTGACTCCGATGTCCGGTCATGCGAAGTGAAAGGAGTGACTCCGATGACCGGTCATGCGAAGTGAAGGGAGTGACTCCGATGTCCGGTCATGCCTAGTGAAGGGAGTGACCCCGATGTCCGGTCATGCGAAGTGAAAGGAGTGACTCCGATGACTGGTCATGCCAAGTGAAAGGAGTGACTCCGATGTTTGGTCATGCGAATTGAAAGGAGTGACTCCGATGTCCGGTCATGCAAAGTGAAAGGAGTGACTCCAAACGCTGATGTGGGTGTGCGGAACATGTTCTATTGCTAGGCATGTTCGGCACGCCAGAACAGTGTTCGGAGCCACTCCTTCACTTTGCACATGTACGGGATGTTCGGAACAAACACCAGACAGCGAAAGGAGTAGGCTTCAAAATTATTCTTAGAGTAAATATAATCAATAAAAACAGTAGGAATTCATTGTTCAGGCAGTTATTAAAATGAAGAACTTTGTTCTCTTCACCTAAGTTTGTACAAACCTCATCCTTCTGTGACCTGAGAGTATCAATAGCTGGCTCAACAAACTGTGGGTCCTTCGCTGGGTCCTCAACCATTGCCGGGTTGTTTGTGTTCTGGAAACAGATTACATGGGTCTTTAAACACTTCCAAAACAGAGAGAACACTTTCTAGGGTCCTTAGATACTTCCCACCCACAGAAAACACTTTCTAGTGTCTTTAGTACTTCCCAAACAGAGAGAACACTTTCTGGCCTCTTTAAATACTTCCCAACCAGAGAGAACACTTTCTGGTCTCTTTAAATACTTCCCAACCAGAGAGAACACTTTCTGGTCTCTTTAAATACTTCCCAACCAGAGAGAACACTTTCTGGTCTCTTTAAATACTTCCCAACCAGAGAGAACACTTTCTGGTCTCTTTAAATACTTCCCAACCAGAGGGAACACTTTCTGGTCTCTTTAAATACTTCCCAACCAGAGAGAACACTTTCTGGTGTCTTTAACCCTAACGTTGCGTATTTCTATTTTACCCATTTTAGCCCCTGTGGCAGAATTTACAGACCCTCCAGCTCGCAGCAGTATTTTGGCTTAGGCACTAATTAGCTCTGCTGGCGGAATTTCCAGGCGGCGATTCAGATACAATTTTTACGAAATATATCGCATCTACAGCGCAAAAACGGACCATATACGGGCGTTCAATACAAATTCAAGTCGTGGTACCCGTACACAAATGGCTTATTCATACCCGCAACTTTGAATGAATTTTCTACAATTTTTTGTTTTTATTCCATTACTTTCGAAAGATTGTCTTTAATTCGGGCCTCATAATATCATAAATACGAAACGAAAACTTATATACGGAATTGAAGACAAGATGTCTGGTTTCACAATGATATAAAAATTACTAGCAGTGATAATTTGTGTAAGAAGTTGTGAAAATGGCCGATTATTCTTTTCGGTTTATTGTGATATAAAAATAATGAAAATGCATTCAGTAGTTTAGCAGTGATAATTTGTGTAAGAAGTTGTGAAAATGGTCAATTGCTTAAACAAAATTGAAGTATAAACATGACCTTTTTTGCGGCGCTTGCTGTGTCTTTATTATTTTTTTGACATTTGCGAATTTTATATGGGATTGTAGTCTATTCTTTCCCCTTTATTTTGGCGTAAAAATTCTTGAAAACAACCAATTCATTCACATGATATGAAGTGCGGGAGTAAGGCAAGTTACTGAATTTTTTCCCCGTCCCGTGAGATGCGAGGCAGATAGCATGTACGGGCAATGCAAACCCGAGGCAATGCAAACATGTTTGTGATAATTAGCCCCCAGGGAGATTTGGCTTCGGGGCAAAGCCCGACAAAATTGGCCTTTTGTAAAGCTAATTATCGATGCGTTACGGGTCAACAATGCACACACAATTTGGTGTGATTTTTGCTGGACATTTCGACCAGACATTGACAAAGTCTCGTTATCGTGGCGAACTGTGAGATGTATATAAACAAGTTTTCAAGTGGCGATCCACGGACACATTTCGTCTCGCATTTCGCCTGGAGACCAAATATAATTATCACTAGGTATCTGACAGTGGATACAACCCACTTAGGAATCTGACAGGGGATACAACCCACTTGACACACTTAATTCATCACTGTTTCCTTTAAATTACCTCCTTTTGAAGAGCACATAAAATCTCAAAATGAAAACAGCTTTTCGGTCATGACCTCTGAGACCTATATTTGGGGTTGAAGGGTCAGAAATCTACAATTTAGAATCCCCATTGGTCAAGGAGTCTGTACACAACATTTCAGCTTTCTAGACCTTTTGGTACTGGAGAAGAAAATGAAAATAGGTTTTTAAAGTCGTGACCCCTGTGACCTATATTTGGGGTCGAAGGGTCAGAAAATCATAAATTTAGAAACCCCATTGGCCAAGAAGTCTGCACACAACTTTTCAGCTCTATAGACCCTTTAGAACTGGAGAAGAAAATGAAAATAGGTTTTAAAGTTGTGACCCCTGTGACCTATATTTGGGGTTGAAGGGTCAGAAAATCTACAATTTAGAACCCCCATTGGTAAGGAGTCTGCACAGAACTTTTCAATTCTCTAGACCTTTTGGAACTGGAGAAAAAGAGGAAAATAGGTTCTTAGGGTCGTGAACCCTGTGACCGTATTTGGGGTCACAAGGTCACCAAATTTACAATTTAGAATCCCCATTGGCCAAGGAGTCTATACACAAAATTTCAGCAAATGATAGATAGTATTGATGGCAAGTTACACTATCAATATTTTCGATAGTATATCTGTTTAATCTATCAATTTCAAAACTATGATTTATAACTAGATTAGCGTTTGCGGGACACCGCAAAAGCAGAGCAGCTCCGAAACTTAGGGTCTCGCCTTTCCCTGTTCCGCCTTCTCGTCAGCATCAATAAAATGGGAATTCTTTTTAACAAAAATTTGTTCATTATTCGAGTTATTACTAATCATCACTGGGGTCACAAGTTTGTTCTTAAAACCTATTTCTTCTTTCAAAATGTTATCCAAGGATTAACGTGGCTTTAACCAATATCTCATGACCTTGACCTTGACCATCAATGATCACTTTTCATCGCGTATAACAATCATGTAATGATTCAAAGTGTTAATAGTTGAAATAAGACATTTTCGCTAAAGCATGCTTAAGTTGTGACCTCGCTATGACCTTGACCTTTGACAGATGTTAGCGAAAACCTTTTCAAATCTTGGCCTTTCTCCATAGTTGATATACACCAAATAACAGCCTGATAGGACAAATATTTTTCAAGTTATCGTGTTTACAAGGATTTTTTTTAGCGATTTCAGAACTCGTGACCTTGACCTTTGACCTTGAATGTGAACATGTCAAAAAAATTCCCCAGGGGTATAAGTAAGAAGTTATGTCTATGAGTTCTCAAAACCGTATTGGAAAAAAGTTATAGCCAATACAAAACGCGGCGGCGGCGGCGGCGGCGGCGATGGAAACTGCACAAAAACTGATAGCAGCTCCGACTTAGTCGGAGCTGCTAATCACGGTTATTCAAGCTAAAATGGTACAAAATACGTATCAAGAATGCTAGTGTCAAGTTGCAGTCAACTATTGTGTCTATTTATAGAAAATGAGTTAAGGCACTGGGTTCAAGTCGGGTTTCTTCGGCTTAAGTCGGCAGCCTGAAGATCAGTGTCAGTATTTCGAGGTTCATTTAACATTTACAGTTCTTCCGAATGATTAATGACCTTGAGATTTAGTCTTCGCCAGTGACAAGCATGTGAGTAGAAACATTCAGTCCCTTGACATTGAGAGGGAACCAAAATAATCAGAAAATCTTCCAGTTTAGTTCAGAAGAAGAGAAAGTGACCGACTGACATGTTTATCAAGGATGAACAGATTAGAGAACTGGAGATTTACAAACAGACTTTTCTTGATTTCAAGTTGTATAAATACTCTGCATAGTTTTACATTGAATAATTGTTATAAAGGAAATAGTTTCAGCATCTGATAATAATTATGTTTTTCAATTAAATACAATGTGAGAATTTCCATTGTTTGTCAAGTGAAACTTGATGCCTTAAATATTTTATGCTTGTTTAGAACCAAAGACAATACTTCTCACTAATTTTTATCTAACTATACTACACAATCTTTACATTGAATTCTTTAATATCCATATTTTACAACCCTAATTGCATTTCTTCGTAACCTGTAATTTGTAAATCATTATTTAAACATTTATTCAATTACGTAACATTTGCTTTCATTACTGCTGATTTCATTACAACCAATATTCTATTCAATTACGTAACATTTGCTTTCATTACTGCTGATTTCATTACTGCTGATTTCATTACAACCAATATTCATAATCATTGAATGTATGTCATTTACTTGTTATATTATTTTCAATTTTTATACTTTTGTCATTCATTATTTACGTTTATATTTTACTTGTGGCAAGGGGCCCAGTGATTGCTTTTTGTTTGTATGCGACATATCATGCGCATGCGCACTTCTAATAATTATTTCCTTTGTCTCAATCGCAGACAATTTTCATCCGTTATTATCAACTACTTCAGTATCAATTCAATTACCACCACCCCATATCTCCTCCTATACATAGTATTATTTTCTGTATATCTATCTTATTACTATGTACAAAGCGGAATCTCATCCACAAATCGTAATTTCATGGGAAACTGGTCGCCATTCGGTTGTGGGCGCGCAACCCCAACCAGTCTTCGTTTCAATCTTTAGTGCGGTTCAGTATCATACAGGGTGCACACCCCTCGTATACCCATGACGGGTATAGGTTTAAACCTTGCTCGCTTTTCTTTGACCTTGAGAATCCCTAAACTAAAGCCTTATCAAATATTTAATGCTTTGAATGTGTTTGTTGTTCTTTGGTTGAAAATTGAATTTCTATTGTTTGGTTAAATAACTAATCTCTGCTAATAATGTAGCTACACTATGATTTGTTATTATATATTAATAATTTTCTTTCTGATAAAATGTGTTATCTATTATTAATATCATCATAATACAGAGTTTGTTTTAGAACATCAAATGATTCTGTGAATAAAGTCAACATCTTTTAAAGAAAGTTCATCATGACTAGACTAACTGTGTAATACTATTAACCAATTAGTATGATAAAGTGTCATGTAACAATAAATGATTTATGGACTTTATTATTAAGGACAGAAAACCATTCAGTGTTGGGCAAGTTTGCAGTTTGAGGTTTACAAGTTTTCAGTTTACAAGTTTTCAGTTTACAAATCACCAGAATTATTATTATTATTATTAATAATATACATTTGAAAACTGAGACTAACACATACAGTTTTATACATAAATAAAACAAGGAACACTGTTTGTGGTTTGAATCTTTACTTCACAGTTTTCTCACACATGCGCAGACCTGCCATCCTGAACCGCAATCCTGCAGCAGCCCGCCGTTACAATTAAACCCTTGAAGTTGTCAACCGCCTGGTTTTCTATGTGTTTGGTAGCCGCACCCCCCTTCTTTTCACAGAAACAAGTAATTGTCACAAAAACAAATAATATGAAAATAATCTCAAGGTCATCCAAATCGACTGGTGTCTGCATATTCCCCAAATAAAGACTGGTACCAAATTTGAAGACTCTAGATGCAGCGGTTCATGAGATATCATGCCAACAACATTAGACAAACAATCAAAGTCCCGTAGTGACCTTGAAAATAATGTCAAGGTCACCCAAATTATCTGGTGTCTGCGCTTTCCACTAATGAAGGCTGGTACTAAATTTGAAGACTCTAGAGAGACTTTTGAGATATTACGCTAAGAAACGGACGGACGGACGAACGGAGCTGAATACTATGTCCCCCACTCCGCGCTTCTCGGCGGCGGGGGACAACAAACTGTTTTGAAATAAGGAAATCTAAGGTCATTGAGGTTTTGATTCTCATTTAAAACATGTCGAGTCAAGTCAGTCTGGAGAGTGGGTCCCTCTCCTCAGTATGAAGACGCAATGTACAACAACAATGGAAACTATAACACAAGGAAACATTGTCTATTTAACAGTGAATATGAACAAGAACAAGAAGATGACATATCCCACCGGTCCCACATAATTTGTAAAACACTTCTTTGACAGATAATTGTATATCTACTACTTCAGTTAGTGGGTAATACACATGCTGAGTTTCAGGTATGGAAGCAGACATATCCATGAACAAATTCCGAATCCAATGCGTTTCTATGGAAATGAAAACAAAATAAAATTATGAAATCTGAGTTAGTGGGTAATAGTAATACACTTGCAAAGTTTCAGGATGATATGATAAAGAGTTTTAGAGCTGTGCTCCGGAAAAGAATCTATCTCTGAACAAAGTACCATTCCAAAACATTTCTATTGAAACGGGGAAAAAAGGCACTACTTACGTTGATGGGGAATACACATGGAAAGTTTTAGAAAGAAATCTGGAAACGAAATGATTATGGACGGACAGATGGGCAGACATACAGATGAACAGAGCGATGACTATATCCAACAGTATCACATACATGTGGGATAAAAAGAGAAGACAACAAACTGTTTTGAAATAAGGAAATCTGAAGTCACAGAGGTTTTGATAGAATAAACAAACTGTTTTGAAATAAGGAAATCTGAAGTCACAGAGGTTTTGATAGAATAAACAAACTGTTTTGAAATAAGGAAATCTGAAGTCACAGAGGTTTTGATAGAATAAACAGGTTTCAGTTTGAGGTCTGCCATAGTTCAAGTCTTTTTCAAACAATAGAGGAAATTACAACTTTAAGTTTAATGGTCCAAGGAATGTCTATATTAGACAAAATGACCACAAAAATAGAACCCTTGGCTCTGAAGTTCATCAGATTTTAAACAATAAACAATAAGTTGCAAAATGTAAATAAAATTATTTATCAGAGGTATAACAAATTAATGTAACCTTGTAGATGTAAACAGGTTTTTAGGTCACCAATTTACCCTTTTAATTTATCTATTTTTGATACCAAAATTGCAAGTAAAAACAATTTATTCGCTTACCAAGTTATCTAAAATGGGAAAGAATTCTACAAAATGATTTTACTGAAAAGGATTGGAAAATTTACAATATTATTGCTAATAAATGTTCACGAAGCACAGACTTGAAATGGTTGCAATATACAATCATTCACAATATCCTTCCAACAAGACAATTTCTTTATAAAATTGGATATATACCTTCGCCACTGTGTCCGTTCTGTGAAACGGAGTTAGAAACAATCAACCATATGCTATGGGAATGTGAACCGAGCCGTACATTATGGAAGGATATAGAATCATGGTTAAACTCTGTACAGTAACAACTGGAATTTACAAATAAAATTATCATATTGGAAATGAAAGGAAAGAACAATAATCCTGTCAATGCAATCATTCTTCTTGTCAAACAGTATCTATATCGATGCAGCATAAATGGTTTTAAATCTAAATTAGATTATTTAACAAGAGTCATCAGAAGATGACATATCCCACCGGTTCCACAAAATTTGTAAAACACATCTTTGACAGATACTTGTGTATCTACTACCGTACTTCAGTTAGTGGGTATTACAGATGCTGAGTTTCAGGTATGTTAAGGGTTTTAGACTTCTGCTTCAGAAGCAGTCAAAATCAACAACAACCAACATCCCTCTCATGTTTCTATGGAAACAGAAACAAATTAATTTTTCAGAAAAAATCTGAAAATATCAAAAGGCACCACTTCAGTTAGTGGGTTATACACATGCAAAGTTTCAGGAAGATATGATGACAGTTTTGGAGCTGTGCTCCGGAAACGAACCTGTCTGAACAAAGTCCAAATACAACAAGTTTCTATGGAAAGGAAAAAAAAAAATTGTTTCAGAAATCTGAAAATATCAAAAGACACCACTTCAGTTAGTGGGTAATACACATGCAAAGTTTCAGGAAGATATGATGAACGGTTTTGGAGCTGTGCTCCGGAAACGAAGCTGTCTCTGACAAAGTCCAAATTCAACATGTTTCTATGGAAACGATCAAAAATAAAATTTTCAGAAAATCTGAAAATATCAAAAGGCACCACTTCAGGTGGTGGGTAATACACATTGAAAGTTTCAGAAAGATATCATGAACTGTTTTCAAGTTCTGCTCCGGAAACGAAATGATTACAGACGGACGGACAGACGGACGGATGGACAGATGGGGGTGATGACTATATCCTATGGTATTACATACCGGTGGGATAAAAAAAGGCAATTGTACATTACTACGATATGTCTAGATATGTTTTTTCTGTCAACAGGAACAGAGGAAATGTTTTTCCAATACTGGTCAACTTTACATTTGTTATAACTCTTATGAATTGTATCAGCCAATTTTTTAACATGTATATATGTACCGTTGTTTTGTCATGTAATATTGCTTGCCTGTACCTTAAAATATGGGGGGGTTTTTTTAAAAAAAGGTTTTTAGGTCATGACCCCTTTGACCCAAAGTTGGCAACACATGGTCACCAAGTCGACAATTTAGAATCCCCATTGGCTAAGGAGTCTGTACATAACATTTCAGCTTTCTAGACGTTTTAGTACTGGAGAAGAAGATGAAAATAGATTTTTAAGTCATGACCCCTGTGACCCATATTTATGGTCACCAAATTTACAATTTAGAATCTTCATTGGCCAAGGTATCTGTACTCAAATTTCAGCTTTTTAGAATCACTGGTTCTTGAGGAGAAGTTGAAAAAGAGAAGAGTTTACAGACAGACAGACAGACGCCTGATGCCTGACGCCATGACATGCCAAAGCCCATTGTGCATTTCAGGCCTGAGAAAAAATAGATAAAGAGTGAAGAAATAATAAAATGATCTTAAAGAACTTACCTCCTCTTTACTTATCTGATGCATGGTTATCAGAAAACAAAGTTCATTTCACTCACGCAACCAACAAAGTTACCTGATCTCGTGATTATTGATAGAATCATCCTTGTCTAGGTTAAGGAGAGATGGGACCCAGAAATCGAACTCGCTTTAATACGGTAACATTTTGCGACAACAAATAACTGTAGTGAATAAGTCTAAAAATATATGGATTACGTTGTTTGGGGCATACGCTTATCAATACACTAACAGAAAGTGCTTAAATTTTCGGTAACGCCTTTTTAACGGTCATTTTACGACATGCCGCATAACGTTATCGTCACCTATATTCGCTGTAAACATATTACTGTGTGTGTTATTCGAATTACATACGTATCTTTAGTTAATGACGAATTTAATTCACCTGGTATAATCAACTGATAGTTATTCTTCAATCATGCACTCCTAGATTGATAGTATGTTCAATAATGATTACACGATAGGCCGTCAAAGTTACACTTGAAACCATCAAAATTGCCGTGACGTTAGGTTTTTACGTTTATGAAGGTAATTTAAAAATGACGTTAAAGTGATGAAAAACCTCCGGTGACCCCCTATTTTTATTTCTGAATTCCTTTGTTTATTCAAATGTGCACATCATATTGCATTTTTAGCAATATCTAAAATATGTGTGTCAGTGAAAAATCCTGTTCAATATGCGAAAAACTATGAGAAAAATGCCGTTTTTAATTTAAAAGTGCTTAATTTAATTTTGTCTCTCTTTCCAGTGTCATTAATTTTCAAAATATAGACTTGCTTTGCATCCCCATATGTAACTGAAATGTATTTGAAAGTATTCTGAGCTTATTATTCGAAAGCGAGCGCTTCATCTAAATACATCAAATCAGTCAAAAATGGCGTAATTTGCCGACGGGAGTATTATTATTAATGCCGATAACTCTTTAAATCGTTCGGTGACCCCCAAATTTTGTTACATTTTTGGATAAAAGACACAATAAACCTGCTATTTTGAAAAATTAAACGAATTCTAAAATATTTTGTTTCATCGTCCCATCTCTCCTTAATATTGTTACTTAGGTTTTACCCTACTCTTTATTAGGGAAACACTGACTGATGATGTACGTACCTCCTGTGGGAAATGTCCAGTAAAGGTACGTACCTCCTGTGGGAAATGTCCAGTAAAGGTACATACCTCCTGTGGGAAATGTCCAGTAAAGGTACGTACCTCCTGTGGGAAATGTCCAGTAAAGGTACGTACCTCCTGTGGGAAATGTCCAGTAAAGGTACATACCTCCTGTGGGAAATGTCCAGTAAAGGTACGTACTTCCTGTGGGAAATGTCCAGTAAAGGTACATACCTCCTGTGGGAAATGTCCAGTAAAGGTACATACCTCCTGTGGGAAATGTCCAGTAAAGGTACGTACTTCCTGTGGGAAATGTCCAGTAAAGGTACGTACCTCCTGTGGGAAATGTCCAGTAAAGGTACGTACCTCCTGTGGGAAATGTCCAGTAAAGGTACGTACCTCCTGTGGGAAATGTCCAGTAAAGGTATGTACCTCCTGTGGGAAATGTCCAGTAAAGGTACATACCTCCTGTTGGAAATGTCCAGTAAAGGTACGTACTTCCTGTGGGAAATGTCCAGTAAAGGTACGTACCTCCTGTGGGAAATGTCCAGTAAAGGTACGTACCTCCTGTGGGAAATGTCCAGTAAAGGTACATACTTCCTGTGGGAAATGTCCAGTAAAGGTACGTACCTCCTGTGGGAAATGTCCAGTAAAGGTACGTACCTCCTGTGGGAAATGTCCAGTAAAGGTACGTACCTCCTGTGGGAAATGTCCAGTAAAGGTACGTACCTCCTGTGGGAAATGTCCAGTAAAGGTACGTACCTCCTGTGGGAAATGTCCAGTAAAGGTACGTACCTCCTGTGGGAAATGTCCAGTAAAGGTACGTACCTCCTGTGGGAAATGTCCAGTAAAGGTACGTACTTCCTGTGGGAAATGTCCAGTAAAGGTACATACCTCCTGTGGGAAATGTCCAGTAAAGGTACGTACCTCCTGTGGGAAATGTCCAGTAAAGGTACATACCTCCTGTGGGAAATGTCCAGTAAAGGTACGTACCTCCTGTGGGAAATGTCCAGTAAAGGTACGTACCTCCTGTGGGAAATGTTCAGTAAAGGTACGTACTTCCTGTGGGAAATGTCCAGTAAAGGTACATACCTCCTGTGGGAAATGTCCAGTAAAGGTACGTACTTCCTGTGGGAAATGTTCAGTAAAGGTACATACCTCCTGTGGGAAATGTCCAGTAAAGGTACGTACCTCCTGTGGGAAATGTCCAGTAAAGGTACGTACCTCCTGTGGGAAATGTCCAGTAAAGGTACGTACCTCCTGTGGGAAATGTCCAGTAAAGGTACGTACCTCCTGTGGGAAATGTCCAGTAAAGGTACATACCTCCTGTGGGAAATGTCCAGTAAAGGTACGTACCTCCTGTGGGAAATGTCCAGTAAAGGTACATACCTCCTGTGGGAAATGTTCAGTAAAGGTACATACCTCCTGTGGGAAATGTCCAGTAAAGGTACGTACCTCCTGTGGGAAATGTCCAGTAAAGGTACGTACCTCCTGTGGGAAATATTCAGTAAAGGTACGTACTTCCTGTGGGAAATGTCCAGTAAAGGTACGTACCTCCTGTGGGAAATGTCCAGTAAAGGTACGTACCTCCTGTGGGAAATGTCCAGTAAAGGTACGTACCTCCTGTGGGAAATGTTCAGTAGAGGTACATACCTCCTGTGGGAAATGTCCAGTAAAGGTACGTACCTCCTGTGGGAAATGTCCAGTAAAGGTACGTACCTCCTGTGGGAAATATTCAGTAAAGGTACGTACTTCCTGTGGGAAATGTCCAGTAAAGGTACGTACCTCCTGTGGGAAATGTCCAGTAAAGGTACGTACCTCCTGTGGGAAATGTCCAGTAAAGGTACATACCTCCTGTGGGAAATGTCCAGTAAAGGTACGTACCTCCTGTGGGAAATGTTCAGTAAAGGTACGTACTTCCTGTGGGAAATGTTCAGTAAAGGTACGTACCTCCTGTGGGAAATGTCCAGTAAAGGCTTTCTTCCAGAGATCCATCGGTGTCCTGGGGACAGTGTTCAGATATAACATATTAATGAACACATTAAAATCGCCTCTCAATGGAAAATGGACTTAACCGAACTATGTGCATTTTATTGAATCAGGAGTTTTATTTAGTCATTTGTAAGACTTGTTTACCTTTTTGTGAGAGCACTTTATTTCAGAAAGAACTGCATGCTACAGCGCCTTTAAAGAATAATATACATATGATCTATTCATAGAACCATACAAGCAGAAGCTAATGTTCTTAAGAAGATCATGGAAGCCACGGAACAAAGAGAGATATCTCACCTTGCGTGTACCCGTCCTATATCATCATCCGACAGTGGCGGGTTACCTGCAGCCAACATATAGGCAAGATAAAATGAAAAATGTAGGATATTTTGAAGGTTTAAATGTCACAATAGTTTCTGTCGATGTAGGTGGAACAGTAATCTTAATAAAGTAAAGTAGTAAAGTTAAGGTTAAACACACAGTCTCCAATCTGTTGAAAGGGTTAATGTTAGGACAAGTTACCTTTATAAAGAGGATATTATATGAGTGTCTATATCATACTTTGTTCACAACATGAGTGGATGAATAATAATATTTCCCGAGTGAGAGCGAGGGACAAACCAATATTCAGGCAGGAATGTCGCAAACAAAGTATGATATAGACACGAATATAATATTCTGTTTATTACGTAAGTCATGAAATTTATGAAAATAGGATAAAATCCACTTTCAACCATAGGTTGGGGACCCGCCATCGTAGCATTTAGAACGCAATGTCATAGACGAAACGTGAAAAAATGTACTGTGTCATGTCACCATGACAAAGTGATATCTTACATTGTATGAAAAATATAAACCTCCATATGATTGCCCTCGTAGGTAATAAAAAGCAATAACGACTCACCGATTTGTTGAAAGGAATCAAGGCCTGCAGGGGCTGACATGGGCTTGCCGTGCTCTGTTTGTAGGGACTTACTGAAAATATGTTGTCACAGCGTCATCAACAGAAGATTTACAACATATGCCACATAAAACACATCTTTGATAAGATCAGTTCTGCTGCAGCAACATGGGAAAATATCAAAAGACAAAACTTTCGTGAGTGGGTAATACACATGCAAGTTTGTTAGGTCTATCCGTTCCTAAGATGAAGATGAAAATAGGCTTTTAGGTTATGGCCTATAAGGCCCTTATTTGGGGCCACAGGGTCACCAAATGAAATATACATTTTAAATCCTCATTGGCAAAATAAACAAGATGTGTTTGTTAAACACAGATGCCCCCAGATATACCAAAGTTATGGCCAAGGTTAAAGTTTACTGAAGATGTCCACTGCGCCAAGGTCAAGGTCACAAGGTCAAATATGATGACTTCATCTGAAGGTCTCATCACAAGGTATGCACATGCCAAGTATGAAAGCCTTAGCTCTGAGCAATCCAAAGTTATGGCCAAGGTTAAAGTTTTTGTGGACAAACACACAGACGGACAGACAGACGGACAGGTGAAAAACAATATACCCCGCGTAATCTCCGATTGTGGGCATAAAAAATAGGTTTTTAGGTCATTGCCTTTAAGGAACTTATGTGGGCATTTATAATCCCCATTGGCGAAAACATCTGTACACAACAATTAAGTTTTCTAGGTCTTTTCCTTAAGAGGAGAAGAGGAAAATAGCTTTTTTGTTCATTGTCTGCGAGGCCATTATTTGGGGACATAGGGTCACCACATCAGCAATTAAATAATCCCCATTGGCTAAAGAGTGTACACAACATTTCAGCTTTCTAGGCCTTTTTATATTGGAGAAGAAGATGAAATATCTTTTAACCCTTACGTTGCGTATATATATTTTACCAATTTTAGCTCCTGTGGCGGAATTTACAGGCTCGCAGCTCGCAGCAGTAGTTTGGGCTTTGGCACTAACTAGCTCTGTTGGCGGAATTTACAGGCGGCGATTCCGGTACCGTTTTTACGAAATATACCGCATCTACATGGCGAATAAGGACTATATACGGGCGTTCAATACAAATTCAAGTAGCGACACCCGTACACAAATGGCTAATTCACACCCGAAACTTTGAATGAATTTTCTATGTTTTTTCGCTTTTATTCTATTACTTTCGAAAGATTGTCTTTAATTCGGGCCTCGTAACATCATAAATACCAAACGAAAAAAATTCCATTTATATACGGACTTGAAGACAAGATGTCTAGTTTCACAATGATATAAAAATTATTAGAATGCGACCTTTGGTTATAATTCTATAGCTAAGTAAAGTTTGTCTTTTTTTCCACCTATAAAATCGTAAATACTTACAACATGTATGCGGCATTGCGAACGGTCGTTCATCGCACTTTTCCAAGAAATCATAATCTCGAACCAGTTGACAAATAAGCCCATGTCAACCCTAATATGGTTATGTTGTTTGACCTTTCAAATAAAAGCTAACCTCGAACCATAACTGATGAAAATATGTTGATTAGTTTGTGTGCCGTTTGGTTTCACATGTCTCTCAGAAAGGTAAAATTGTATCTTTATTTCTGTGAATAAATATGCACATTTTTATATAGAATAAAAGATTATTCTTTTCGGTTTATTGTGATATAAAAATCATGAAAATGCATTCAGTATTTTAGCCGTGATAAATGTGCAAGTAGTTGTGAAAATCGCCGATTGTTAAAGGGATTGTCGGTGTAAACGTGCCCTTTTCCACGGCGCTTGCTGTGTCTTTATTATTTTTTTGACATTTGCTAATTTTATATGGGAATGTAGTCCATTTTTTCCCCTTTATTTTGCCGTATTTTTTTTTTAAAACAAATAATTCGCTCACATGATATGAAGTGCGGGAGTAAGGCGAGTTAGCGATTTTTTTCCCCGTCTCGCGAGATGCGAGGCAGATAGCAGTCTCGGGCGAGGCAAACCCGACGCAATACAAACACGTGGGTGAAAATAGCCTCAAGCGAATAAATGCTTCGGGGGCTAAGCCCGACAAAATTGGCCTTTTGTAAAGCTAATTATCGATGCGTAACGGGTCAACAGTGCACACGCAAATTGGTGTGAATTTTGCTTGATATTCCGACCACACACTGAACAAAGCTTCATTCTCATGTCGGGTCGCGGAGCGTAAATACAGCCATTCTCATGGGTCGGGTCGCGGACACAATCGACTCGGGACCCGTTGACAGGGCTAGTAAAGTAGTGAGACAGCCGTGAATTATTCTAAGTATCGTATCCGGGATCCGTATACAGACACCTCGGAATCGCTTATAGCCCGCCCGGATAATTCCAGGATTCGCAAGTTAAGGGTTAAGGTGAAGGCATGTGAAACGCTTATATGAAACCAAATGGTCTCCACATCTTCAATGTATGATCTCCATTGGCCAAGGAATCTGTATACTAAATGACGTTCTCTAAAGCCAATGGTTCTGGAGAAGAAGTGGAAAAGTAAAAGGTTAACGGACAGATGGACATCATGCCATGCTATATAAGCATTTGCACAAGTTTGCACAAGTTTCATAAAAGTCATATGACACACTTTTGAGTGGAATAACTTCTTTATATTCAGGTCAGGAAACAGCCCACCGCTCTTGTGACAACACTGCTAACAATGATTCTTGTTTATTCTAAATTGGCTGCAATATAGACATTATCTTGTGGAATGCCTACTCATCTTAACTTCTGGTTATGAGTGCCAGATCTTACTAAGGAAGCTTTTACAGGAGGAACATTTGTGAGATCTTTTAATATAGACATAACATCAAATACCTTGAGTTAGATATAAGACATAACGTCATTAACCTTGGGTTAGATATAAGACATAACGTCATGTACCTTGGGTTAGATATAAGACATACCGTCATGTACCTTGGGTTAGATATAAGACATAACGTCATGTACCTTGGGTTAGATATAAGACATAACGTCATGTACCTTGGGTTACATATAAGACATAACGTCATGTACCTTGGGTTACATATAAAACATACCGTCATGTACCTTGGGTTACATATAAGACATAACGTCATGTACCTTGGGTTACATATAAGACATAACGTCATGTACCTTGGGTTACATAAAAGACATAATGTCATGTACCTTGGGTTACATATAAGACATAACGTCATGTACCTTGGGTTACATTTAAGACATAACGTCATGTACCTTGGGTTACATATAAGACATAACGTCATGTACCTTGGGTTACATAAAAGACATAACGTCATGTACCTTGGGTTACATATAAGACATAACGTCATGTACCTTGGGTTACATATAAGACATAACGTCATGTACCTTGGGTTACATATAAGACATAAAGTCATGTACCTTGGGTTACATATAAGACATAATGTCATGTACCTTGGGTTACATATAAGACATAACGTCATGTACCTTGGGTTACATATAAGACATAACGTCATGTACCTTGGGTTACATATAAGACATAACGTCATGTACCTTGGGTTACATATAAGACATAACGTCATGTACCTTGGGTTACATATAAGACATAACGTCATGTACCTTGGGTTACATATAAGACATAACGTCATGTACCTTGGGTTACATATAAGACATAACGTCATGTACCTTGGGTTACATATAAGACATAACGTCATGTACCTTGGGTTAGATATAAGACATACCGTCATGTACCTTGGGTTAGATATAAGACATAACGTCATGTACCTTGGGTTACATATAAGACATAACGTCATGTACCTTGGGTTACATATAAGACATAACGTCATGTACCTTGGGTTACATATAAGACATACCGTCATGTACCTTGGGTTACATTTAAGACATAACGTCATGTACCTTGGGTTACATATAAGACATACCGTCATGTACCTTGGGTTACATATAAGACATAACGTCATGTACCTTGGGTTACATATAAGACATAACGTCATGTACCTTGGGTTACATATAAGACATACCGTCATGTACCTTGGGTTACATATAAGACATAACGTCATGTACCTTGGGTTACATATAAGACATACCGTCATGTACCTTGGGTTACATATAAGACATACCGTCATTCACCTTGGGTTACATATAAGACAAAATGTAATGTACCTTGGGTTACATATAAGACATACCGTCATGTACCTTGGGTTACATATAAGACAAAATGTAATGTACCTTGGGTTAGATATAAGACATAAAGTCATGTACCTTGGGTTAGATATAAGATATAAAGTCATGTACCTTGGGTTAGATATAAGACATAATGTCATGTACCTGGGGTTAGACATAAGACACAAAAAGTCATGTACCTTGGGTTTGTCTGGAACAAGTGATGGCTGATCAGTGCTTGTGTTCTCTTCACGGTCGAGTCCATCTTGATACTGAAAAACTGAAATACCATGTTTCTCCTAGCATTATGAATCACATTCATACATGTGCAGTGTTCGCCATGCGAGTTATTATTTGTTTGTTGAGTTGAATAGCAATAACAAGTGAGTAATAAACTTAATAAATCATCAAGACAAACTATCTTTACATAATGAGTATGTAAGCCCTCACTGGTGAAATGATAATGAGCAGGAAAGCCCTCACTGGTGAAATGATAATGAGCAGGGGAGCCCTCACTGCTGAAATGATAATGAGCAGGGGAGCCCTCACTGCTGAAATGATAATGAGCAGGGGAGCCCTCACTACTGAAATGATAATGAGCAGGGGAGCCCTCACTGCTGAAATGATAATGAGCAGGGGAGCCCTCACTACTGAAATGATAATGAGCAGGGGAGCCCTCACTGCTGAAATCATAATGAGCAGGGGAGCCCTCACTGCTGAAATGATAATGAGCAGGGGAGCCCTCACTACTGAAATGATAATGAGCAGGGGAGCCCTCACTGCTGAAATCATAATGAGCAGGGGAGCCCTCACTGCTGAAATGATAATGAGCAGGGGAGCCCTCACTGCTGAAATGATAATGAGCAGGGGAGCCCTCACTGCTGAAATCATAATGAGTAGGGGAGCCCTCACTGCTGAAATGATAATGAGCAGGGGAGCCCTCACTGCTGAAATGATAATGAGCAGGGGAACCCTTACTACTGAAATGATAATGAGCAGGGGAGCCCTCACTGCTAAAATCATAATGAGTAGGGGAGCCCTCACTGCTGAAATGATAATGAGCAGGGGAACCCTTACTACTGAAATGATTATGAGTAGGGGAGCCCTCACTGCTGAAATCATAATGAGCAGGGGAGCCCTCACTGCTGAAATCATAATGAGCAGGGGAGCCGTCACTGCTGAAATCATAATGAGCAGGGGAGACCTCACTGCTAAAATCATAATGAGCAGGGGAGCCCTCACTGCTGGAATCATAATGAGTAGGGGAGCCCTCACTGCTGAAATGATAATGAGCAGGGGAGCCCTCACTACTGAAATGATAATGAGCAGGGGAGCCCTCAATGCTGAAATCATAATGAGCAGGGGAGCCCTCACTGCTAAAATCATAATGAGTAGGGGAGCCCTCACTGCTGAAATGATAATGAGCAGGGGAGCCCTCACTGCTAAAATCATAATGAGCAGGGGAGCCCTCACTGCTGAAATAATAATGAGCAGGGGAGCCCTCACTGCTAAAATCATAATGAGCAGGGGAGCCCTCACTGGTGAAATAGTTATGAGCAGGGGAGCCCTCACTGCTGAAATGATAATGAGTAGGTGAGCCCTCACTGCTGAAATCATAAGTAGCAGGGGAGCCCTCACTACTGAAATGATAAGGAGCAGGGGAGCCCTCACTGCTTAAATGATAATGAGCAGGAGAGCCCTCACTGCTGAAATGATAATTAGCAGGGGGGCCCTCACTGCTGAAATGATAATGAGCAGGGGACCCTCACTGCTTAAATGATAATGAGCAGGAGAGCCCTCACTGCTGAAATCATAATGAGTAGGGGAGCCCTCACTGCTGAAATGATAACGAGCAGGGGAGCCCTCACTGCTGAAATGATAATGAGCAGGGGACCCTCACTGCTTAAATGATAATGAGCAGGAGAGCCCTCACTGCTGAAATGATAATGAGCAGGGGAGCTCTCACTGCTGAAATGATAATGAGCAGGG
The DNA here is from genome assembly GCA_936450465.1 of Gibbula magus. Classification (NCBI taxonomy): domain Eukaryota; kingdom Metazoa; phylum Mollusca; class Gastropoda; order Trochida; family Trochidae; genus Gibbula; species Gibbula magus. The sequence continues at coordinate 92,340,993 of OW388291.1, read as the reverse complement.
GAGCCCTCACTACTGAAATGATAATGAGCAGGGGAGCCCTCACTGCTAAAATTATAATGAGCAGGGGAGCCCTCACTGCTGAAATAATAATGAGCAGGGGAGCCCTCACTGCTAAAATTATATTGAGCAGGGGAGCCCTCACTGGTGAAATAGTTATGAGCAGGGGAGCCCTCACTGCTGAAATGATAATGAGTAGGGGAGCCCTCACTGCTGAAATCATAAGTAGCAGGGGAGCCCTCACTACTGAAATGATAATGAGCAGGGGAGCCCTCACTGCTTAAATGATAATGAGCAGGGGAGACCTCACTGCTGAAATGATAATGAGCAGGGGAGACCTCACTGCTGAAATGATAATGAGCAGGGGAGCCCTCACTGCTGAAATGATAATGAGCAGGGGAGCCCTCACTGCTGAAATGATAATGAGCAGGGGAGCCCTCACTGCTGAAATGATAATGAGCAGGGGACCCTCACTGCTTAAATGATAATGAGCAAGAGAGCCCTCACTGCTGAAATGATAATTAGCAGGGGAGCCCTCACTGCTGTAATGATAATGAGCAGGGGACCCTCACTGCTGAAATGATAATGAGCAGGGGAGCCCTCACTGCTGAAATGATAATGAGCAGGGGAGCCCTCACTGCTAAAATGATAATGAGCAGGGGACCCTCACTGCTTAAATGATAATGAGCAGGAGAGCCCTCACTGCATAAATGATAATGAGCAGGGGAGCCCTCACTGCATAAATGATAATGAGCAGGAGAGCCCTCACTGCTGAAATCATAATGAGCAGGGGAGCCCTCACTGCTGAAATCATAATGAGCAGGGGACCCTCACTGCTGAAATGATAATGAGCAGGGGAGCCCTCACTGCTGAAATGATAAGGAGCAGGGGAGCCCTCACTGCTAAAATGATAATGAGCAGGGGACCCTCACTGCTTAAATGATAATGAGCAGGAGAGCCCTCACTGCATAAATGATAATGAGCAGGGGAGCCCTCACTGCATAAATGATAATGAGCAGGGGAGCCCTCACTGCTGAAATCATAATGAGCAGGGGAGCCCTCACTGCTGAAATCATAATGAGCAGGAGAGCCCTCACTGCTGAAATGATAATGAGCAGGGGAGCCCTTACTGCTGAAATGATAATGAGCAGGAGAGCCCTCACTGCTGAAATGATAATGAGTAGAGGAGCCCTCACTGCTGAAATCATAATGAGCAGGGGAGCCCTCACTGCTGAAATGATAATGAGCAGGGGACCCTCACTGCTTAAATGATAATGAGCAGGAGAGCCCTCACTGCATAAATGATAATGAGCAGGGGAGCCCTCACTGCTGAAATCATAATGAGCAGGGGAGCCCTCACAGCTGAAATGATAATGAGCAGGAGAGCCCTCACTGCTGAAATCATAATGAGCAGGGGAGCCCTTACTGCTGAAATGATAATGAGCAGGGGAGCCCTTACTGCTGAAATGATAATGAGCAGGAGAGCCCTTACTGCTGAAATGATAATGAGCAGGAGAGCCCTCACTGCTGAAATGATAATTATATAATAATTATAAAGTGCATCTGATCAGCAATCAACAATCAGCTACTATCATACATTATCCAGTTAGTTGAGAAACACTTAAAGATGGTAGCTATGTTTAAACATGATAATATTATACTTCATTTCAACCAATTTTCTTGACATAGGGCCTACTTGATTTGCATCCCGATGATAGCTAGCTCAACAGTGGCTCACAGCAGTTTAGGACAATCGAGTGTACCCATACAGACTGTGCTAAATGATTTAGTACATTCAACTGCTATTGTTGTTGTTGAAGTGAAAGTAAAGCATTCCTCACCTGCAGAGTGGCTCCGTGACTGTGAGCAACAAACCTCAGAGTTTTACAGATAACTTTCCGCTTCTCCGAGTCAAAATCCTAGAGATGAAAATATGGTATGATCAACAAGAAAAGAAGACCATGAAAGCATCAATTCAAACTGCTGATTGCTTTTATCCTTTCACATACATAAGACTCAAGCTAGTGTTACTAAGAGCCTGGTAGGCCTGAAGAGTACATGAATAGTTGCCTGAAACTAGTGTCACTAAGATATCAGAACAAATAGCCCGGTAGGCCTGTAGAGTACATGAATAGTTGCCTGAAACTAGTAAGCTAGTAAGCTAGTAAGTAAATTTTACAACATTTTTATGTGGAGGAATTCTGTGTGGTAGATTCTGTCACAACTCAATTTTTGCTTTCACCTAAAGAGACCAATGATGATCAGAGAACATCTTTTAATAAATTTTCAAGACAATGAATATTCTGATACATAAATTAAACAAATAACATATTCTTCTAACTGAATGTTCCCAACATGAAGTTATTGACAAGTTGCACACCTGGAACACGTCGTACTTGCCGCCCAGTATTGTTAGTGGAATCAGGAAGGGATCGATCATACTCTTGTCCTGAAATCACACACCAAAAAAATCATTTTAACAAAACAATTGAAGCATAAAAGTCAGACTCACGGCTAAAATTTACCCTTAAACTGAAATGGAGAAGTCAAGGTAAAGTTTACTCTCAGTCTGAAATAGGGAAGTCAAGGTATAGTTTACCCTTAATCTGAAACAGGAAAGTCAAGGTAAAGTTTACTCTCAGTCTGAAATAGGGAAGTCAAGGTAAAGTTTACTCTCAGTCTGAAACGGGAAAGTCAAGGTAAAGTTAACCCTTAATCTGAAACGGGAAAGGCAAGGTAAAGTTTACTCTCAGTCTGAAACGGGAAAGGCAAGGTAAAGTTTACTCTTAATCTGAAACGGGAAAGTCAAGGTTAAGTTTACTCTCAGTCTGAAATAGGGAAGTCAACGTAAAGTTTACTCTCAGTCTGAAATAGGGAAGTCAAGGTATAGTTTACCCTTAATCTGAAACAGGAAAGTCAAGGTAAAGTTTACTCTCAGTCTGAAATAGGGAAGTCAAGGTAAAGTTTACTCTCAGTCTGAAACGGGAAAGTCAAGGTAAAGTTTACCCTTAATCTGAAACGGGAAAGGCAAGGTAAAGTTTACTCTCAGTCTGAAACGGGAAAGGCAAGGTAAAGTTTACTCTTAATCTGAAACGGGAAAGTCAAGGTTAAGTTTACTCTCAGTCTGAAATAGGGAAGTCAACGTAAAGTTTACTCTCAGTCTGAAATAGGGAAGTCAAGGTAAAGTTTACTCTCAGTCTGAAACGGGAAAGTCAAGGTAAAGTTAACCCTTAATCTGAAACGGGAAAGGCAAGGTAAAGTTTACTCTCAGTCTGAAACGGGAAAGGCAAGGTAAAGTTTACTCTCAGTCTGAAATAGGGAAGTCAAGGTAAAGTTTACTCTCAGTCTGAAACGGGAAAGTCAAGGTAAAGTTAACCCTTAATCTGAAACAGGAAAGGCAAGGTAAAGTTCACTCTCAGTCTGAAACGGGAAAGGCAAGGTAAAGTTTACTCTTAATCTGAAACGGGAAAGTCAAGGTAAAGTTTACTCTCAGTCTGAAATAGGGAAGTCAACGTAAAGTTTACTCTCAGTCTGAAACGGGAAAGGCAAGGTAAAGTTTACTCTTAATCTGAAATGGGAAAGTCAAGGTAAAGTTTACTCTCAGTCTGAAATAGGGAAGTCAACGTAAAGTTTACTCTCAGTCTGAAACGGGAAAGGCAAGGTAAAGTTTACTCTTAATCTGAAATGGGAAAGTCAAGGTAAAGTTTACTCAGAGTCTGAAATAGGAAAGTCAAGGTAAAGTTTACTCTCAGTCTGAAATAGGGAAGTCAAGGTAAAGTTTACTCTCAGTCTGAAATAGGGAAGTCAAGGTAAAGTTAACCCTTAATCTGAAACGGGAAAGTCAAGGTAAAGTTTACTCTCAGTCTGAAATAGGGAAGTCAAGGTAGAGTTAACCCTTAATCTGAAACGGGAAGTCAAGGTAAAGTTTACTCTCAGTCTGAAACGGGAAAGTCAAGGTAAAGTTTACTCTCAGTCTGAAATAGGGAAGTCAAGGTAAAGTTTACTCTCAGTCTGAAATAGGGAAGTCAAGGTAAAGTTTACTCTCAGTCTGAAACAAGAAAGTCAAGGTAAAGTTAACCCTTAATCTGAAACGGGAAAGGCAAGGCAAAGTTTACTCTCAGTCTGAAACAAGAAAGTCAAGGTAAAGTTAACCCTTAATCTGAAACAGGAAAGTCAAGGTAAAGTTTACTCTCAGTCTGAAATAGGGAAGTCAAGGTAAAGTTAACCCTTAATCTGAAACGGGAAAGTCAAGGTAAAGTTTACTCTCAGTCTGAAACAAGAAAGTCAAGGTAAAGTTTACTCTCAGTCTGAAACGGGAAAGGCAAGGTAAAGTTTACTCTCAGTCTGAAACAAGAAAGTCAAGGTAAAGTTAACCCTTAATCTGAAACGGGAAAGTCAAGGTAAAGTTTACTCTCAGTCTGAAACAAGAAAGTCAAGGTAAAGTTTACTCTCAGTCTGAAACAGGAAAGTCAAGGTAAAGTTTACTCTCAGTCTGAAATAGGGAAGTCAAGGTAAAGTTTACTCTCAGTCTGAAATAGGGAAGTCAAGGTAAAGTTTACTCTCAGTCTGAAATAGGGAAGTCAAGGTAAAGTTAACCCTTAATCTGAAACGGGAAGTCAAGGTAAAGTTTACTCTCAGTCTGAAACGGGAAAGTCAAGGTAAAGTTTACTCTCAGTCTGAAACAAGAAAGTCGAGGTAAAGTTAACCCTTAATCTGAAACGGGAAAGGCAAGGTAAAGTTTACTCTCAGTCTGAAACAAGAAAGTCAAGGTAAAGTTAACCCTTAATCTGAAACAGTAAAGTCAAGGTAAAGTTTACTCTCAGTCTGAAATAGGGAAGTCAAGGTAAAGTTAACCCTTAATCTGAAACGGGAAAGTCAAGGTAAAGTTTACTCTCAGTCTGAAATAGGGAAGTCAAGGTAAAGTTAACCCTTAACCCTTACGTTGCGTATACATATTTTACCAATTTTAGCTCCTGTGGCGGAATTTACAGGCTCGCAGCTCGCAGCAGTAGTTTGGGCTTTGGCACTAACTAGCTCTGCTGGCAGAATTTACAGGCGGCGATTCCGGTACCGTTTTTACGAAATATACCGCATCTACATGGCGAATAAGGACTATATACGGGCGTTCAATACAAATTCAAGTAGCGACACCCGTACACAAATGGCTAATTCACACCCGAAACTTTGAATGAATTTTCTATGTTTTTTCGTTTTTATTCTATTACTTTCGAAAGATTGTCTTTAATTCGGGCCTCGTAACATCATAAATACCAAACGAAAAAAATTCCATTTATATACGGAATTGAAGACAAGATGTCTAGCTTCACAATGATATAAAAATTATTAGAATGCGACCTTTGGTTATAATTCTATAGCTATGTAAAGTTTGTCTTTATTTCCACCTATAAAATCGTAAATACTTACAACATGTATGCGGCATTGCGAACGGTCGTTCATCGCACTTTTCCAAGAAATCATAATCTCGAACCAGTTGACAAATAAGCACATGTCAACCCTAATATGGTTATGTTGTTTGACCTTTCAAATAAAAGCTAACCTCGAACCATAACTGATGAAAATATGTTGATTAGTTTGTGTGCCGTTTGGTTTCACATGTCTCTCAGAAAGGTAAAATTGTATCTTTATTTCTGTGAATAAATATGCGCATTTTTATATAGAATAAAAGATTATTCTTTTCGGTTAATTGTGATATAAAAATCATGAAAATGCATTCAGTATTTTAGCCGTGATAAATGTGCAAGTAGTTGTGAAAATCCCCGATTGTTAAAGGGATTGTCGGTGTAAACGTGCCCTTTTCCACGGCGCTTGCTGTGTCTTTATTATTTTTTTACATTTGCTAATTTTATATGGGAATGTAGTCCATTGTTTCCCCTTTATTTTGCCGTATTTTTTTTTGAAAACAAACAATTCGCTCACATGATATGAAGTGCGGGAGTAAGGCCAGTTAGCGTTTTTTTTCCCCGTCTCGCGAGATGCGAGGCAGATAGCAGTCTCGGGCGAGGCAAACCTGACACAATACAAACACGTGGGTGAAAATAGCCTCAAGCGAATTAATGCTTCGGGGGCTAAGCCCGACAAAATTGGCCTTTTGTAAAGCTAATTATCGATGCGTTACGGGTCAACAGTGCACACGCAAATTGGTGTGAATTTTGCTTGATATTCCGACCACACACTGAACAAAGCTTCATTCTCATGTCGGGTCGCGGAGCGTAAATACAGCCATTCTCATGGGTTGGGTCGCGGACACAATCGACTCGGGACCCGTTGACAGGGCTAGTAAAGTAGTGAGACAGCCGTGAATTATTCTAAGTATCGTATCCGGGATCCGTATACAGACACCTCGGAATCGCTTATAGCCCGCCCGGATAATTCCGGGATTCGCAAGTTAAGGGTTAATCTGAAACGGGAAGTCAAGGTAAAGTTTACTCTCAGTCTGAAACGGGAAAGTCAAGGTAAAGTTTACTCTCAGTCTGAAACAAGAAAGTCAAGGTAAAGTTAACCCTTAATCTGAAACGGGAAAGGCAAGGTAAAGTTTACTCTCAGTCTGAAACGGGAAAGGCAAGGTAAAGTTTACTCTTAATCTGAAACGGGAAAGTCAAGGTAAAGTTTACTCTTAATCTGAAACGGGGAAGTCAAGGTAAAGTTAGCCCTTAATCTGAGACGGGAAAGTCAAGGTAAAGTTTACCCTTAATCTGAAACGGGAAAGTCAAGGTAAAGTTTACTCTCAGTCTGAAATGGGAAAGTCAAGGTAAAGTTTACCCTTAATCTGAAACGGGAAAGTCAAGGTAAAGTTAACCCTTAATCTGAAACGGGAAAGGCAAGGTAAAGTTTACTCTCAGTCTGAAACGGGAAAGTCAAGGTTATGTTTACCCTTAATCTGAAACGGGAAAGGCAAGGTAAAGTTTACTCTCAGTCTGAAACGGGAAAGTCAAGGTAAAGTTAACCCTTAATCTGAAACGGGAAAGGCAAGGTAAAGTTTACTCTCAGTCTGAAATGGGAAAGTCAAGGTAAAGTTTACTCTCAGTCTGAAACGGGAAAGTCAAGGTAAAGTTTACTCTCAGTCTGAAACAGGAAAGTCAAGGTAAAGTTTACTCTCAGTCTGAAATAGGGAAGTCAAGGTAAAGTTTACTCTCAGTCTGAAACAGGAAAGTCAAGGTAAAGTTTACTCTCAGTCTGAAATAAGGAAGTCAAGGTAAAGTTTACTCTCAGTCTGAAACGGGAAAGTCAAGAACTGTTGCCAAAGAACCATAACTCTTTTAAGTATACAATTACCTCAAACTTTAGATACACACATTACTGATGTAAATCCAAAGCGTGTAGATAATAGTTTTATAAATACTTTCCCATTTCAGATTAATATACATGTCAGTTTCAAATGGGAACGTCAAGCGCTCAAAGTCATTCATGGAATCACCCAAAGTTTATATCTGCAATTTACTTTCGTTAGTAAACACTAGAAAACCCTAGAAACACTCACTGGATGCTCTTCTCCAATTCTCTCCCAGGCTCGTTTCTTCAGTTTATCTCTGATGTTTGCATCCTTCTGCTTCACTTCAGCAATGACGTTCTCCACCCTCGACCTTGCTGCGTTCAGGAGGGTCTCTAAAGTGAACCACAACTCATTCGGAGCCGACAGATCCAGCACTAGAACTAGCGCTGTGTGCCTGTGTGCAGAATTAGAAGCATTCAATTGTAAAGTGTCATTTGACCTCGAACCACATCTGATATTTAAAATATTGAAAATTTGGTTTGTATGTCGTATGGTTGTACATGCCTCTCAAAAAGGTAAGCTTTTATCTTTATTTCTATGGGTCAATATGCACATTTTATATGGAATAAAGAGAAGAAAAAAAATCTCTTTATTGTGATATATAAGATACCCAGAGCTGCCTACCCTCCTTTCAGGTGAAGTGTAGATATAAAGCAATTTTGGAGTATTTTGTAATTATTAGGTGTACAACTCGATTAAGTTGATATGATACTATATCTTCCAAGATATCATGCTCTGGTTTGACAACAATAATCTTTGTCTGGCTTTGTTTACTGGGGTTATCTCTGGAACTTAGTTATAATTTAACTCTGTAACAGTACAGAACTCCATTACTCTATACAGAAATTACTGAAATGAGCATTTTATATATTTCCAGAGAAAAGGTGTACAATTTGAAACATTGGTGTACAATCATATTTCAGGCCTGTAAAGTGTACAAAATACTCCAAAAGTGTACAAGTAGGCAGCCCTGGATACCCAACGGCAATAAAACACTGGTGGTCAATGGGACCGACAGCATGCTTTATGGGACAATAAAACATGCTCGTAATTTTAGACGTCAGTTTGATCGTCGCTTAGCAAATGACGTCACATGTTACGTCACTTTGATTGTTCAATGCTAATGAACGTGTTCTACAACGGGAGACATTAATATTTTCCAAAAAAATAATATATACAAACAATATAATATCTGCACGGCTTTTATATAAAAGCGAGTAACCGTTTAAGGGCATCTCATATAAGAAATAGAAGACTCGTTGTTGTGCTTTATCATTGAATAAAACATAGCAGAGAGCATAAAACACTCAGGGCTGCGCCCTTCATGTTTTATGCTCCCTGCTATGTTTTATTCAACGATAAAGTACGCCAACTCGTCTTCTATTTCTTAAATAAAAATTATGAAAAAGCATTAAGTAGTTAAGTAGATATAAATCATGCAAGAAGTTGTGATACAAACGCCAATCATTAAAATATATATTTGCTGTATCTTTAATTTTTTTAGCACATTTGCGAATTTTATACGGGATTGAAGACATTTATTTCTCTTTAGTGTGATATAAAAAAAATAGAGCCACTGGCTCTGTAGCTCATCAGGCTTTATATACATTAACTAATTCAAAATGTCAACTTCTAGGTGAGAGGTACAACAAATAGGAAGCACTTTAAACGGAGAAGATGAAATAGATCCTAAGGTCCTTACCCCTCTGACCTATCTTTGAGGCCAGAGATGAAATCCCCTACAAAAAAAGACACACTTTAAGACTTTGAAATTTGACCACTGTTCCTTTAAATTACCTCCCTTTGAAGAGCACATAAAATCTCAAGATGAAAATAGCTTTTCAGGTCATGACCTCTGTGACCTATATTTCAGGTCGTAGGATCACGAAATCTACAATTTAAAATCCCCATTGACCAAGGACCAGCTCCCTAGACCAAGTGGTTCTGGAGAAGAAGACGAAAAAGCGAAGAAAAGTTTACAAATAGACGGACGAACAGATGAACGTCGGACACATTGCCATAAGCCGAGCTAAAATGTTGAAAACAACCCAATGGTTCAGAAGATATGAAGTGTAAAAGTAAGGTATGGTACCGTTATAAATTCACGACATTGGGACAAAACTGAGCCTTGTGAGCGAATGGTGTGGGTCAGTGAACACTCGGGGGATAATTGGCCCCCCTGGCGATAAGGCATGCCGAGCAGAGACGGACAAAAATAGAGCCATGGGCTCTGTAGCTCATCAGAAATTGCATGATTTAATATCTCAGGTTGATGAAACAAACAAATATATTATATATTATATTATATGAGAACAAGTTCTATGGATAATCAACTTCTTTATTGATGTGAGTGCGACGTTTCGATGCAAATACTAGCAACGTTATCAAGCAAGTGATCAGCAAGTTGACTATCCATAGAACTTTGACATTGACAAAAGACTTGTTATCATAGCCGTGAGACATTGATAAAGACGTTATCATGCCCAGAAATCAAATCACACTTCATGTGGGTTTAGCTGCCAGGGCTAGAATCATCATTGCTTTGCCGATAAAAAGGCTTAGACCGACGTTCGGGACTGGCCGAGGGTAAATGAAAGACTCTCTATGAGCGTTGTGGATCAACACGGGATCAGCAACATAAGGGTTAAGATTATAGTCAAATGTTTTAGCACATTAATTAACAAGTCGTTGAATTAGATAGCAATGATTTACATCAACTAAACTGGTTCAGCTAGAGCTAGAGGAAGAGCTAGAGGAAGAGCCAGAGGAGGAGCCAGAGGAAGAGCTAGAGGAAGAGCTAGAGGAAGAGCTAGAGGAAGAGCTAGAGGAAGAGCTTGAGGAAGAGCTAGAGGAAGAGCTGGAGGAAGAGCTAGAGGAAGATCTAGAGGAAGAGCTAGAGGAAGAGCTAGAGGAAGAGCTAGAGGAAGAGCTGGAGGAAGAGCTGGAGGAAGAGCAAGAGGAAGAGCTTGAGGAAGAGCTGGAGGAAGAGCTGGAGGAAGAGCTAGAGGAAGAGCTAGAGGAAGAGCTTTAGGAAGAGCTAGAGGAAGAGCTAGAGGAAGAGCTGGAGGAAGAGCTGGAGGAAGAGCAAGAGGAAGAGCTAAAGGAAGAGCTAGAGGAAGAGCTAGAGGAAGAGCTTGAGGAAGGGCTGGAGGAGGAGCCAGAGGAAGAGCAAGAGCTAGAGGAAGAGCTGGAGAGGAGCTAGAGGAAGATCTAGAGGAAGAGCTGGAGGAAGAGCTAGAGGAATAGCTGGAGGAAGATCTAGAGGAAGAGCTAGAGGAAGAGCTGGAGGAAGAGCTGGAGGAAGAGCTGGAGGAAGAGCAAGAGGAAGAGCTAAAGGAAGAGCTAGAGGAAGAGCTAGAGGAAGAGCTAGAGGAAGAGCTAGAGGAAGAGCTTGAGGAAGAGCTGGAGGAAGAGCTGGAGGAAGAGCTGGAGGAAGAGCTAGAGGAAGAGCTAGAGGAAGAGCTAGAGGAAGAGCTAGAGGAAGAGCTAAAGGAAGAGCTAGAGGAAGAGCTAGAGGAAGAGCTTGAGGAAGAGCTGGAGGAAGAGCTGGAGGAAGAGCTAGAGGAAGAGCTAGAGGAAGAGCTTGAGGAAGAGCTAGAGGAAGAGCTTGAGGAAGAGCTAGAGGAAGAGCTAGAGGAAGATCTAGAGGAAGAGCTGGAGGAAGAGCTAGAGGAAGAGCTGGAGGAAGATCTAGAGGAAGAGCTGGAGGAAGAGCTGGAGGAAGAGCTGGAGGAAGAGCTAGAGGAAGAGGTAGAGGAAGAGCTAGAGGAAGAGCTAGAGGGAGAGCTTGAGGAAGAGCTGGAGGAAGAGCTAGAGGAAGAGCTGGAAGAAGAGCTAGAGGAAGATCTGGAGGAAGATCTGGAGGAAGATCTGGAGGAAGAGCTAGAGGAAGAGCTGGAGGAAGATCTGGAGGAAGAGCTGGAGGAAGAGCTGGAGGAAGAGCTGGAGGAAGAGCTAGAGGAAGAGCTGGAGGAAGAGCTGGAGGAAGAGCTGGAGGAAGAGCTGGAGGAAGAGCTAGAGGAAGAGCTAGAGGAAGAGCTGGAGGAAGAGCTAGAGGAAGAGCTAGAGGAAGAGCTAGAGGAAGAGCTAGAGGAAGAGCTGGAGGAAGATCTAGAGGAAGAGCTGGAGGAAGAGCTAGAGGAAGAGCTGGAGGAAGAGCTGGAGGAAGAGCTAGAGGAAGAGCTAGAGGAAGAGCTAGATGAAGAGCTAGAGGAAGAGCTTGAGGAAGAGCTGGAGGAGGAGCCAGAGGAAGAGCAAGAGCTAGAGGAAGAGCTGGAGAGGAGCTAGAGGAAGATCTAGAGGAAGAGCTGGAGGAAGAGCTAGAGGAATAGCTGGAGGAAGATCTAGAGGAAGAGCTAGAGGAAGAGCTGGAGGAAGAGCTGGAGGAAGAGCAAGAGGAAGAGCTAAAGGGAGAGCTAGAGGAAGAGCTAGAGGAAGAGCTAGAGAAAGAGCTTGAGGAAGAGCTGGAGGAAGAGCTAGAGGAAGAGCTAGAGGAAGAGCTTGAGGAAGAGCTGGAGGAGGAGCTAGAGGAAGAGCAAGAGCTAGAGGAAGAGCTGGAGAGGAGCTAGAGGAAGATCTAGAGGAAGAGCTGGAGGAAGAGCTAGAGGAATAGCTGGAGGAAGATCTAGAGGAAGAGCTAGAGGAAGAGCTGGAGGAAGAGCTGGAGGAAGAGCAAGAGGAAGAGCTAAAGGAAGAGCTAGAGGAAGAGCTAGAGGAAGAGCTAGAGGAAGAGCTGGAGGAAGAGCTGGAGGAAGAGCTGGAGGAAGAGCTAGAGGAAGAGGTAGAGGAAGAGCTAGAGGAAGAGCTAGAGGAAGAGCTTGAGGAAGAGCTGGAGGAAGAGCTAGAGGAAGAGCTGGAAGAAGAGCTAGAGGAAGATCTGGAGGAAGATCTGGAGGAAGATCTGGAGGAAGAGCTAGAGGAAGAGCTGGAGGAAGATCTGGAGGAAGAGCTGGAGGAAGAGCTGGAGGAAGAGCTGGAGGAAGAGCTAGAGGAAGAGCTGGAGGAAGAGCTGGAGGAAGAGCTGGAGGAAGAGCTGGAGGAAGAGCTAGAGGAAGAGCTAGAGGAAGAGCTGGAGGAAGAGCTAGAGGAAGAGCTGGAGGAAGAGCTAGAGGAAGAGCTAGAGGAAGAGCTGGAGGAAGATCTAGAGGAAGAGCTGGAGGAAGAGCTAGAGGAAGAGCTGGAGGAAGAGCTGGAGGAAGAGCTAGAGGAAGAGCTAGAGGAAGAGCTAGATGAAGAGCTAGAGGAAGAGCTTGAGGAAGAGCTGGAGGAGGAGCCAGAGGAAGAGCAAGAGCTAGAGGAAGAGCTGGAGAGGAGCTAGAGGAAGATCTAGAGGAAGAGCTGGAGGAAGAGCTAGAGGAATAGCTGGAGGAAGATCTAGAGGAAGAGCTAGAGGAAGAGCTGGAGGAAGAGCTGGAGGAAGAGCAAGAGGAAGAGCTAAAGGGAGAGCTAGAGGAAGAGCTAGAGGAAGAGCTAGAGGAAGAGCTTGAGGAAGAGCTGGAGGAAGAGCTGGAGGGAGAGCTAGAGGAAGAGCTAGAGGAAGAGCTTGAGGAAGAGCTGGAGGAGGAGCTAGAGGAAGAGCAAGAGCTAGAGGAAGAGCTGGAGAGGAGCTAGAGGAAGATCTAGAGGAAGAGCTGGAGGAAGAGCTAGAGGAATAGCTGGAGGAAGATCTAGAGGAAGAGCTAGAGGAAGAGCTGGAGGAAGAGCTGGAGGAAGAGCTGGAGGAAGAGCAAGAGGAAGAGCTAGAGGAAGAGCTGGAGGAAGAGCTAGAGGAAGAGCTGGAGGAAGAGCTAGAGGAAGAGCTAGAGGAAGAGCTGGAGGAAGATCTAGAGGAAGAGCTGGAGGAAGAGCTAGAGGAAGAGCTGGAGGAAGAGCTGGAGGAAGAGCTAGAGGAAGAGCTAGAGGAAGAGCTAGAGGAAGAGCTAGAGGAAGATCTAGAGGAAGAGCTAGAGGAAGAGCTAGAGGAAGAACTAGAGGAAGAACTTGAGGAATAGCTAGAGGAAGATCTAGAGGAAGAGCAAGAGGAAGAGCTAAAGGAAGAGCTAGAGGAAGAGCTAGAGGAAGAGCTTGAGGAAGAGCTAGAGGAAGATCTAGAGGAAGAGCAAGAGGAAGACCTAGAGGAAGAGCTAGAGGAAGAGCTTGAGGAAGAGCTGGAGGAAGAGCTGGAGGAAGAGCTGGAGGAAGAGCAAGAGGAAGAGCTTGAGGAAGAGCTGGAGGAAGAGCTAGAGGAAGAGCTAGAGGAAGAGCTTTAGGAAGAGCTAGAGGAAGAGCTAGAGGAAGAGCTGGAGGAAGAGCTGGAGGAAGAGCAAGAGGAAGAGCTAAAGGAAGAGCTAGAGGAAGAGCTAGAGGAAGAGCTTGAGGAAGAGCTGGAGGAGGAGCCAGAGGAAGAGCAAGAGCTAGAGGAAGAGCTGGAGAGGAGCTAGAGGAAGATCTAGAGGAAGAGCTGGAGGAAGAGCTAGAGGAATAGCTGGAGGAAGATCTAGAGGAAGAGCTAGAGGAAGAGCTGGAGGAAGAGCTGGAGGAAGAGCAAGAGGAAGAGCTAAAGGAAGAGCTAGAGGAAGAGCTAGAGGAAGAGCTAGAAGAAGAGCTGGAGGAAGAGCTAGAGGAAGAGCTAGAGGAAGAGCTAGAGGAAGAGCTAGAGGAAGAGCAAGAGGAAGAGCTAGAGGAAGAGCAAGAGGAAGAGCTAAAGGAAGAGCTAGAGGAAGAGCTAGAGGAAGAGCTAGAGGAAGAGCTTGAGGAAGAGCTGGAGGAAGAGCTGGAGGAAGAGCTAGAGGAAGAGCTAGAGGAAGAGCTTGAGGAAGAGCTAGAGGAAGATCTAGAGGAAGAGCTGGAGGAAGAGCTAGAGGAAGAGCTGGAGGAAGATCTAGAGGAAGAGCTAGAGGAAGAGCTAGAGGAAGAGCTGGAGGAAGAGCTGGAGGAAGAGCTGGAGGAAGAGCTGGAGGAAGAGCTGGAGGAAGAGCTGGAGGAAGAGCTAGAGGAAGAGCTAGAGGAAGAGCTAGAGGAAGAGCTAGAGGAAGAGCTTGAGGAAGAGCTGGAGGAAGAGCTAGAGGAAGAGCTGGAGGAAGAGCTAGAGGAAGATCTGGAGGAAGAGCTGGAGGAAGAGCTAGAGGAAGAGCTGGAGGAAAGCTAGAGGAAGAGCTGGAGGAAGATCTGGAGGAAGAGCTGGAGGAAGAGCTAGAGGAAGAGCTGGAGGAAGAGCTGGAGGAAGAGCTAGAGGAAGAGCTGGAGGAAGAGCTGGAGGAAGAGCTAGAGGAAGAGCTAGAGGAAGAGCTAGAGGAAGAGCTGGAGGAAGAGCTAGAGGAAGAGCTAGAGGAAGATCTAGAGGAAGAGCTTGAGGAAGAGCTAGAGGAAGAGCTAGAGGAAGAGCTTGAGGAAGAGCTAGAGGAAGTGTACTTACATAATGGTGTCTGGGTTGATGGGAATATCAAGCAGCTTGGAGAGCCATGTTCCCCCTCCCAGCTCCCACATATGTCCCACGTCTTTAGCCTGAACAAACATACAGGAGAAAAATATAGAAACATACACAAACTTCGGTCAATAAACAAAACATTACCAAAACAATACCAGCACATAACAAACTTTACTGAAACCATACCAGCACTTAACAGACTTTACTGAAACAATAACAGCACTTAACATACAATAATGAAATAATAACAACAGCACTAATTATTCAATAATGAAACAATAACAGCACTTCGTGTGGAGTATTTTGTACAGAGCTTTTTAAGATTATTATAAAAATTAGCGCTATATCAAATGAACAGTTTATAGTTTTTTATAGTTTATATATGAATTACATTGTTTGGTGCATAGGCTTATCTGAACATTAAAGGAAAGCGCTTAATTTTACCACAACGCGGTCATTTTACGACATGCTGCATGACTTAACTTGTATTCGCTGTTGATGTTACTATGTGTGTTATTTGAATTAAATACGTATCTCAAGTTAGTAACAAATTTAATCGCCTGTTATAATCAGCTGATTGTTTTTCTTTCACCATGCACTCTTAGATTAAAGGTACATTCAATAATGATGTCATGTATTTATGTTTATGCAGGTAATTTAAAAAATGACATTAAAGTGCTGAAAAACCTCCAGTGCCCCCCTATTTTTAGTTCTAAAATTCATTTGTTTATTCTTTTGTGCACATTATATTTAATTCTTTTGTAAAATATGTGTGTCAGTGAAAAATCCTGTTGAATACACCAAAAAAGATGAGAAAGATGTTGTGTTTTTATCAAAAAAAAGTGCTTAATCTAATTCTTTTTCTCTTTCCACTCTCATTTATTTTCAAAATATAGACATGCTATACATCCCCATATGTGATTGAAATGTATCTGAAAGTTTATCCGTTGAAAGCTGGCCCTCTAATTAGTCCAAAATGGCGTAATTTGACGACGGAAGCATTATCATTAATGATGATAACTATTTAAGTCAGTCAGTGTCCCAAAATTTTCTTACATTTTTGGATAAAAGACACACAGGTAATAAACTTGCTTTTTTGAAAAAATAAACAGATTAACCCTTACGTTTCGTATTTCTATTTTACCCATTTTAGGCCCTGTGGCGGAATTTACAGACCCTCCAGCTCGAAGTAGTATTTTGGCTTAGGCACGAATTAGCTCTGCTGGCGGATTTTCCAGGTGGAGATTCCGGTACCGTTTTAACGAAATATATCGCATCCACATCACGAATACGGACTATATACGGGCGTTCAATACAAATTCAAGCCGCAGCACCCCTACACAAATGGCTAATTCATATCCACGACTTTGAATGAATTTTCTACGATTTTTCGTTTTTATTCTATCACTTTCGAAAGATTTCTTTGATTCGGGCCTCATAATATACGGAATTGAAGACAAGAAGTCTGGCTTCACAATGATATAAAAATTATTAGAATGCGACCTTTGGTTATAATTCTATAGCTACGTAAAGATTGTAGTCTATTCTTTAACCTTTATTTTGGCGTAATTTTTTTTAAAACAACTCATTCGTTCACATGATATGAAGTGCGGGAGTAAGGCAAGTTACCAAATTTTTTCCCCGTCCCGTGAGATGCGAGGTAGAGCATGTACGGGCAATGCAAACCTGAGGCTATGCAAACACGTGGGTGATAATTAGTCCCAAAGGGAGATTAGGCTTCGGGCCGAAGACCGAAAAAATTGGCCTTTTGTAAAGCTAATTATCGATGCATTACAAAAGTCAACAATGCACACGCAATTTGGTGTGATTTTTGCTGGACATTTGAACCGGACATTGACAAAGACTCGTTATATATAATTATCGTGGCAAACTGCGAGGCATAAACCAAACGTTTTTATGTAGACGCCCGGAGACAACTCGACTCGCAGATCGCGGACAGGGCTAGTTGAGTACTAGCTCAATGGTAGATATGTAATAGATAGAGGATTCGTAGCAGTACATTATCAGGATATAAATGTACAGGTTTGAGAGGGTTGGGCGAGGTGTTATCCCGAAAATGTACTGCTACGAGTTCTCTATCTATCTTAGACCACAGTCAAATGCCTGAGACGTCAAGAAAATGTTTTAAAATGAATATATTTCAAATGAATTGTCAACAAATTTGGGAAACATTCTCTCGAACACAACATGCAAAACATTGACATTTCTCATTTTCATATGCAAATGTTAGGGACAACGACGTCATCATTAGCACATGTGAGCACTGAAATTCTTAAATTGTCCGAGGTGCATGAGGCGTACATTTTATATAAAGCGTACGAGTCTGGCTACAGCATAAGCGTCACGAACATGCATGATTTAAGCACGTTTTTATTTAGCAACATTGAGCAGTTATACATTTCATTGCCTATAAATTGTGAGTGGTTTTTAGAATGAATCAGTTCATACAATGGCATCAACATGGACAGTCCAAGGACAAGTTCACTATTCATTCAGGAAAGGTAACTTTACTTTTTTACTCCTTACTTTTTAAAATGTGTATTTTTAAAATTCAAACTAATTTTCATTAAATTGGTTTATTTACTAACAGTTGTTTTTGTATGTCAAATATTTTCCCATCACGTTAAGTTGTTTGTTGAGCTGTATTTGTCAATATGCGAATTGTAATATCTATTGTTGCATATGCTACTGTGCATCCCGTCTATATTGCATATCAATTATTTCAGGTTACTGCAGCAACGAAATAATACTTTAACTGTCTATGGGAAAGAATGTAATGTCTTACTGGACGCTGTGTGCAGATACAGGGGTTTCAGTGAGACGACCTGCAGCCCCCATCCTCTAACACTCCAAGAAGGTAATTTTATATCACTTCAGTTTCTTCTCAGTTTTTATGTCGTTCTATATAACTTCTGAATATCATTTTTTATATCGTGGTTGAAAATATATAAATAATTGGTAACATGGCTTGTCATTGTTTCACTTACTTGTGATATACATGAAATACACTTGAAAATCTCAACTGACCTCACATTACTTGCTTTATTTACATGCTTTTATTCATCTTTTAGGAATATCAAGCTCCTTAACTTAGAAGAGCCTGATCGACGAAAGCGACTATTTCCTTTCAGAAAGGGAACACAGCAGATCATTTGTCAATGTATTAAGTGTTTAATTGTGTACTACCCGGTATCCACAAAAATAAAACAATCAGTTGACATTGTTTGTTGTTTTTATGGAAGTCTTTGAACCAGTTTTATGAGCATGATACCCGACCGCAACCAGACAACCGTACATCTATCTGGATATAAATGTACTCCACGTGACCAAAATACAATCATATGATTGGACGAAAACATTTGACTGTGCTCTAATCGCAAATAAACCTAGGTTAGTGTCCATGTCAGTATGAGGCACCTAGGAATTGTTTATGGCCATCCCGGACCATGCCGGGGTTCGCAAGTTAAGGGTTAAGAAATATTTCATTTTTTCGTCCTATCACTCCCTAAGAAACATTACTGAAGAGAAGCTGGCAGTACAGTTGCTCTAAGAGTTTCAGGCTTGGAAGCCTCAGAATCATTTCTGAGTTTTGTCTTAATGTTTTCCAATTCTCTCATTGCAAAGATGAAAATTCAGAAAAACAAATTCCCAAGAAAGTATTGACAATACGTTCAAACTGATGTGAGATACTTTCAAAACGGTATACGGTCACTTTAAGAGTTGAGTCTCAATACCATGAAATCGTAATTGTAACAAGAATCAGGCTTCCTTCAACACCAAATCACAAACTTGACAATTAAAACATTAATGTTATTCATAAATCATGAACCATACAATATTGTGACCCTTTGCCCTCCTGCCGAATGTGTATTCCAGTGCAACTGTTGGCTTGGGCTGTTCATCCCTGTTGGGAAAAGAAAAATCACACCTTTTAATTGAACAATTGTAACAATTTTTAAAAAAACATGTTAAAAACATACAAATATGTTATTCTGAAAATTTTGGCTTTCTATGCAGTTTAAAGGAAAAAGTCATTTAGAAGGTTTAAGTGATAATGCCTGATCAGGGTCAAATGTACACACTTTGATTCCCAAGCTACAAGGTACCTCCTGTACAGACTTTGATCCCCTAGTTACAAGGTACCCCCCCAGTACACACTTTGATCCCCTAGCTACAAGGTACCTCCCCAGTACACACTTTGATCCCCTAGTTACAAGGTACCTCCGCAGTACACACTTTGATCCCCTAGTTACAAGGTACTTCCCCAGTACACACTTTGATCCCCTAGTTACAAGGTACCTCCCCAGTACACACTTTGATCCCCTAGTTACAAGGTACCTCCTGTACAGACTTTGATTCCCAAGCTACAAGGTACCTCCCCAGTACACACTTTGATTCCCAAGTTACAAGGTACCTCCTGTACAGACTTTGATCCCCTAGTTACAAGGTACCCCCCCAGTACACACGTTGATCCCCTAGTTACAAGGTACCTCCCCAGTACATACTTTGATCCCCTAGTTACAAGGTACCCCCCCAGTACACACTTTGATCCCCTAGTTACAAGGTACCTCCCCAGTACACACTTTGATTCCCAAGCTACAAGGTACCTCCCCAGTACACACTTTGATTCCCAAGTTACAAGGTACCTCCCCAGTACACACTTTGATCCCCTAGTTACAAGGTACCTCCCCAGTACACACTTTGATCCCCTAGTTACAAGGTACCTCCCCAGTACACACTTTGATTCCTAAGCTACAAGGTACCTCCCCAGTACACACTTTGATTCCCAAGCTACAAGGTACCTCCCCAGTACACACTTTGATTCCTAAGTTACAAGGTACCTCCCCAGGACACAGTTTGATAACTAAGTTACAAGGTACCTCCCCAGTACACACGTTGATCCCCTAGTTACAAGGTACCACCCCAGTACATACTTTGATTCCCAAGCTACAGGGTACCTTCCTAGTACACACTTTGATCCCCTAGTTACAAGGTACCCCCCAGTACACACTTTGATTCCTAAGTTACAAGGTACCCCCCCCCAGTACACACTTTGATTCCTAAGTTACAATGTACCTCCCCAGTACACATTTTGATTCCTAAGCTACAAGGTACCTCCCCAATACACACTTTGATCCCCATGTTACAATGTACCTACCCAGTACACACTTTGATCCCCTAGTTACAAGGTACCTCCCCAGTACACACTTTGATCCGCTAGCTACAAGGTACCTCCCCGTACACACTTTGATCTCCTAGTTACAAGGTACCTCCCCAGTACACACTTTGATTCCCAAGCTACAAGGTACCTCCCCAGTACACACTTTGATGTCCTAGCTACAAGGTACCTACCAAATACACACTTTGATCCCTTAGCTACAAGGTACCTCCCCAGTACATACTTTGATTCGCATGTTACAATGTACCTCCCCAGTACACACTTTGATTCCCAAGCTACAAGGTACCTCCCCAGTACATACTTTGATTCGCATGTTACAATGTACCTCCCCAGTACACACTTTGATGCCCAAGCTACAATGTACCTCCCCAGTACATACTTTGATTCGCATGTTACAAGGTACCTTCCCAGTACACACTTTGATTCCCAAGTTACAAGGTACCTCCCCAGTACACACTTTGATTCCTAAGCTACAAGGTACCTCCCCAGTACACACTTTGATCCCCTAGTTACAAGGTACCTCCCAAGTACACACTTTGATTCCCAAGCTACAAGGTACCTCCCCAGTACACACTTTGATGTCCTAGCTACAAGGTACCTACCAAATACACACTTTGATTCCCTAGCTACAAGGTACTTCCCCAGTACACACTTTGATTCCCAAGCTACAAGGTACCTCCCAAGTACATACTTTGATTCCTAAGCTACAAGGTACCTCCCCAGTACACACTTTGATCCCCTAGTTACAAGGTACCCCCCCCCCCCCCCCCCCCCCCCCAGTACACACTTTGATTTCTAAGTTACAAGGTACCTCCCCAGTACACATTATGATTCCTAAGTTACAAGGTACCTCCCCAGTACACACTTTCATCCCCTAGTTACAAGGTACCTCCCCAGTACATACTTTGATTCCCAAGCTACAAGGTACCTCCTCAGTACATACTTTGATCCCCTAGTTACAAGGTACCCCCCCCCCCCCCCCCCCCCAGTACACACTTTGATTCCTAAATTACAAGGTACCTCCCCAGTACACATTTTGATTCCTAAGTTACAAGGTACCTCCCCAGTACACACTTTGATTCCTAAGCTACAAGGTACCTCCCCAGTACACACTTTGATCCCCTAGTTACAAGGTACCTCCGCAGTACACACTTTGATTCCCTAGCTACAAGGTACCTCCCCAGTACACACTTTGATTCCCAAGTTACAAGGTACCTCCCCAGTACACACTTTGATTCCTAAGCTACAAGGTACCTCCCCAGTACACACTTTGATTCCTAAGTTACAAGGTACCTCCCCGGACACATTTTGATAACTAAGTTACAAGGTACCTCCCCAGTACACACGTTGATCCCCTAGTTACAAGGTACCTCCCCAGTACACACGTTGATCCCCTAGTTACAAGGTACCTCCCCAGTACATACTTTGATTCCCAAGCTACAAGGTACCTTCCTAGTTCACACGTTGATCCCCTAGCTACAAGGTACCTCCCCAGTACACACTTTGATTCCTAAGTTACAAGGTACCTCCCCGGACACATTTTGATAACTAAGTTACAAGGTACCTCCCCAGTACACACGTTGATCCCCTAGTTACAAGGTACCTCCCCAGTACACACGTTGATCCCCTAGTTACAAGGTACCTCCCCAGTACACACGTTGATCCCCTAGTTACAAGGTACCTCCCCAGTACATACTTTGATCCCCTAGTTACAAGGTACTTCCCCAGTACACACTTTGATCCCCTAGTTACAAGGTACCTCCCCAGTACACACTTTGATCCCCCAGCAACAAGGTACCTCCCCCGTACACACTTTGATTCCCAAGCTACAAGGTACCTCCCCAGTACACACTTTGATCCCCTAGTTACAAGGTACCTCCCCAGTACACACTTTGATCACCTAGTTACAAGGTACCTCCCCAGTACACACTTTGATCCCCTAGTTACAAGGTACAGCCCCAGTACATACTTTGATCCCCAAGCTACAAGGTACCTCCCCAGTACACACTTTGATCCCCTAGCTACAAGGTACCTCCCCAGTACACACTTTGATCCCCTAGCTACAAGGTACCTCCCCAGTACACACTTTGATTCCCAAGTTACAAGGTACCTCCCCAGTACATACTTTGATCCCCTAGCTACAAGGTACTTCCCCAGTACACACTTTGATCCCCGTGTTACAAGGTACCTCCCCAGTACACACTTTGATCCCCCAGCAACAAGGTACCTCCCCAGTACACACTTTGATCCCCTAGTTACAAGATACCCCCCCCAGTACACACTTTGATTCCTAAGTTACAAGGTACCTCCCCCGTACACACTTTGATTCCCAAGCTACAAGGTACCTCCCCAGTAAATACTTTGATTCCCAAGTTACAAGGTAACTCCCCAGTACATACTTTGATTCCCAAGTTACAAGGTACCTCCCCAGTACATACTTTGATGTCCTAGCTACAAGGTACCTCCCCAGTACATACTTTGATTCCCAAGTTACAAGGTACCTCCCCAGTACATACTTTGATTCCCAAGCTTCAAGGTACCTCCCCAGTACACACTTTGATCCCCTAGCTACAAGGTATCTCCCCAGTACATACTTCGATTCCCAAGTTACAAGGTACCTCCCCAGTACTTACTTTGATTCCTAAGTTACAAGGTACCTCCCCAGTACACACTTTGATCCCCCAGCAACAAGGTACCTCCCCCGTACACACTTTGATCCCCTAGTTACAAGGCACCTCCCCAGTACACACTTTGATTCCCAAGCTACAAGGTACCTCCCCAGTACACACTTTGATCCCCTAGTTACAAGGTACCTCCCCAGTACACACTTTGATTCCCAAGTTACAAGGTACCTCCCCAGTACATACTTTGATTCCCAAGCTACAAGGTACCTCCCCAGTACACACTTTGATCCCCTAGTTACAAGGTACCTCCCCAGTACATACTTTGATCCCCTAGTTACAATGTACCTCCCCAGTACATACTTTGATTCCCAAGTTACAAGGTACCTCCCCAGTACACACTTTGATTCCTAAGTTACAAGGTTCCTCCCCAGGACACATTTTGATAACTAAGTTACAAGGTACCTCCCCAGTACACACGTTGATCCCCTAGTTACAAGGTACCTCCCCAGTACATACTTTGATTCCTAAGTTACAAGGTACCTCCCCCGTACACACTTTGATTCCCAAGCTACAAGGTACCTCCCCAGTAAATACTTTGATTCCCAAGTTACAAGGTACCTCCCCAGTACATACTTTGATTCCCAAGTTAGGTACTTCCCCAGTACACACTTTGATCCCCCAGCAACAAGGTACCTCCCCAGTACACACTTTGATCCCCTAGTTACAAGTTACCCCCCAGTACATACTTTGATCCCCTAGTTACAAGGTACCTCCCCAGTACACACTTTGATCCCCTAGTTACAAGGTACAGCCCCAGTACATACTTTGATCCCCCAGCTACAAGGTACCTCCCCAGTACACACTTTGATCCCCTAGTTACAAGGTACCTCCCCAGTACATACTTTGATCCCCTAGTTACAAGGTACCTCCCCAGTCCACACTTTGATGCCCTAGCTCCAAGGTACCTCCCCAGTACATACTTTGATCCCCCAGCTACAAGGTACCTCCCCAGTACACACTTTGATCCCCTAGTTAAAAGGTACCTCCCCAGTACACACTTTGATCACCTAGTTACAAGGTACCTCCCCAGTACACACTTTGATCCCCTAGTTACAAGGTACAGCCCCAGTACATACTTTGATCCCCCAGCTACAAGGTACCTCCCCAGTACACACTTTGATCCCCTAGCTACAAGGTACCTCCCCAGTACACACTTTGATCCCCTAGCTACAAGGTACCTCCCCAGTACACACTTTGATTCCCAAGTTACAAGGTACCTCCCCAGTACATACTTTGATCCCCTAGCTACAAGGTACCTCCCCAGTACATACTTTGATTCCTAAGCTACAAGGTACCTCCCCAGTACACACTTTGATTCCTAAGCTACAAGGTACCTCCCCAGTACACACTTTGATCCCCTAGTTACAAGGTACCTCCCCAGTACATACTTTGATCCCCCAGCTACAAGGTACCTCCCCAGTACACACTTTGATCCCCTAGCTACAAGGTACCTCCCCAGTACACACTTTGATCCCCTAGCTACAAGGTACCTCCCCAGTACACACTTTGATTCCCAAGTTACAAGGTACCTCCCCAGTACATACTTTGATCCCCTAGCTACAAGGTACTTCCCCAGTACACACTTTGATTTCCAAGCTACAAGGTACCTCCCCAGTACACACTTTGATTCCCAAGTTACAAGGTACCTCCCCAGTACATACTTTGATTCCTAAGCTACAAGGTACCTCCCCAGTACACACTTTGATTCCCAAGTTACAAGGTACCTCCCCAGTACATACTTTGATCCCCTAGCTACAAGGTACTTCCCCAGTACACACTTTGATTCCCTAGCTACAAGGTACCTCCCCAATACACACTTTGATCCCCATGTTACAATGTACCTACCCAGTACATACTTTGATCCCCTAGTTACAAGGTTCCTCCCCAGTACACACTTTGATCCCCTAGCTACAAGGTACCTCCCCCGTACACACTTTGATCCCCTAGTTACAAGGTACCTCCCCAGTACACACTTTGATTCCCAAGCTACAAGGTACCTCCCCAGTACACACTTTGATGTCCTAGCTACAAGGTACCTACCAAATACACACTTTGATCCCTTAGCTACAAGGTACCTCCCCAGTACATACTTTGATTCGCATGTTACAATGTACCTCCCCAGTACACACTTTGATTCCCAAGCTACAAGGTACCTCCCCAGTACACACTTTGATGTCCTAGCTACAAGGTACCTACCAAATACACACTTTGATCCCTTAGCTACAAGGTACCTCCCCAGTACATACTTTGATTCGCATGTTACAATGTACCTCCCCAGTACACACTTTGATTCCCAAGCTACAATGTACCTCCCCAGTACACACTTTGATTCCTAAGCTACAAGGTACCTCCCCAGTACACACTTTGATCCCCTAGTTACAAGGTACCTCCCAAGTACACACTTTGATTCCTAAGCTACAAGGTACCTCCCCAGTACACACTTTGATTCCTAAGCTACAAGGTACCTCCCCAGTACACACTTTGATCCCCTAGTTACAAGGTACCTCCCCAGTACATACTTTGATTCCTAAGCTACAAGGTA
Source organism: Gibbula magus (assembly GCA_936450465.1). Classification (NCBI taxonomy): domain Eukaryota; kingdom Metazoa; phylum Mollusca; class Gastropoda; order Trochida; family Trochidae; genus Gibbula; species Gibbula magus. Next base: position 92,315,874 of record OW388291.1, on the reverse strand, counting down.
CCTCCCCAGTACATACTTTGATTCCCAAGTTACAAGGTACCTCCCCAGTACATACTTTGATTCCTAAGCTACAAGGTACCTCCCCAGTACACACTTTGATTCCCTAGCTACAAGGTACCTCCCCAATACACACTTTGATCCCCATGTTACAATGTACCTACCCAGTACATACTTTGATCCCCTAGTTACAAGGTTCCTCCCCAGTACACACTTTGATCCCCTAGCTACAAGGTACCTCCCCCGTACACACTTTGATCCCCTAGTTACAAGGTACCTCCCCAGTACACACTTTGATTCCCAAGCTACAAGGTACCTCCCCAGTACACACTTTGATGTCCTAGCTACAAGGTACCTACCAAATACACACTTTGATCCCTTAGCTACAAGGTACCTCCCCAGTACATACTTTGATCCCCTAGTTACAAGGTACCTCCCCAATACACACTTTGATTCGCATGTTACAATGTACCTCCCCAGTACATACTTTGATTCCTAAGTTACAAGGTACCTCCCCAGTACACACTTTGATTCCCAAGCTACAAGGTACCTCCCCAGTACATACTTTGATTCGCATGTTACAATGTACCTCCCCAGTACACACTTTGATTCCCAAGCTACAATGTACCTCCCCAGTACACACTTTGATTCCTAAGCTACAAGGTACCTCCCCAGTACACACTTTGATCCCCTAGTTACAAGGTACCTCCCAAGTACACACTTTGATTCCCAAGCTACAAGGTACCTCCCCAGTACACACTTTGATGTCCTAGCTACAAGGTACCTACCAAATACACACTTTGATTCCCAGGCTACAATGTACCTCCCCAGTACACACTTTGATTCCCAAGCTACAAGGTACCTCCCCAGTACATACTTTGATTCCTAAGCTACAAGGTACCTCCCCAGTACACACTTTCATCCCCTAGTTACAAGGTACCCCCCCCCCCCCCCCCCCCAGTACACACTTTGATTTCTAAGTTACAAGGTACCTCCCCAGTACACATTATGATTCCTAAGTTACAAGGTACCTCCCCAGTACATACTTTGATTCCCAAGCTACAAGGTACCTCCCCAGTACACACTTTGATTCCCAAGTTACAAGGTACCTCCCCAGTACACACTTTCATCCCCTAGTTACAAGGTACCTCCCCAGTACACACTTTGATTCCCAAGCTACAAGGTACCTCCTGTACAGACTTTGATCCCCTAGCTACAAGGTACCTCCCCAGTACACACTTTGATCCCCTAGTTACAAGGTACCTCCCCAGTACACACTTTGATTCCCAAGCTACAAGGTACCTTCCCAGTACACACTTTGATTCCTAAGCTACAAGGTACCTCCCCAGTACACACTTTGATCCCCTAGTTACAAGGTACCCCCCAGTACACACTTTGATTCCTAAGTTACAAGGTTCCTCCCCAGGACACATTTTGATAACTAAGTTACAAGGTACCTCCCCAGTACACACGTTGATCCCCTAGTTACAAGGTACCTCCCCAGTACATACTTTGATTCCTAAGTTACAAGGTACCTCCCCCGTACACACTTTGATTCCCAAGCTACAAGGTACCTCCCCAGTAAATACTTTGATTCCCAAGTTACAAGGTACCTCCCCAGTACATACTTTGATTCCCAAGTTAGGTACTTCCCCAGTACACACTTTGATCCCCCAGCAACAAGGTACCTCCCCAGTACACACTTTGATCCCCTAGTTACAAGTTACCCCCCAGTACATACTTTGATCCCCTAGTTACAAGGTACCTCCCCAGTACACACTTTGATCCCCTAGCTACAAGGTACCTACCCAGTACACACTTTGATCCCCTAGTTACAAGGTACCTCCCCAGTACACACTTTGATCCCCTAGCTACAAGGTACTTCCCCAGTACACACTTTGATCCCCTAGTTACAAGGTACTTCCCCAGTACACACTTTGATCCCCTAGTTACGAGGTACCTCCCCAGTACACACTTTCATTCCCAAGCTACAAGGTACCTCCCCAGTACACACTTTGATTCCCAAGCTACAAGGTACCTCTCCAGTACACACTTTGATCCCCTAGTTACAAGGTACTTCCCAAGTACACACTTTGATCCCCTAGTTACAAGGTACTTCCCCAGTACACACTTTGATCCCCTAGTTACAAGGTACCTTCCCAGTACACACTTTGATCCCCTAGTTACAAGGTACCTTCCCAGTACACACTTTGATCCCCTAGTTACATGGTACCTTCCCAGTACACACTTTGATCCCCTAGTTACAAGGTACCTTCCCAGTACACACTTTGATCCCCTAGTTACAAGGTACCTTCCCAGTACACACTTTGATCCCCTAGTTACAAGGTGTCCCCCCCCCCCAGTACACACTTTGATTCCTAAGTTTCAAGGTACCTTCCCAGTACACACTTTGATCCCCTAGTTACAAGGTACTTCCCCAGTACACACTTTGATCCCCTAGTTACAAGGTACCCCCCAGTACATACTTTGATTCCCTAGTTACAAGGTACCTTCCCAGTACACACTTTGATCCCCTAGCTACAAGGTACCTCCCCAGTACACACTTTGATCCCCTAGCTACAAGGTACCCCCCCAGTACACACTTTGATCCCCTAGTTACAAGGTACCTTCCCAGTACACACTTTGATCCCCTAGCTACAAGGTACCTCCCCAGCACATACTTTGATCCCCTAGTTACAAGGTACCCCCCCAGTACACACTTTGATTCCTAAGCTACAAGGTACCTTCCCAGTACACACTTTGATCCCCTAGTTACAAGGTACCTTCCCAGTACACACTTTGATCCCCTAGTTACAAGGTACCCCCCCCCCCCCCAGTACACACTTTGATTCCTAAGTTACAAGGTACCTTCCCAGTACACACTTTGATCCCCTAGTTACAAGGTACTTCCCCAGTACACACTTTGATCCCCTAGTTACAAGGTACCCCCCCAGTACACACTTTGATTCCTAAGTTACAAGGTACCTTCCCAGTACACACTTTGATTCCCAAGTTACAAGGTACCTCCCCAGTACATACTTTGATCCCCTAGTTACAAGGTACCTTCCCAGTACACACTTTGACCCCTAGTTACAAGGTACCTTCCCAGTACACACTTTGATTCCCAAGTTACAAGGTACCTCCCCAGTACACACTTTGATCCCCTAGTTACAAGGTACCTTCCCAGTACATACTTTGATCCCCTAGTTACAAGGTACCTTCCCAGTACACACTTTGATCCCCTAGTTACAAGGTACCTTCCCAGTACACACTTTGATTCCCAAGTTACAAGGTACCTCCCCAGTACACACTTTGATCCCCTAGTTACAAGGTACCTTCCCAGTACACACTTTGATCCCCTAGTTACAAGGTACCCCCCCCCCCCCAGTACACACTTTGATTCCTAAGTTACAAGGTACCTTCCCAGTACACACTTTGATCCCCTAGTTACAAGGTACTTCCCCAGTACACACTTTGATCCCCTAGTTACAAGGTACCCCCCCAGTACACACTTTGATTCCCAAGTTACAAGGTACCTCCCCAGTACATACTTTGATCCCCTAGTTACAAGGTACTTCCCCAGTACACACTTTGATCCCCTAGTTACAAGGTACCCCCCCCCCAGTACACACTTTGATTCCTAAGTTACAAGGTACCTTCCCAGTACACACTTTGATTCCCAAGTTACAAGGTACCTCCCCAGTACATACTTTGATCCCCTAGTTACAAGGTACCTTCCCAGTACACACTTTGATCCCCTAGTTACAAGGTACCTTCCCAGTACACACTTTGATTCCCAAGTTACAAGGTACCTCCCCAGTACACACTTTGATCCCCTAGTTACAAGGTACCTTCCCAGTACACACTTTGATCCCCTAGTTACAAGGTACCTTCCCAGTACACACTTTGATCCCCTAGTTACAAGGTACCTTCCCAGTACACACTTTGATTCCCAAGTTACAAGGTACCTCCCCAGTACACACTTTGATCCCCTAGTTACAAGGTACCTTCCCAGTACACACTTTGATCCCCTAGTTACAAGGTACCTCCCCAGTACACACTTTGATCCCCTAGTTACAAGGTACCCCCCCAGTACACACTTTGATTCCTAAGCTACAAGGTACCTCCCCAGTACACACTTTGATTCCCAAGTTACAAGGTACTTCCCCAGTACACACTTTGATCCCCTAGTTACAAGGTACCCCCCCAGTACACACTTTGATTCCTAAGCTACAAGGTACCTCCCCAGTACACACTTTGATTCCCAAGTTACAAGGTACTTCCCCAGTACACACTTTGATCCCCTAGTTACAAGGTACCCCCCCAGTACACACTTTGATTCCCAAGTTACAAGGTACCTCCCCAGTACATACTTTGATCCCCTAGTTACAAGGTACTTCCCCAGTACACACTTTGATCCCCTAGTTACAAGGTACCCCCCCAGTACACACTTTGATTCCTAAGTTACAAGGTACCTTCCCAGTACATACTTTGATCCCCTAGTTACAAGGTACCTTCCCAGTACACACTTTGATCCCCTAGTTACAAGGTACCTCCCCAGTACACACTTTGATCCCCTAGTTACAAGGTACCTTCCCAGTACATACTTTGATCCCCTAGTTACAAGGTACCTCCCCAGTACACACTTTGATCCCCTAGTTACAAGGTACCTTCCCAGTACACACTTTGATCCCCTAGTTACAAGGTACCTCCCCAGTACATACTTTGATCCCCTAGTTACAAGGTACCCCCCCAGTACACACTTTGATTCCTAAGTTACAAGGTACCTTCCCAGTACATACTTTGATCCCCTAGTTACAAGGTACCTTCCCAGTACACACTTTGATCCCCTAGTTACAAGGTACCTCCCCAGTACACACTTTGATCCCCTAGTTACAAGGTACCTTCCCAGTACATACTTTGATCCCCTAGTTACAAGGTACCTCCCCAGTACACACTTTGATCCCCTAGTTACAAGGTACCTTCCCAGTACACACTTTGATCCCCTAGTTACAAGGTACCTCCCCAGTACATACTTTGATCCCCTAGTTACAAGGTACCTTCCCAGTACACACTTTGATCCCCTAGTTACAAGGTACCCCACCCCCCCCCCCCCCCCCCCCCAGTACATACTTTGATCCCCTAGTTACAAGGTACCTTCCCAGTACACACTTTGATCCCCTAGTTACAAGGTACCTCCCCAGTACATACTTTGATCCCCTAGCTACAAGGTACCTCCCCAGTACACACTTTGATCCCCTAGTTACAAGGTACCCCACCCCCCCCCCCCCCCCCCCCCCCCCCAGTACATACTTTGATCCCCTAGTTACAAGGTACCTTCCCAGTACACACTTTGATCCCCTAGTTACAAGGTACCCCCCCAGTACATACTTTGATCCCCTAGTTACAAGGTACCTTCCCAGTACACACTTTGATCCCCTAGTTACAAGGTACCCCACCCCCCCCCCCCCCCCCCCCCCCCCCCCCAGTACACACTTTTTTCCCCTAGTTACAAGGTACCTTCCCAGTACACACTTTGATCCCCTAGCTACCTCCCAACAAATTTAGCTTTGGGGTTTCATCAGTTCTTGGGGTTAATTCAAAATGTGAAAAGTTTACAAAAGCCATCTAATGGATGGTCACTGCTTACCTGTCTAAATAGCGCAGAATAATACTTGTTTTGCCCTTAAAATGAGAAAAAGAAAGGATGATTTTCACAAACTATAAGGAAAAATATCAATTATAATTTGATGCAAGAAATATTATTCTTCGTTAAAGTACTGTTCATGAGCTATGTCAATGAACAATGGTCCATGACGTCAACTATAATAGTGTCACGACATAACAGGTAGTGGCCCCAATCAAATATTTTTATTTATTACACAGAAAATTCAGGTGAAGATAATGTTAAAAATAACTTTATAACTATATGAGAACAAGGCAAAATCAAACATTGAACATGATGGCTTTGTCAACTCAGTACTCTATTTCTTAACGAAATAGATATATCATAGTATTATGAGTTAAGAGGGCAAAATAAAGAATATATATTTACAGCATTTTTGCTCCCAATAAAACAGACAGCTGAATCTTCAGAATTTTGTGTTTGATCTGAAATACAAAATGAATAATGTATCGTAAGTTGATGGAAATATAAGACTATATACATGTAAAACTGACATGTGTACAAGCAGTAGTGAGAAGTGACAAGTCAATCAATATTCAGTGTTTATGAAATGTAACTGTTGAACAAAGCCTCTGAGTTAATGTGTTTACTCTCTTTACTTCCAATAACTGACACAAAGACACATTATAATATGTTCTCTGAAAGGTTATAAGCTTAAAAGGTGACCATCCTAAATATTTTACCTTTAGTTTCATTTGCTTGATTTACAGCAAGGTCCCAGAGACTTCTGTCACTCCTAGAAACAGAACGATAAACTGGAAACATAATGTTCACAAATGTCCAACATGTTGGGAATCTTCGTGGAGATACACTGTTGAAGGAACACCACTACAAGAGACAGAGAGACAATATTTGAAGGGTTCAAATCAAATCAAATCAAACCTGTTCTGAGGAAAAAATGTTACAAATGACGTCATTCTCTCAACAGAGGGTGACATAGACCGAAGCTCCATCTCGCACAGTGTGCCGCATACTAATAGGGATCCAGGTGGAGGCTCTTGACCTTGGTGTGAGACACTAACCCTAACCTTAACCCTAACCGCATACTAATAGGGATCCAGGTGGAGTAGCATTTAATCATCATTATTGAGCCCCCGTCATTTGCACCCTTCAATTACTCTCAGGCCAAACTATCATTATAGATCAGGTTGGGGAAATCCACTGAACAGGATATTATATCCCAATTGACTTATTATTTCCCGTTCGGGATATTTCATTCGGGATATATTTGTACATTTTTTCTCAATATTTCAAAAACGATACATGTCCCCAAAAAAGTAATAATGAGGAACAGTTAGTGGTCCTCTTCAGCTTGATAAAAATAACTTTTTAGAAGTATTTGAAAATGATATCATGTCTAGGAATAGAAACCTTTATTAACATCAGACTATTTGTTAGAAACTACTATAGATCATTGGAATCTGATGACAATGTCATAGATTTTTAATAACAGTGTGGAAGAAAAAAATTTTACTTTTATTTAACTGACATTTTGCAGCTAATGTGCAGCAATTTTTTTCAAGTGACATTTTTTTAATAAAGAGAAAAAATTAGAACCTTAGAATATCACAACTTCATTCCAATTACTGTCCTGACTGTCCTTATGCGGAAATGCACCATGTTCATTTAAAATCAGGAAATATATTATTATATCATGATCGGGGTATAATGAGATTTATCATCCAAAACTGGTTCCCACAGTAGATATCGCTTGTGTGAGATCAAACGATATCTACAAGCGATATCTACATTGTAGATATCGCAACAATCAAATCGTCACAATCATATTACATCATCAGCTAATGACATCACAAGGCTTTGACATCACTGTGAACACTGCTGACAATGTTATGACGTCACAAAGTTGATGACGTAACAATGCTATGAGGCCACAATGCTGATGACGTCAAAATGCTATGACATCACTGAGATCACTGCTGAAGTAGTCAAATGGCAGTTTTGTGTTGCAGATATGTTCATTATTTTGCTAATAATTGTTGAAGAATGATTTTGAATGATAAATAAAATCTCACCCTCGTGTCTTCTGATATCAAATATATCAACACTCGTTGATTAAAGTAAAAATATCCTCGGCAAGCCTCGGATATTTGTAACTTTAATCAACTCGTGTTGATATATTTGATATCAGAAGACACTTGGGTGAGATTCTCTATTTATTACCCATATGGTTGAAAATAACCGAGTTAATATTTTTTATATGAGCACATGTGCAGATATCACGTTTGCATAGCAACCATTGTTTCACCACAACTTCCCGTATTTCGTCGTCTGTGACGTCATAAAACGATTGTTCGTGACGTCACTGTAGCTTGCCGTCGCGACAGAAGTGGGCCGTTTTCTGACTTAAAATGGGTAATAAAGAAATTATCGGTACACCTACAGAATACCGGATACATCCAGCTCTATTGTAGTCACGTGACATTCCTATATATAGAGAAGCACGCGCAAGCGGGCTTATCTCCGTTAGGAGCAATTTTAGAAGAAAATTAAGGTCATTTTCGTGTTTGTCATGAAAAGTTCAATTTTAAACTTCGTCTGTTGGACGAAGTTTTAAACACGATTTTTAATAAAACCGTAAAAGATCAATCCATTCGTCTGCAATCAAGGGGAAATCCTGATGATTTTCCCTTTTTTTGATTGGTCAATTCATACAGCACGCGTCGAATGTTCCAAATAAGGAAGATGCAATTTGGGATTTCACTCGCCTGAAACGGTATTTTGTTCTCAGTTGAAGTTCATTGTTGTTTATTCTAAATTAATGATGCTGAATTGTTGTTTACGTAATATTATGATGTGTAAATTTTTGAAATTACGACTGAATGTTAATATCTAATTAAATTTGATTTTGATTGCCTTCAACCGAAGAATGACTGAACTTGACAGCGTTAGTGATCGAGCGTCCACTGTTTACGTTTGATAAAATATCCACTTTAAATTTTCAGAAGCATCATCAACGTAAGGTTTACCTTTTCATTGTGAATAATATCATGTCTTATATTTATGTCATTATTATTTTGTGTTCAACACTCGAAAACAATTCATGGGAATTTCCGACCGGGTAAGTAATAACACTGTAATTTTTTCCTACTCGAGAAGGTAAGTTCGTGTATTGATTCAATCTTTCAGTAAATTTAACAAACGTTAAATGTTCATATCATCAATGACACTTACCTTGAAGTATTGTTTTTATTTAAAAATCTTGGTATAGTATTTTCTGAAACCCCGGAAAAGTCTCAACAACCTGGGATATTCGCAAGTCAACATTATGTAAACAAACAAAAAATAGGCCGATTTCGTACATAGAATGACTGTCAATATACATTAAAAGTGTATCTAAACCCTAATGCAGTTACTAAGAAGGGGTCTAAGGGTTAAATAAGATGATCGAAATGTATCCAAGGGTTAATTACAAACTCAGTTTGCACTGCGACCTGTCAATCATGCAAACGGGAAACCCCGATGTCGGGAAAACGCCTCGGCTTACTTTTCGAAGAACATAGCAATATTTCTTGAAAATCATGACTGTGACGACCCCTGTAAACTAAATCTAACCACAAGGTATATCTAAGCGTGCGTCCTAGGGTTAAATAAGATCGTCGACTGGTTCCCAAGGGCTAAAAAAAGAACCGTGACAAAGTCACCCAACAATCAAAATAGCGTCAGTTTCTAACAAGTCTCGCTTCGAGGTCAATATGTCAAATGTGCATGTCCAGTAAGGTAAAATTTCGCGTGCTTACAAACATGGCGGAATGTATCCGGTATTCTGTAGTCTTTCCAAATTATCACACTCAAAAGTGTGCCATATGACTTTACGAAACTCGTGCAAATTTATGTATAACCCTCGCTCTCGTTCGGGCAATACAGAAATTCACACTCGTTTCGTAAAAGTCATATGACACACTTCCTCGGGTAATAATCTCTATAACCAAAACGTGATATTGTAGGACAATCAGGATATAATATCCCGTTTAGTGGGTTTCCAACCTTTAGATGGGAATTTTGAAAAAATTAAATTTGCAAAAAACGTGCTACATCCCTTTTAAGAATCAAATAGGAATATGACTGGTACGGGTCTGTAGGCTAGTGGCCGGACTGGGTTTACGTAATGTTTACATGTTGTACCGGTTTCCCATAGAATTGAGGAAGGGCGTTTAGTTTCTAAAGTAGACCAGTGTTAATACTTACGATTTTGACATGTTTACTGTAGGTATTATTAGGTCACAAGTTAGATTTAAGAGGTAATGAGTTCTGTCATGAAGAAACGACGATATTTTAAAGTAATGTTGACGTTCGCTACCAACCGGAAATGAAAATGGAATTTCCTAATAGACCCGGAACAAAATATTCAAATATTCAAATTTGGAGAATAAAAATCATTGATTCCCACAGATATGTTATATTCGCATAAAATTATATATATCCAAAGTATAATATATTCCTTTGATATAATGTTTGATTAAAGTGTGCATCAATTTACTTGACTGGGTTTCTGCGCAGTAACGAAACAATGGCCATGCTTGATTCATTCAAGAGGCGTATACTCCAGCTATGTGACCGGCGTACGCCGCTCTTGGAACAGACTCAAGTTATGCATCGGACTACAGACAGGAAGACGTGGGCATCAAACAAACTAGGTCATTTATGTGATACAAGTATATCTCTAAAATGTTAAGTATGATTACAGTATGACACATTTTAACAATTTGGAAATTATGTAATCATTCAATCTAATCTAATGCACAGGGTCGATCTTGTATATTGTCGAAAAACTAGCGAGTATAAGGGGCTGAATCGTCGACATCTTTACTTACTTATCGCCATTTTTTTTTTCGAAAATACAAGACCATGTTATCTAATGTACAGACGTATTTTTAATACCCTTTTTCCTCAAATAGACGCCCCCGGTTTCTATATTTTCAGACCTCCTTCAGCCCCGGCGTCTATTCAAGACCGGGGTCTATATTTTTATGTTTTTGTCAGTATTTGTTCGGGTGAATGTTCAGTCATTATTGAACGGAAACAATATCGTCTTTGATAGGCACAGATGACCATAACAACGTAACTCGCGTATATCGTCTGATCACTCGGCGTCTATTTTCCGACGTCTATTGGAGGAAAGACGGTATGTGATTAAAATAATTTACATGTGCTGATATGTGCACAGTTAATATCATAGTTCTGTTAGTTCTGTTTTGTTACCAAAATTCATTTCTTGTTCCCACATATTTGGCAACAGGAAAGGAAGCGAAAGGGGAATAAATTATTCGCTTAAATTTCTGTTTGCGACAGATTATGAGCCTATTTTGCCTATATATGAGAGGAGGGGAAAACCAATAGAACATCTGAAATCTGTCTAATTAGAGAATTTAGAATTGTTACAGTAACATTTTATAACATGTAACAGGATAGAAAAAATAGAACCGTGAGCTCTGTAGCTTATCAGGGTTTATATTGTTTAATGATGAAGACTGAAATAGATTGTTAGGTTATGGTCCGTCAGGCCCTTGATTGGGGACGCATATCATCAGCTTTACAATTGGCTAAAGAGAGTACATACAATTACAGCCATTTAAATCTTTTCATTATGGAGAAGAAGGCAAAAATAGGTTTTTGTCATGGCCTGTGAGACCCTTATTTGGGGCCACAGGGTCACCATATCTACAATATAGAATCTCCATCGACTAAAGAGTATGCGCACTATATTAGAGCCTTCTAGGTCTTTTTGTTCTGGTGAAGAAGATGAAAATAGGTTTTTAGGTCATGGCCTTTGAGGCTCTTATTTGGGGCCACTGGGTCACCATATCTACAATTTAGAATCTCCATTGGCTAACGAGTACGCACACAATGTTAGAGTCTTCTAGGTCTTCTAGGACAAAACACAAATGAGTAACATGTTTGAATGAAGCAAACACTAGTCTGTCTCCACCATAGAAAGATGATATTCTCAAAATTTCAAGGTTCTAGCATTACTAGTTCCTGAAGTGAAAATTTAAGGTTTCACTTTAACACCCTGCCACGCCCATTTTTGAGAAGGGATTTAAACCATATCAACAGATTTAAGTCTATATATTATAAATATGTTATTCTGAAAATTTTAGCTTTCTGTATCAAATAGTTTTGGAGAAGAAGTTCTTTAAAGATCTGAGGGTGGACCCCCTTCCACGTCCATATTTGATTGGCGGTAAAGTTCAAATGAACAAACTTGTAACTACATGTATAAAATGTTATTCTGAAAATTTCAGCTTCGAATGCCAATTGGCGGGATAAAATGTGCAAAATAAGATCCCCTAGATGCAAGGTACCTCCCCACAAAGTTTCAGAAATAAGATCCCCTAGATGCAAGGTACCTCCCCACAAAGTTTCAGAAATAAGATCCCCTAGATGCAAGGTACCTCCCCACAAAGTTTCAGCTTTGGAGGTATAAAATGAAAATGTGAAAAGTAAACGGGCGACGGACATAAGCCCATCTGGCCTTTGTGTTATTCAGCAAATTGACAATTAAGAAGGATTAACAAATATATGGATTTACAACTTCTTTATTTTATTTCGTTTCACATCCCGGCACTCACATTATCAAACAAAAACACGTGTTTTTCATAAGATACAAGCATAATCAATAATTAGTCAGTAATGAAAGCACTGCTAAACATTTTCCTTCAAAATATATAACATGTTCAATTATTTTATCATAGATAGTACAAGTTATCATTAAAATATTATTTCATTATCCATCCATTACAAACCCACTTATAAACATTTCACAACATTTACAATAACGTTAGCATACAATGCTATCTTACAAGACCACTAAGGCCCCCCAAAAAAGAATTTGTTTCTGGTTTCCGCCCGCATCAGGTCTTTTTTTCTAGTTTTTCAAAAGTAAGGGGCAGATAATTGTAATTTTTTAGCCTCAGAAAACATTGGACACAGAAAATGTCACTCCTTTCTTTTGAGATGGAGTGTAGGGGTGAGATTATTGACTATTTGAAATAGTAACACATATTTAAGGGGGTTTGTGCTTTATTTATATAAATAATTGTATAAGATTTGTTTGTAAAAAAAAAAATGTCGTAGAAAAAAAAATCGCGCCATCGCATCATATTGGTCAGCATGTAAAGACCAGAATTGTTTATGACCTAAGCTGGAAACAGCTTCCTCGTACTGTATGGCGGTGTATGGTATAGTGACCGCCAGCCATCAAGGATGTTAGTGTTTCAAATAAAAATATTTTGGAAAATATACTTATAACGTCAATCGCCAGAGAAATCCTTTATCTACAACATGACATGTGATAAATAATGTTCATATCACGACAATGTAACGAAATCTGGTTTCAAAGAGAAGTACCCTTCAAGTAGCGCGCTAAGGGTATCTGACGTCATATAAACAGAATCCCCTTTATCATTGCGTAAAACGTACTACACAAACAGCAATAGCTTCCGAAGCGTGAAGACTCGTCTGTAGCGCAAGTCGCAATAACAACCCACTTGCTGCACGTGCAAGTTGCCCTTGTCACACATTACTGAATGTGACGATTGCTTTATAAACAATGTTTCTAAATGTCCTGAGAATATAAACCTTATTTTTACTTTTTATTGAGATAAGACCAGCAAATTCTGAAAATTTTTTACTCTCATTAATTATAAAATTCAAGCACAATACCTAGTTGGGTAACACAATTATTCCAATTTCTGTAGCAAATACATAATTAAATGTGGTAAATATGGAAAATAAATAACCGCCAAAAATTATATATTTAAATTTCTTTCATTGATTATAAACTTTGTTATTCTTTCGTGTCTGTGTATACAGTGTGTGACTTAGACCACAATGCTTTGCGCTTGAAAATAGACTGGATCTATATTTACACTGGAAAACACCTTTACTGATTAGTGTAATTTCTCGGCTTATTTTGGGTCGAAATTGGGAAAAATTAAGTGTAAATATTTCACGGAGATAGGTTTTTGACAATTTTCCTATATTTCCATCAACATCCTTGATGGCTGTTTAAGGCGTCGCGCACTTCTCTGTCACACGTCTCTCTTCCAGCCGCCGATACTTCCTCTTTCTGGGTTTCACAGAATCATAACGCTGTTGGCCTGATGGTTGTGACAATCTATGTATGGTGGTTGATCGACAGTTAGCCTTACAGCATCGATCTCCAGTAAATACTCACAGCGTCGATCTCCAGTGAATACTCACAGCATCGATATCCAGTGAATACATACAGCATCGATCTCAAGTGAATACTTACAGCATCGATCTCCAGTGAATACTTACAGCATCAATCTCCAGTCAATACTTACAGCATCGATCTCCAGTCAATACTTACAGCATCGATCTCCAGTGAATACTCACAGCATCGATCTCCAGTAAATACTCACAGCGTCGATCTCCAGTGAATACTCACAGCATCAATCTCCAGTGAATACTAACAGCATCGATCTCCAGTCAATACTTACAGCATCGATCTCCAGTCAATACTCACAGCATCGATCTTCAGTGAATACTCACAGCATCGATCTCCAGTGAATACTTACAGCGTCGATCTCCAGTGAATACTCACAGCGTCGTTCTCCAGTGAACACTCACAGCATCGATATCCAGTGAATACTCACAGCATCGATATCCAGTGAATACTTACAGCATCGATCTCCAGTGAATACTCACAACATCGATCTCCAGTGAATACTCACAGCATCGATATCCAGTGAATACTCACAGCATCGATATCCAGTGAATACTCACAGCATCGATCTCCAGTGAACACTCACAGCATCGTTCTCCAGTGAACACTCACAGCATCGATATCCAGTGAATACTCACAGCATCGATCTCCAGTGAATACTCACAGCATCGTTCTCCAGTGAACACTCACAGCATCGATCTCCAGTGAATACTTACAGCATCGATCTCCAGTGAACACTCACAGCATCGATCTCCAGTGAATACTCACAGAATCGATCTCCGGTGAATACTCACAGCATCGATCTCCAGTGAATACTCACAGCATCGATCTCCAGTGAATACTCACAGCATCGATCTCCAGTGAATACTCACAGCATCGATATCCAGTGAATACTTACAGCATCGATCTCCAGTCAATACTTACAGCATCGATCTCCAGTGAATACTCACAGCATCGATATCCAGTGAATACTCACAGCATCGATCTCCAGTCAATACTTACAGCATCGATCTCCAGTAAATACTCACAGCGTCGATCTCCAGTGAATACTCACAGCGTCGATCTCTAGTGAATACTTACAGCATCGATCTCCAGTGAATACTTACAGCATCGATCTCCAGTGAATACTCACAGCATCGATCTCCAGTAAATACTCACAGCGTCGATCTCCAGTGAATACTCACAGCGTCGATATCCAGTGAATACTCACAGCATCGATCTCCAGTGAATACTCACAGCATCGATCTCCAGTCAATACTTACAGCATCGATCTCCAGTAAATACTCACAGCGTCGATCTCCAGTGAATACTCACAGCATCGATCTCAAGTGAATACTCACAACATCGATCTCCAGTGAATACTCACAGCATCGATCTCCAGTGAATACACGCAACATCGATCTCCAGTGACTACTCACAACATCGATCTCCAGTGAATACTTACAGCGTCGATCTCCAGTGAATACTCACAGCGTCGTTCTCCAGTGAACACTCACAGCATCGATATCCAGTGAATACTCACAACATCGATATCCAGTGAATACTTACAGCATCGATCTCCAGTGAATACTCACAACATCGATCTCCAGTGAATACTCACAGCATCGATATCCAGTGAATACTCACAGCATCGATATCCAGTGAATACTCACAGCATCGATCTCCAGTGAATACTCACAGCATCGTTCTCCAGTGAACACTCACAGCATCGATATCCAGTGAATACTCACAGCATCGATCTCCAGTGAATACTCACAGCATCGTTCTCCAGTGAACACTCACAGCATCGATCTCCAGTGAATACTTACAGCATCGATCTCCAGTGAACACTCACAGCATCGATCTCCAGTGAATACTCACAGAATCGATCTCCGGTGAATACTCACAGCATCGATCTCCAGTGAATACTCACAGCATCGATCTCCAGTGAATACTCACAGCATCGATCTCCAGTGAATACTCACAGCATCGATATCCAGTGAATACTTACAGCATCGATCTCCAGTCAATACTTACAGCATCGATCTCCAGTGAATACTCACAGCATCGATATCCAGTGAATACTCACAGCATCGATCTCCAGTCAATACTTACAGCATCGATCTCCAGTAAATACTCACAGCGTCGATCTCCAGTGAATACTCACAGCGTCGATCTCTAGTGAATACTTACAGCATCGATCTCCAGTGAATACTTACAGCATCGATCTCCAGTGAATACTCACAGCATCGATCTCCAGTAAATACTCACAGCGTCGATCTCCAGTGAATACTCACAGCGTCGATATCCAGTGAATACTCACAGCATCGATCTCCAGTGAATACTCACAGCATCGATCTCCAGTCAATACTTACAGCATCGATCTCCAGTAAATACTCACAGCGTCGATCTCCAGTGAATACTCACAGCATCGATCTCAAGTGAATACTCACAACATCGATCTCCAGTGAATACTCACAGCATCGATCTCCAGTGAATACTCACAACATCGATCTCCAGTGACTACTCACAACATCGATCTCCAGTGAATACTCACAGCATCGATCTCCAGTGAATACTCACAGCATCGATCTCCAGTGAATACTTACAACATTGATCTCCAGTGAATACTCACAGCATCGATCTCCAGTAAATACTCACAGCATCGATCTCCAGTGAATACTCACAGCATCGATCTCCAGTGAATACTCACAGCATCGATCTCCAGTGAATACTTACAACATCGATCTCCAGTGAATACTCACAGCATCGATCTCCAGTGAATACTCACAGCGTCGATCTCCAGTGAATACTCACAGCATCGATATCCAGTGAATACTCACAGCATCGATATCCAGTGAATACTCACAGCATCGATCTCCAGTGAATACTCACAACATCGATCTCCAGTGAATACTCACAGCATCGATCTCCAGTGAATACTCACAGCATCGTTCTCCAGTGAACACTTACAGCATCGATCTCGAGTGAATACTTACAGCATCGATCTCCAGTAAATACTCACAGCGTCGATCTCCAGTGAATACTCACAACATCGATCTCCAGTGAATACTCACAGCATCGATCTCCAGTAAATACTCACAGCATCGATCTCCAGTGAATACTTACAACATCGATCTCCAGTGAATACTCACAGCATCGATATCCAGTGAATACTTACAACATCGATCTCCAGTGAATACTCACAGCATCGATATCCAGTGAATACTCACAGCATCGATCTCCAGTGAATACTCACAGCATCGTTCTCCAGTGAACACTTACAGCATCGATCTCCAGTGAATACTTACAGCATCGATCTCCAGTGAATACTCAAAGCATCGATCTCCAGTGAATACTCACAACATCGATCTCCAGTGAATACTCACAGCATCGATCTCCAGTAAATACTCACAGCATCGATCTCCAGTGAATACTCACAACATCGATCTCCAGTGAATACTCACAGCATCGATCTCCAGTGAATACTCACAGCATCGATCTCCAGTGAATACTCACAGCATCGATCTCCAGTGAATACTCACAACATCGATCTCAAGTGAATACTTACAGCGTCGATCTCCAGTGAATACTCACAGCGTCGATCTCCAGTGAATACTCACAACATCGATCTCCAGTGAATACTCACAGCATCGATATCCAGTGAATACTCACAGCATCGATCTCCAGTGAATACTCACAGCATCGATCTCCAGTGAATACTCACAGCATCGTTCTCCAGTGAACACTTACAGCATCGATCTCCAGTGAATACTTACAGCATCGATCTCCAGTGAATACTCAAAGCATCGATCTCCAGTAAATACTCACAGCGTCGATCTCCAGTGAATAC
Organism: Gibbula magus; assembly: GCA_936450465.1. NCBI lineage: Eukaryota > Metazoa > Mollusca > Gastropoda > Trochida > Trochidae > Gibbula > Gibbula magus. Next base: position 92,298,150 of record OW388291.1, on the reverse strand, counting down.
TTACAACATCGATCTCCAGTGAATACTCACAACATCGATCTCCAGTGAATACTCACAGCATCGATCTCCAGTAAATACTCACAGCATCGATCTCCAGTAAATACTCAAAGCATCGATCTCCAGTGAATACTCATAACATCGATCTCCAGTGAATACTCACAGCATCGATCTCCAGTGAATACTCACAGCATCGATCTCCAGTGAATACTCACAGCATCGATATCCAGTAAATACTCACAGCGTCGATCTCCAGTGAATACTCACAGCATCGATCTCCAGTGAATACTCACAACATCGATCTCCAGTGAATACTCACAGCATCGATATCCAGTAAATACTCACAGCGTCGATCTCCAGTGAATACTCACAGCATCGATCTCCAGTGAATACTCACAACATCGATCTCCAGTGAATACTCACAGCATCGATCTCCAGTAAATACTCACAGCGTCGATCTCCAGTGAATACTCACAGCATCGATATCCAGTAAATACTCACAGCATCGATCTCCAGTGAATACTCACAGCGTCGATCTCAAGTGAATACTTACAGCATCGATCTCCAGTGAATACTCACAGCATCGATCTCCAGTAAATACTCACAGCGTCGATCTCCAGTGAATACTCACAGCATCGATCTCCAGTGAATACTCACAACATCGATCTCCAGTGAATACTCACAACATCGATCTCCAGTGAATACTCACAACATCGATCTCCAGTGAATACTCACAGCATCGATATCCAGTGAATACTCACAACATCGATCTCCAGTGAATACTCACAGCATCGATATCCAGTAAATACTCACAGCGTCGATCTCCAGTGAATACTCACAGCATCGATCTCCAGTGAATACTCACAACATCGATCTCCAGTGAATACTCACAGCATCGATCTCCAGTAAATACTCACAGCGTCGATCTCCAGTGAATACTCACAGCATCGATATCCAGTAAATACTCACAGCATCGATCTCCAGTGAATACTCACAGCGTCGATCTCAAGTGAATACTTACAGCATCGATCTCCAGTGAATACTCACAGCATCGATCTCCAGTAAATACTCACAGCGTCGATCTCCAGTGAATACTCACAGCATCGATCTCCAGTGAATACTCACAACATCGATCTCCAGTGAATACTCACAGCATCGATCTCCAGTGAATACTCACAACATCGATCTCCAGTGAATACTCACAGCATCGATATCCAGTGAATACTCACAACATCGATCTCCAGTGAATACTCACAGCATCGATATCCAGTAAATACTCACAGCGTCGATCTCCAGTGAATACTCACAGCATCGATCTCCAGTGAATACTCACAGCATCGATCTCCAGTGAATACTCACAGCATCGATCTCCAGTAAATACTCACAGCGTCGATCTCCAGTGAATACTCACAGCATCGATATCCAGTAAATACTCACAGCATCGATCTCCAGTGAATACTCACAGCGTCGATCTCAAGTGAATACTTACAGCATCGATCTCCAGTGAATACTCACAGCATCGATCTCCAGTAAATACTCACAGCATCGATCTCCAGTGAATACTTACAGCGTCGATCTCCAGTGAATACTTACAACATCGATCTCCAGTGAATACTAACAACATCGATCTCCAGTGAATACTTACAGCATCGATCTCCAGTGAACACTCACAGCATCGATCTCCAGTGAATACTCACAGCATCGATATCCAGTGAATACTCACAGCATCGATATCCAGTGAATACTTACAGCATCGATCTCCAGTGAATACTCACAACATCGATCTCCAGTGAATACTCACAGCATCGATATCCAGTGAATACTCACAGCATCGATCTCCAGTGAATACTCACAGCATCGTTCTCCAGTGAACACTCACAGCATCGATCTCCAGTGAATACTCACAGCATCGTTCTCCAGTGAACACTCACAGCATCGATCTCCAGTGAATACTTACAGCATCGATCTCCAGTGAACACTCACAGCATCGATCTCCAGTGAATACTCACAGCGTCGATCTCCAGTGAATACTTACAGCATCGATCTCCAGTGAATACTCACAGCGTCGATATCCAGTGAATACTTACAGCATCGATCTCCAGTGAATACTCACAGCATCGATCTCCAGTGAATACTCACAGCATCGATCTCCAGTGAATACTCACATAATCGATATCCAGTGAATACTCACAGCATCGATCTCCAGTGAATACTCACAGCATCGATCTCCAGTGAATACTCACAGCATCGATATCCAGTGAATACTTACAGCATCGATCTCCAGTGAATACTCACAGCGTCGATCTCCAGTGAACACTCACAGCATCGATATCCAGTGAATACTCACAGCGTCGATATCCAGTGAATACTTACAGCATCGATCTCCAGTGAATACTCACAACATCGATCTCCAGTGAATACTCACAGCATCGATATCCAGTGAATACTCACAGCATCGATCTCCAGTGAATATTCACAGCATCGATCTCCAGTGAATACTCACAGCATCGATATCCAGTGAATACTTACAGCATCGATCTCCAGTCAATACTTACAGCATCGATCTCCAGTGAATACTCACAGCATCGATATCCAGTGAATACTCACAGCATCGATCTCCAGTCAATACTTACAGCATCGATCTCCAGTAAATACTCACAGCGTCGATCTCCAGTGAATACTCACAGCGTCGATCTCCAGTGAATACTTACAGCATCGATCTCCAGTGAATACTTACAGCATCGATCTCCAGTGAATACTCACAGCATCGATCTCCAGTAAATACTCACAGCGTCGATCTCCAGTGAATACTCACAGCGTCGATATCCAGTGAATACTCACAGCATCGATCTCCAGTGAATACTCACAGCATCGATCTCCAGTCAATACTTACAGCATCGATCTCCAGTAAATACTCACAGCGTCGATCTCCAGTGAATACTCACAGCATCGATCTCAAGTGAATACTCACAACATCGATCTCCAGTGAATACTCACAGCATCGATCTCCAGTGAATACTCACAACATCGATCTCCAGTGACTACTCACAACATCGATCTCCAGTGAATACTCACAGCATCGATCTCCAGTGAATACTCACAGCATCGATCTCCAGTGAATACTTACAACATCGATCTCCAGTGAATACTCACAGCATCGATCTCCAGTAAATACTCACAGCGTCGATCTCCAGTGAATACTCACAGCATCGATCTCCAGTGAATACTTACAACATCGATCTCCAGTGAATACTCACAGCATCGATCTCCAGTGAATACTCACAGCGTCGATCTCCAGTGAATACTCACAGCATCGATATCCAGTGAATACTCACAGCATCGATATCCAGTAAATACTCACAGCATCGATCTCCAGTGAATACTTACAACATCGATCTCCAGTGAATACTCACAGCATCGATCTCCAGTGAACACTCACAGCATCGATATCCAGTGAATACTCACAGCATCGATCTCCAGTGAATACTCACAGCATCGTTCTCCAGTGAACACTTACAGCATCGATCTCGAGTGAATACTTACAGCATCGATCTCCAGTAAATACTCACAGCGTCGATCTCCAGTGAATACTCACAACATCGATCTCCAGTGAATACTCACAGCATCGATCTCCAGTAAATACTCACAGCGTCGATCTCCAGTGAATATTCACAGCATCGATCTCCAGTGAATACTCACAGCATCGATCTCCAGTGAATACTTACAACATCGATCTCCAGTGAATACTCACAGCATCGATCTCCAGTGAATACTCACAGCGTCGATCTCCAGTGAATACTCACAGCATCGATATCCAGTGAATACTCACAGCATCGATATCCAGTAAATACTCACAGCATCGATATCCAGTGAATACTTACAGCATCGATCTCCAGTGAATACTTACAGCATCGATCTCCAGTAAATACTTACAACATCGATCTCCAGTGAATACTCACAGCATCGATCTCCAGTGAACACTCACAGCATCGATATCCAGTGAATACTCACAGCATCGATCTCCAGTGAATACTCACAGCATCGTTCTCCAGTGAACACTTACAGCATCGATCTCGAGTGAATACTTACAGCATCGATCTCCAGTAAATACTCACAGCGTCGATCTCCAGTGAATACTCACAACATCGATCTCCAGTGAATACTCACAGCATCGATCTCCAGTGAATACTCACAGCATCGATCTCCAGTGAATACTTACAACATCGATCTCCAGTGAATACTCACAGCATCGATATCCAGTGAATACTCACAGCATCGATCTCCAGTGAATACTCACAGCATCGATATCCAGTGAATACTCACAGCATCGATCTCCAGCGAATACTCACAGCATCGATCTCCAGTGAATACTTACAGCATCGGTCTCCAGTGAATACTCACAACATCGATCTCCAGTGAATACTCACAGCATCGATATCCAGTGAATACTCACAGCGTCGATCTCCAGTGAATACTCACAGCATCGATCTCCAGTGAACACTCACAGCATCGATATCCAGTGAATACTCACAGCGTCGATCTCCAGTGAATACTCACAGCATCGATCTCCAGTGAATACTCACAGCATCGATATCCAGTGAATACTTACAGCATCGATCTCCAGTGAATACTCACAACATCGATCTCCAGTGAATACTCACAGCATCGATATCCAGTGAATACTCACAGCATCGATCTCCAGTGAACACTCACAGCATCGATCTCCAGTGAATACTCACAGCATCGATATCCAGTGAATACTCATAGCATCGATCTCCAGTGAATACTCACAGCATCGATATCCAGTGAATACTCACAGCATCGATCTCCAGTGAACACTCACAGCATCGATCTCCAGTGAATACTCACAGAATCGATCTCCGGTGAATACTTAAAGCGTCGATCTCCAGTGAATACTCACAGCGTCGTTCTCCAGTGAACACTCACAGCATCGATATCCAGTGAATACTCACAGCATCGATATCCAGTGAATACTTACAGCATCGATCTCCAGTGAATACTCACAACATCGATCTCCAGTGAATACTCACAGCATCGATATCCAGTGAATACTCACAGCATCGATATCCAGTGAATACTTACAGCATCGATCTCCAGTGAATACTCACTACATCGATCTCCAGTGAATACTCACAGCATCGATCTCCAGTGAATAATCACAGCATCGATCTCCAGCGAATACTCACAGCATCGATCTCCAGTGAAATCTCACAGCATCGATATCCAGTGAATACTTACAGCATCCATCTCCAGTCAATACTTACAGCATCGATCTCCAGTGAATACTCACAGCATCGATATCCAGTGAATACTCACAGCATCGATCTCCAGTAAATACTCACAGCGTCGATCTCCAGTGAATACTCACAGCGTCGATATCCAGTGAATACTCACAGCATCGATCTCCAGTGAATACTCACAGCATCGATCTCCAGTGAATACTTACAACATCGATCTCAAGTGAATACTCACAACATCGATCTCCAGTGAATACTCACAACATCGATCTCCAGTAAATACTCACAAAATCGATATCCAGTGAATACTCACAGCATCGATCTCCAGTGAATACTCACAGCATCGATCTCCAGTAAATACTCACAGCGTCGATCTCCAGTGAATACTCACAACATCGATCTCCAGTGAATACTCACAGCGTCGATCTCCAGTGAATACTCACAGCGTCGATCTCAAGTGAATACTTACAGCATCGATCTCCAGTGAATACCTACAACATCGATCTCGAGTAAATACTCACAACATCGATCTCCAGTAAATACTCACAGCGTCGATCTCCAGTGAATACTCACAGCGTCGATCTCAAGTGAATACTCACAGCGTCGATCTCAAGTGAATACTCACAGCGTCGATCTCAAGTGAATACTTACAGCATCGGTCTCAAGTGAATACTTACAGCATCGATCTCCAGTGAATACTTACAGCATCGATCTCCAGTGAATACTTAGAACATCAATCTCCAGTCAATACTTACAGCATCGATCTCCAGTGAACACTCACAGCATCGATCTCCAGTGAATACTCACAGAATCGATCTCCGGTGAATACTTAAAGCGTCGATCTCCAGTGAATACTCACAGCGTCGTTCTCCAGTGAACACTCACAGCATCGATATCCAGTGAATACTCACAGCATCGATATCCAGTGAATACTTACAGCATCGATCTCCAGTGAATACTCACAACATCGATCTCCAGTGAATACTCACAGCATCGATCTCCAGTGAATAATCACAGCATCGATCTCCAGTGAATACTTACAGCGTCGATCTCAAGTGAATACTTACAACATCGATCTCCAGTGAATACTCACAGCGTCGATCTCAAGTGAATACTCACAGCGTCGATCTCAAGTGAATACTTACAGCATCGGTCTCAAGTGAATACTTACAGCATCGATCTCCAGTGAATACTTACAGCATCGATCTCCAGTGAATACTTACAACATCAATCTCCAGTCAATACTTACAGCATCGATCTCCAGTGAATACTCACAGCATCGATCTCCAGTGAATACTCACAACATCGATCTCCAGTGAATACTCACAGCATCGATCTCCAGTAAATACTCACAGCGTCGATCTCCAGTGAATACTCACAGCATCGATCTCCAGTGAATACTCACAACATCGATCTCCAGTGAATACTCACAGCATCGATCTCCAGTAAATACTCACAGCGTCGATCTCCAGTGAATACTCACAGCATCGATCTCCAGTGAATACTCACAGCGTCGATCTCAAGTGAATACTCACAACATCGATATCCAGTGAATACTCACAGCGTCGATCTCCAGTGAATACTCACAGCGTCGATCTCAAGTGAATACTTACAGCATCGATCTCAAGTGAATACTTACAGCATCGATCTCCAGTGAATACTTACAGCATCAATCTCCAGTCAATACTTACAGCATCGATCTCCAGTCAATACTTACAGCATCGATCTCCAGTGAATACTCACAGCATCGATCTCCAGTAAATACTCACAGCGTCGATCTCCAGTGAATACTCACAGCGTCGTTCTCCAGTGAACACTCACAGCATCGATATCCAGTGAATACTTACAGCATCGATCTCCAGTGAATACTCACAACATCGATCTCCAGTGAATACTCACAGCATCGATATCCAGTGAATACTCACAGCATCGATCTCCAGTGAATACTCACAGCTTCGTTCTCCAGTGAACACTCACAGCATCGATCTCCAGTGAATACTCACAGCATCGATATCCAGTGAATACTCACAGCATCGATCTCCAGTGAATACTCACAGCATCGATATCCAGTGAATACTTACAGCATCGATCTCCAGTGAACACTCACAGCATCGATCTCCAGTGAATACTCACAGAATCGATCTCCGGTGAATACTTAAAGCGTCGATCTCCAGTGAATACTCACAGCGTCGTCCTCCAGTGAACACTCACAGCATCGATATCCAGTGAATACTCACAGCATCGATATCCAGTGAATACTTACAGCATCGATCTCCAGTGAATACTCACAACATCGATCTCCAGTGAATACTCACAGCATCGATCTCCAGTGAATAATCACAGCATCGATCTCCAGTGAATACTCACAGCATCGATCTCAAGTGAAATCTCACAGCATCGATATCCAGTGAATACTTACAGCATCGATCTCCAGTCAATACTTACAGCATCGATCTCCAGTGAATACTCACAGCATCGATATCCAGTGAATACACACAGCATCGATCTCCAGTGAATACTCACAGCATCGATCTCCAGTGAATACTCACAGCATCGATATCCAGTGAATACTCACAGCGTCGTTCTCCAGTGAACACTCACAGCATCGATATCCAGTGAATACTCACAGCATCGATATCCAGTGAATACTTACAGCATCGATCTCCAGTGAATACTCACAGCATCGATATCCAGTGAATACTCATAGCGTCGATATCCAGTGAATACTCACAGCATCGATATCCAGTGAATACTCACAGCATCGTTCTCCAGTGAACACTCACAGCATCGATATCCAGTGAATACTCACAGCATCGATATCCAGTGAATACTTACAGCATCGATCTCCAGTGAATACTCACAACATCGATCTCCAGTGAATACTCACAGCATCGATATCCAGTGAATACTCACAGCATCGATCTCCAGTGAATACTCACAGCATCGATCTCCAGTGAATACTCACAGCATCGATATCCAGTGAATACTTACAGCATCGATCTCCAGTGAACACTCACAGCATCGATCTCCAGTGAATACTCACAGAATCGATCTCCGGTGAATACTTAAAGCGTCGATCTCCAGTGAATACTCACAGCGTCGTTCTCCAGTGAATACTCACAGCATCGATCTCCAGTGAAATCTCACCGCATCGATATCCAGTGAATACTTACAGCATCGATCTCCAGTCAATACTTACAGCATCGATCTCCAGTGAATACTCACAGCATCGATATCCAATGAATACTCACAGCATCGATCTCCAGTGAATACTCACAGCATCGATCTCCAGTGAATACTCACAGCATCGATATCCAGTGAATACTCACAGCGTCGTTCTCCAGTGAACACTCACAGCATCGATATCCAGTGAATACTCACAACATCGATATCCAGTGAACACTCACAGCATCGATCTCCAGTGAATACTTAAAGCGTCGATCTCCAGTGAATACTCACAGCGTCGATCTCCAGTGAATACTCACAGCGTCGATCTCCAGTGAATACTCGCAGCATCGATCTCCAGTGAATACTTACAGCATCGATATCCAGTGAATACTTACAGCATCGATCTCCAGTGAACACTCACAGCATCGATCTCCAGTGAATACTCACAGAATCGATCTCCGGTGAATACTTAAAGCGTCGATCTCCAGTGAATACTCACAGCGTCGTTCTCCAGTGAATACTCACAGCATCGATCTCCAGTGAAATCTCACCGCATCGATATCCAGTGAATACTTACAGCATCGATCTCCAGTCAATACTTACAGCATCGATCTCCAGTGAATACTCACAGCATCGATATCCAGTGAATACTCACAGCATCGATCTCCAGTGAATACTCACAGCATCGATCTCCAGTGAATACTCACAGCATCGATATCCAGTGAATACTCACAGCGTCGTTCTCCAGTGAACACTCTCAGCATCGATATCCAGTGAATACTCACAACATCGATATCCAGTGAACACTCACAGCATCGATCTCCAGTGAATACTTAAAGCGTCGATCTCCAGTGAATACTCACAGCGTCGATCTCCAGTGAATACTCACAGCCTCGATCTCCAGTGAATACTCGCAGCATCGATCTCCAGTGAATACTTACAGCATCGATATCCAGTGAATACTTACAGCAGCGATCTCCAGTGAATACTTACACCATCGATCTCCAGTGAATACTTACACCATCGATCTCCAGTGAATACTTACAGCGTCAATCTCCAGTGAATACTCGCAGCATCGATCTCCAGTGAATACTTAAAGCGTCGATCTCCAGTGAATACTCACAGCGTCGATCTCCAGTGAATACTCACAGCGTCGATCTCCAGTGAATACTCGCAGCATCGATCTCCAGTGAATACTAACATCGTCACATCCAGTGAATACTTAAAGCGTCAATCTCCAGTGAATACTTACAGCATCGATCTCCAGTCAATACTCACAGCATCGATCTCCAGTGAATACTTACAGCGTCGATCTCCAGTGAATACTTACACCATCGATCTCCAGTGAATACTCACAGCATCGATATCCAGTGAATACTTACAGCGTCGATCTCAAGTGAATACTTACAACATCGATCTCCAGTGAATACTTACAGCATCGATGTCCAGTGAATACTCACAGCATCGATATCCAGTGAATACTTACAGCATCGATCTCCAGTGAATACTTACAGCGTCGATCTCAAGTGAATACTTACAACATCGATCTCCAGTGAATACTCACAGCATCGATCTCCAGTCAATACTTACAGCATCGATCTCCAGTGAATACTCACAGCATCGATCTCCAGCGAATACTTACAGCATCGATCTCCAGTGAATACTTACAGCATCGATATCCAGTAAATACTCACAGCATCGATATCCAGTGAATACTCACAGCATCGATCTCCAGTGAATACTTACAGCATCGATCTCCAGTGAATACTCAATCTCCAGTGAATACTTACAGCGTCGATCTCCAGTGAATACTTACAGCATCGATCTCCAGTGAATACTCAATCTCCAGTGAATACTCACAGCATCGATCTCCAGTGAATACTCACAGCATCGATCTCCAGTGAATACTCACAGCATCGATCTCCAGTGAATACTTACAGCATCGATCTCCAGTGAATACTCAATCTCCAGTGAATACTTACAGCATCGATCTCCAGTGAATACTTACAGTATCGATCTCCAGTGAATACTCACAGCATCGATCTCCAGTGAATACTCTCTCATTTCCTCAGACTTAATTAAATCGACGATTTTCCGAGGAATAACAAATACAAAATAATCCAAAATACGAACTCATATCGTAGAAACAAGGTCGATTTTAATCAGACTGCTCTTTTCCTGGTCCTGATTCTAAGCGTATATTTGTCCTCTATACACTGATTCTAAGCGTATATATGTCCTCTATACACTGATTCTAAGCGTATATATGTCCTCTATACACTCAATCCTGGCCACCACGTCTACCTGAAGTTTGCCATCTTGTGATATCTGACATATGATAGTGGCTCCACATATATAGTGTCCTCTGAAAGGAATTCACCACTTATACATTTATGTTCACATGCCGTATGATGAACACAGTTCACATGTCAACTAAGCCATGAAACTGGCCCACTTGATTAAGCCAATTGGGGTATGTTTACTTTGCAATAAAGAAGTTGTAAATCCATATATTTGTTAATTCTTCTAAATGCCTCTTAACAGAACTAAAACATGACAATTGAGTTTCAGAACATCGTCACCATTTCGAAGAAAAGTAAATGCCTTACATATAACAACCGGTAAATGTTCGAAGAATACCGTAAATCCTTGAATAATAGCCTGGCTTGTATAATCGCCTGCCCTGAATTATGTAGAGGGTAATGTCCGAGCAACTCTCCATTCTTTAAAAATAATGGAGCCGAGGCCCATTATTTTTAAGGAATGGAGAGTTGCGAGGATATTACCCTACTTAAATTACACTCAAAGTATTGCTCTTATCAAAATTGCTTTAAAAATTTAAAGAAATTACATTTCTACTTAAAAAATATGATGTGATGTGCAACTCTCCATTACTGGAAAATAATGGAGTGAAAGAACAATAGGATGATGTCACAAGTGTAATTTAACGCCGGGTCTAAGCAGTCTTTGTAATAAATAATTGCTTGCCTTGAATAATCGCTGGATTAAATTTGGCAAATGTAAATAAACTAATGGGTATCTCCTTTTAAAAAGTAAGTCCGACAAAAGCATAATTCATGTGAAGGTTAACCTCGTGACATGCACTTCGTTTTCATTGTTCATAAATTAAAACATACTGCAATGACGTTTTTGTTATGATTTTTTTTAAATGGATATATATATGGTTTCGAAAAAAAAATAATCGCCCGCCTTAAATAATCACCATGGCTTCGAAAAAAATAATAGCCCGCCTTAAATAATGTTTGAAATTAAAAACGTCGGTCGATTATTCAACGATGTACGGCAATTTTTCTTTGTTGAAAGGGGAAGGGATGGGATTAACTTATTGAATTATTGAAGAGGTGGGGGTTACTTTGGGAGTTCATCAAATCTATATGCACGTTATTTGTTGGCACGTCACGGTTCCCAATCAAGTGATCCGCCGGTTACGCCACCTCCTGCGGCCGGTTTCTAATCAAATAGTCACCCATTGCGCAAATGCATAGCTACAAGGTATACCATGACCGGTATATTGATTTCATTTACTGCGAGACTGGTGTGCATTTCATCATGGCAACTTTCACTGAATACTTGCGAAATGAAGGCTATGATATATTTGCAGCTGCAAGAAAGCTTGAGGAAGAAGATTCTAAAAATGACCCGGAAGAAGAACCATTTAGATCCAAGTATAAGGCTAGAGAAGACTATTTTAAGATCAGGCACGTTTTGAAGGATTTTATGAATGAATCTGATGATGACTTGAGTTTAAAATTTTGTAATGCTGTTTTGGATCTGCTCCTTGCTATGAATTATGTGGACACCGAGGAACTCTCTTCTGGCGAAGAATATTTTACAAGTGCTTTGAATCTGATCGAAAACAACAAATATGACAAGGAGGTGGTCAATGTTTACCAGACTGTGTTGAACCATTTTGGAATTCTCTGGTCTGGGAGAAGGAATTATGATAAATCACTTGAACACTTGAAACAAGCAGAAGCTATCTTCAAGAAGTACAAACAGGATGTTGGAAATGATCCTAAGTCAGTGGATGAGTTTTTCAAGCGAAATGACCCAACTGAGGACATTGTATCAGTCTCAAAGAAGAGAAGAACTTACTTCGAGGACACCTACACCCATACCTTGTTCTACATTGCACAGGTGTATGCTATGACAGAGAAGAAGGAGGATTCTGCCAAGTATTGCCATGTTACTCTGCAAAGGCAGTTAGACTCGAATAAATATAAGGCTGATGAATGGGCATTAAATGCTGCGACCTTATCCCAGTATTACATTTCTGTGGATATGTTTCATTTTGCCAGACATTGCCTAGCAAGTGCTGGTATAATATTTCGTGAAGTCACATCAAATGACGAAGAGATGTCGGAAGATGAGAAAGACCAAATGATGCAAAAGCGAGCAGACATTGACAGATGCTGGGCAAAATATGGGCTAGCTCTAATGGAGACGTCAAAAGACAACTTGATGAAAGAAGTTCGTGATACTGAGAGCACAGATCACAATGCGGATGTTAATTGGCACTTGAGGTTAGAGGATGAGCCTTCGGCGGAAGGAAGTGATACCCCTATTATTTATGACATTGAGAACATGAAAACATTTCCACGCTTTAATTTAGAAGTCACTCATGTTGAAGAAACAATAACAGATAAGTTTGTACGGGACTTTAGCGAAGCAAGGGAAGTGTTTCTAGCAACCCAAAAAAGATTGAATGATGCTAAGGCTTACTATGTTGTTGATGGTCATTGTAGTGACTATATACAGATCATCCAAGATCAAAGCAAAGCTTTCAAAGAACTTATATTCTTTGAATTAGATATGGAGCGACAGTGTAAGATGCACAAGAAAAGAATCGACATGCTGCAAGAAACCCTCACTGATCTCAGTCAACAACATTATCTGTTGGTATGCAGGCAGTTGATGTATGAAATCGCTGAAACATTCAGTTCAATGGTTGACTTGAAATTGGCAATTATGGAATCAGAGGGGCGTGGTCCAACTCCCCATGCTGTTAAGAAGATCAACGCTCTTGTTCAGCAGAGTATTTCCTTCTACAACCAGTACACAGAATCCCTGAAAGGTGGCAAACCAGATTTTCCTGATGAGTTTTCCAATATGGATGTGCGGCCTGCCTTGGTGGCGATGTTTTGTATGGGCAGACTTCACTCTAAGATCGTAGTGCCGGATGTACACCAGAGACTTGTGTTGATGAAGAAGAGTTGCGAATGTTACCAGTTTCTAGACACATACTGCAGAAGGAACCCGTCGGCCGAGGAGAAAGTGACAAGTGAAGTGAGCATCGCTAGAGAGATGATTGTTCTCATTCCTCTCAAGATGGAGAAGGTCAGAGACGGTCAGCTGTGAGCATCTCAAACTGGTTTTATAGTCACATTACAGCATTCGTACAGGAAAACAGCTTTGTCATGTACTTCTTCAATGACTCCATCATATCTGTAGATGTCTGTAATGTGTTGTTCCAAATCTCATTGTCTAACAATGCAAAGTTAGCTGTAAGTGTGACATGGAATTCTGGGGGAAAAAGATTGAGATACAAGTTATGTAACATTTTTTGTCAAGTTTTAAGAATTTCAAAAGTTTCCTAATGTCAAGCTTTTCGTATTGGTGGATTGAACTGTTTATTCCTGTTTCTCATGACGTCAATCTCAGATGATGCTTCGTTAACTATTGGTGGTTCCTGTCAGTTGGCCACTAATTAATAGCTAAAATGTTTTTAAAAATGTTAACAATGTTTGAGAAAATTCATCTGATTGCATGAAGTATTTCAACAAATTGTCTGTCATAAATATATAATATATATATGTGCCACATCATATTTATCTTTGTTAAGGTATATGCTTTAGCTTGAATAAATTAAAAACATTGTGCTTCGTCTTTGTGTACTTAATCTTCAATACGCTATGCATATTATCACCGCTTCGAAATAGGCTCGGGTATTTACCGCTCTTTCTCTGGTTCAATCTGGACAAACTTCTCAAAAACTATTTGTTGTATTTCAACCAAAAATTATACAGTTGTTGATTTCTTTTTGTATGGGCCGTCTGGACTCCATTTGTCCTGCATTTGTAAACTGTTCACATTTTCAACTTTTTCCAGAAGAATCGCTGCACCCCCAAAGCTGAAGTTGTGTGAGGACGTTCCTTGCACATTGGGGATTTAAGTTTGTATATTTGGTTGCCACCCCCACTAACCTTGGCTGTAATGAGAGTTCCATTTTATGCAATGATCTGTGTAACTGAGTGGAAAGGTCTGTATCCAGCCAGAGCTCATTATCATTGGTGAGTTGTACATCTCATCAGATTGTGTATGATTTATAATCAAGACTTAACTCCTTTGAATGGCATTTAAGAAGTTGGAAGTAAAAATATAGTCGCAAGCGACGATAAACAGATTCAGCGCTTGAATGATTCAATTATTTGAAATACAATAAACTTCGACATATTTCAAATAATACTGCGCATCTTTTAAAACAAGTTCCAAGTTTCTAGCATGTCCCTAGGATTATTGATACCCAAAATGTATATCTCTAAACCAAGAGAGCTACAACTTTGTCATGATTTACATTTTTGCTCGTATTGTAACTTGTTGTTGCGCATCTTTTGCAAAAGTTTCAAGTATCTTATGTGGATTTTGATAATTTTCCCAATGTTAAAGATACATCCATTGTGTTTCATACATTATATTTGGCTGAAATATATACCAACAACCAATATGTGCTGATTTCAGTTCCAATAATTTCACTCAACTTGCATATTCATCCATAATAGCCAAATACTAGTTTTTAATTAAAATTGAGCAACATCATTATACATGTACAGAAAGAGAAACTACACATCCCATTTACATGCACTGTATTTAAAAGACCGTTTTAACATTATGAACCCAAAATTGTCTGTCTTGTCTGGTATAAATAAGTTTCGAAAATTACGTTTGACAAATTGATGCGCGCCACAGGCGGTGCATTGTCTGGTTTTCGATCAGAAATGGATACTTTTACCTTTATTATATCGTTGGTATACCGAGTCAACTATCATCAACATGGAAATTTTCGGTAACAGTCAGTACTTCTCGAGAGATTAACATCATTTTTAGCTCATCAGGCCTGAAAGGCCCCATGGGCTTATGGCATAGCATGGTGTCCGGCGTCTGTCCATCCGTCCGTAAACTTTTCGCGTTTTCGACCTCTTCTCCAGAACCAATGACTCCACAGAGCTGAAATTTTATGTGCAGACTTCTTGGCCAATGGGGATTCTAAATTGTAGATTTCGTGACCCAATGACCCCAAATGGGGTCACAGGGGTCACATCCTTAAAAAATCTATTTTCATCTTCTTCTCCAGTTCCAAAAGGGTAGAGATCTAAAAAAATCTGTGTGCAGACTCCTTGGCCAATGGGGATAATTAATTGTAGATTTCATCACCATATGACCCAAAATTGGGTCACAGGGGTCACATCCTTAAAAACCTATTTTCATGATCTTCTCCAGCTCAAAAAGGTCTAGAGAGCTGAAAAGTTGTGTGCAGACTCCTTGGCCAATGGGGATTCTAAATTGTAGATTTTGTGACCGTGTGACCCCAATCTAGGTCACGGGTCATGACCCAAAAACCTTTTTTCATCTTTATCTCAAGTATGTAAAGCTCTAGAAAGGTGAAATGTTGTGTAGAGACTCTGTGGTCAAAGGTGATTCTTAATTTTCGATTCGTGACCCTGTGACTTCAAATATGGTCAAAG
This sequence comes from Gibbula magus, assembly GCA_936450465.1. Taxonomy (NCBI): domain Eukaryota; kingdom Metazoa; phylum Mollusca; class Gastropoda; order Trochida; family Trochidae; genus Gibbula; species Gibbula magus. The sequence goes on along the minus strand of OW388291.1, from coordinate 92,281,964 downwards.
GAGTCATGATCTAAAAACCTATTTTTTGCTTGTTAACAATGTATTACCTGAGATAACTTAGATATTCAACCTTAGATAATAAATCAATGAACTCCTGATGAGCTATAGAGCCCATGGCTCTATTTTTAATTTTTGGCATTTGTGACCATTGTCTTTCATAAAATTTTATTTGGCTTTAATTCGTTCCAACTCACCACATGTGCTGTCTACAATACAAATAAATTCACTCAGCTCCCATATTTATCCATAATCGCCAAATATATCACAATTACTAGTTTCCAATTAAAATTGAGTAGCATCATTATGCATCTGCAGAAACCGAAACTGCACATCCCATTTACATGCACAGTAGTTATGTGACCTATTCAACATTATCAACTCAAATGTGTCGTTTTGGCTGTTACAAATAAGATTCAAAATTACGTTTGACTCATTGACGCGCACCAAACAATCAGAAATCACTACTTTTACCTTCATATCATCAATATACTTAGTCTACTATCATCAAAATGGTAGTTTTCTGTAACAGTCGGTACTTCTCGATAAAGGAACACCATTTATAATGTTTGCAATATGTGACCCCCAGCAACACAATGGATCTACCTTTAAGGTTTAAAATTGGAAGCTGAATTAAACATTTATGGTTGAGATGAAATGTGAAACAATTCTGGCAAGTAACTTGTTGTCAATGTCGAGCTGATGTCCGCCAAGAAGAGCTATTGACTGATTCGTAGAGTCCATATTGTCCAGCATCACATAGATCTCTGGTCCCTGTATGTCTAGTACACATAGATCTCTGGTCCCAGTACATCTAGTACACATAGATCTCTGGTCCCTGTATGTCTAGTACACATAGATCTCTGGTCCCAGTACATCTAGTACACATAGATCTCTGGTCCCTGTATATCTAGTACACATAGATCTCTGGTCCCTGTATGTCTAGTACACATAGATCTCTGGTCCCTGTATGTCTAGTACACATAGATCTCTGGTCCCTGTATATCTAGTACACATAGATCTCTGGTCCCTGTATGTCTAGTACACATAGATCTCTGGTCCCAGTACATCTAGTACACATAGATCTCTGGTCCCTGTATGTCTAGTACACATAGATCTCTGGTCCCAGTACATCTAGTACACATAGATCTCTGGTCCCTGTATGTCTAGTACACATAGATCTCTGGTCCCAGTATATCTAGTACACATAGATCTCTGGTCCCTGTATGTCTAGTACACATAGATCTCTGGTCCCTGTATATCTAGTACACATAGATCTCTGGTCCCTGTATGTCTAGTACACATAGATCTCTGGTCCCAGTACATCTAGTACACATAGATCTCTGGTCCCTGTATGTCTAGTACACATAGATCTCTGGTCCCAGTATATCTAGTACACATAGATCTCTGGTCCCTGTATGTCTAGTACACATAGATCTCTGGTCCCTGTATATCTAGTACACATAGATCTCTGGTCCCTGTATGTCTAGTACACATAGATCTCTGGTCCCAGTATATCTAGTACACATAGATCTCTGGTCCCTTTGTCTAGTACACATATACCTCTGGTCCCTGTATGTCTAGTACACATATATCTCTGGTCCCAGTATATCTAGTACACATAGATCTCTGGTCCCTGTATGTCTATTACACATAGATCTCTGGTCCCTGTATGTCTAGTACACATAGATCTCTGGTCCCAGTATGTCTAGTACACATAGATCTCTGGTCCCTGTATGTCTAGTACACATATATCTCTGGTCCCAGTATGTCTAGTACACATAGATCTCTGGTCCCAGTACATCTAGTACACATAGATCTCTGGTCCCAGTATATCTAGTACACATAGATCTCTGGTCCCTGTATGTCTAGTACACATAGATCTCTGGTCCCAGTACATCTAGTACACATAGATCTCTGGTCCCTGTATGTCTAGTACACATAGATCTCTGGTCCCAGTATATCTAGTACACATAGATCTCTGGTCCCTGTATGTCTAGTACACATAGATCTCTGGTCCCTGTATATCTAGTACACATAGATCTCTGGTCCCTGTATGTCTAGTACACATAGATCTCTGGTCCCAGTATATCTAGTACACATAGATCTCTGGTCCCTTTGTCTAGTACACATATACCTCTGGTCCCTGTATGTCTAGTACACATATATCTCTGGTCCCAGTATATCTAGTACACATAGATCTCTGGTCCCTGTATGTCTATTAAACATAGATCTCTGGTCCCTGTATGTCTAGTACACATAGATCTCTGGTCCCAGTATGTCTAGTACACATAGATCTCTGGTCCCTGTATGTCTAGTACACATATATCTCTGGTCCCTGTATGTCTAGTACACATAGATCTCTGGTCCCTGTATGTCTAGTACACATAGATCTCTGGTCCCTGTATGTCTAGTACACATAGATCTCTGGTCCCTGTATATCTAGTACACATAGATCTCTGGTCCCTGTATATCTAGTACACATAGATCTCTGGTCCCAGTATATCTAGTACACATATATCTCTGGTCCCAGTATATCTAGTACACATAGATCTCTGGTCCCTGTATATCTAGTACACATAGATCTCTGGTCCCTGTATGTCTAGTACACATAGATCTCTGGTCCCTGTATGTCTAGTACACATAGATCTCTGGTCCCTGTATATCTAGTACACATAGATCTCTGGTCCCAGTACATCTAGTACACATAGATCTCTGGTCCCAGTATGTCTAGTACACATAGATCTCTGGTCCCAGTACATCTAGTACACATAGATCTCTGGTCCCTGTATGTCTAGTACACATAGATCTCTGGTCCCTGTATGTCTAGTACACATAGATCTCTGGTCCCAGTATATCTAGTACACATAGATCTCTGGTCCCAGTATATCTAGTACACATAGATCTCTGGTCCCAGTATGTCTAGTACACATAGATCTCTGGTCCCTGTATGTCTAGTACACATAGATCTCTGGTCCCTGTATGTCTAGTACACATAGATCTCTGGTCCCAGTATGTCTAGTACACATAGATCTCTGGTCCCTGTATATCTAGTACACATAGATCTCTGGTCCCAGTATATCTAGTACACATAGATCTCTGGTCCCTGTATGTCTAGTACACATAGATCTCTGGTCCCAGTATATCTAGTACACATATACCTCTGGTCCCTGTATGTCTAGTACACATAGATCTCTGGTCCCTGTATGTCTAGTACACATAGATCTCTGGTCCCTGTATGTCTAGTACACATAGATCTCTGGTCCCAGTATATCTAGTACACATAGATCTCTGGTCCCAGTATATCTAGTACACATAGATCTCTGGTCCCAGTATGTCTAGTACACATAGATCTCTGGTCCCAGTATGTCTAGTACACATAGATCTCTGGTCCCTGTATGTCTAGTACACATAGATCTCTGGTCCCTGTATGTCTAGTACACATAGATCTCTGGTCCCAGTATGTCTAGTACACATAGATCTCTGGTCCCTGTATATCTAGTACACATAGATCTCTGGTCCCAGTATATCTAGTTCACATAGATCTCTGGTCCCTGTATGTCTAGTACACATAGATCTCTGGTCCCAGTATATCTAGTACACATATACCTCTGGTCCCTGTATGTCTAGTACACATATATCTCTGGTCCCAGTATATCTAGTACACATAGATCTCTGGTCCCTGTATGTCTATTACACATAGATCTCTGGTCCCTGTATGTCTAGTACACATAGATCTCTGGTCCCAGTATGTCTAGTACACATAGATCTCTGGTCCCTGTATGTCTAGTACACATATATCTCTGGTCCCTGTATGTCTAGTACACATAGATCTCTGGTCCCTGTATGTCTAGTACACATAGATCTCTGGTCCCTGTATGTCTAGTACACATAGATCTCTGGTCCCTGTATATCTAGTACACATAGATCTCTGGTCCCTGTATATCTAGTACACATAGATCTCTGGTCCCAGTATATCTAGTACACATATATCTCTGGTCCCAGTATATCTAGTACACATAGATCTCTGGTCCCTGTATATCTAGTACACATAGATCTCTGGTCCCTGTATGTCTAGTACACATAGATCTCTGGTCCCTGTATGTCTAGTACACATAGATCTCTGGTCCCTGTATATCTAGTACACATAGATCTCTGGTCCCAGTACATCTAGTACACATAGATCTCTGGTCCCTGTACATCTAGTACACATAGATCTCTGGTCCCAGTACATCTAGTACACATAGATCTCTGGTCCCTGTATGTCTAGTACACATAGATCTCTGGTCCCTGTATGTCTAGTACACATAGATCTCTGGTCCCAGTATATCTAGTACACATAGATCTCTGGTCCCAGTATATCTAGTACACATAGATCTCTGGTCCCAGTATGTCTAGTACACATAGATCTCTGGTCCCTGTATGTCTAGTACACATAGATCTCTGGTCCCTGTATGTCTAGTACACATAGATCTCTGGTCCCAGTATGTCTAGTACACATAGATCTCTGGTCCCTGTATATCTAGTACACATAGATCTCTGGTCCCAGTATATCTAGTACACATAGATCTCTGGTCCCTGTATGTCTAGTACACATAGATCTCTGGTCCCAGTATATCTAGTACACATATACCTCTGGTCCCTGTATGTCTAGTACACATAGATCTCTGGTCCCTGTATGTCTAGTACACATAGATCTCTGGTCCCTGTATGTCTAGTACACATAGATCTCTGGTCCCAGTATATCTAGTACACATAGATCTCTGGTCCCAGTATATCTAGTACACATAGATCTCTGGTCCCAGTATGTCTAGTACACATAGATCTCTGGTCCCTGTATGTCTAGTACACATAGATCTCTGGTCCCTGTATGTCTAGTACACATAGATCTCTGGTCCCTGTATGTCTAGTACACATAGATCTCTGGTCCCAGTATGTCTAGTACACATAGATCTCTGGTCCCTGTATATCTAGTACACATAGATCTCTGGTCCCAGTATATCTAGTTCACATAGATCTCTGGTCCCTGTATGTCTAGTACACATAGATCTCTGGTCCCAGTATATCTAGTACACATAGATCTCTGGTCCCTGTATATCTAGTACACCTAGATCTCTGGTCCCAGTATATCTAGTACACATAGATCTCTGGTCCCAGTATGTCTAGTACACATAGATCTCTGGTCCCTGTATATCTAGTACACATAGATCTCTGGTCCCAGTATATCTAGTACACATAGATCTCTGGTCCCAGTATATCTAGTACACATAAATCTCTGGTCCCTGTATATCTAGTACACATAGATCTCTGGTCCCAGTACATCTAGTACACATAGATCTCTGGTCCATGTATGTCTAGTACACATATATCTCTGGTCCCTGTATGTCTAGTACACATAGATCTCTGGTCCCTGTATGTCTAGTACACATAGATCTCTGGTCCCTGTATGTCTAGTACACATAGATCTCTGGTCCCTGTATGTCTAGTACACATAGATCTCTGGTCCCAGTATGTCTAGTACACATAGATCTCTGGTCCCAGTATGTCTAGTACACATAGATCTCTGGTCCCAGTATATCTAGTACACATAGATCTCTGGTCCCTGTATGTCTAGTACACATAGATCTCTGGTCCCAGTATATCTAGTACACATAGATCTCTGGTCCCTGTATATCTAGTACACATAGATCTCTGGTCCCTGTATGTCTAGTACACATAGATCTCTGGTCCCAGTATATCTAGTACACATAGATCTCTGGTCCCTGTATGTCTAGTACACATAGATCTCTGGTCCCAGTATATCTAGTACACATAGATCTCTGGTCCCTGTATATCTAGTACACATAGATCTCTGGTCCCTGTATGTCTAGTACACATAGATCTCTGGTCCCAGTATATCTAGTACACATAGATCTCTGGTCCCAGTTTATCTAGTACACATAGATCTCTGGTCCCAGTATGTCTAGTACACATAGATCTCTGGTCCCTGTATGTCTAGTACACATATATCTCTGGTCCCAGTATGTCTAGTACACATAGATCTCTGGTCCCAGTACATCTAGTACACATAGATCTCTGGTCCCAGTATATCTAGTACACATAGATCTCTGGTCCCTGTATGTCTAGTACACATAGATCTCTGGTCCCAGTACATCTAGTACACATAGATCTCTGGTCCCTGTATGTCTAGTACACATAGATCTCTGGTCCCAGTATATCTAGTACACATAGATCTCTGGTCCCTGTATGTCTAGTACACATAGATCTCTGGTCCCTGTATATCTAGTACACATAGATCTCTGGTCCCTGTATGTCTAGTACACATAGATCTCTGGTCCCAGTATATCTAGTACACATAGATCTCTGGTCCCTTTGTCTAGTACACATATACCTCTGTTCCCTGTATGTCTAGTACACATATATCTCTGGTCCCAGTATATCTAGTACACATAGATCTCTGGTCCCTGTATGTCTATTACACATAGATCTCTGGTCCCTGTATGTCTAGTACACATAGATCTCTGGTCCCAGTATGTCTAGTACACATAGATCTCTGGTCCCTGTATGTCTAGTACACATATATCTCTGGTCCCTGTATGTCTAGTACACATAGATCTCTGGTCCCTGTATGTCTAGTACACATAGATCTCTGGTCCCTGTATGTCTAGTACACATAGATCTCTGGTCCCTGTATATCTAGTACACATAGATCTCTGGTCCCTGTATATCTAGTACACATAGATCTCTGGTCCCAGTATATCTAGTACACATATATCTCTGGTCCCAGTATATCTAGTACACATAGATCTCTGGTCCCTGTATATCTAGTACACATAGATCTCTGGTCCCTGTATGTCTAGTACACATAGATCTCTGGTCCCTGTATGTCTAGTACACATAGATCTCTGGTCCCTGTATATCTAGTACACATAGATCTCTGGTCCCAGTATATCTAGTACACATAGATCTCTGGTCCCTGTATATCTAGTACACATAGATCTCTGGTCCCAGTACATCTAGTACACATAGATCTCTGGTCCCTGTATGTCTAGTACACATAGATCTCTGGTCCCTGTATGTCTAGTACACATAGATCTCTGGTCCCAGTATATCTAGTACACATAGATCTCTGGTCCCAGTATATCTAGTACACATAGATCTCTGGTCCCAGTATGTCTAGTACACATAGATCTCTGGTCCCTGTATGTCTAGTACACATAGATCTCTGGTCCCTGTATGTCTAGTACACATAGATCTCTGGTCCCAGTATGTCTAGTACACATAGATCTCTGGTCCCTGTATATCTAGTACACATAGATCTCTGGTCCCAGTATATCTAGTACACATAGATCTCTGGTCCCTGTATGTCTAGTACACATAGATCTCTGGTCCCAGTATATCTAGTACACATATACCTCTGGTCCCTGTATGTCTAGTACACATAGATCTCTGGTCCCTGTATGTCTAGTACACATAGATCTCTGGTCCCTGTATGTCTAGTACACATAGATCTCTGGTCCCAGTATATCTAGTACACATAGATCTCTGGTCCCAGTATATCTAGTACACATAGATCTCTGGTCCCAGTATGTCTAGTACACATAGATCTCTGGTCCCAGTATGTCTAGTACACATAGATCTCTGGTCCCTGTATGTCTAGTACACATAGATCTCTGGTCCCTGTATGTCTAGTACACATAGATCTCTGGTCCCAGTATGTCTAGTACACATAGATCTCTGGTCCCTGTATATCTAGTACACATAGATCTCTGGTCCCAGTATATCTAGTTCACATAGATCTCTGGTCCCTGTATGTCTAGTACACATAGATCTCTGGTCCCAGTATATCTAGTGCACATAGATCTCTGGTCCCTGTATATCTAGTACACCTAGATCTCTGGTCCCAGTATATCTAGTACACATAGATCTCTGGTCCCAGTATGTCTAGTACACATAGATCTCTGGTTCCTGTATATCTAGTACACATAGATCTCTGGTCCCAGTATATCTAGTACACATAGATCTCTGGTCCCAGTATATCTAGTACACATAAATCTCTGGTCCCTGTATATCTAGTACACATAGATCTCTGGTCCCAGTACATCTAGTACACATAGATCTCTGGTCCATGTATGTCTAGTACACATATATCTCTGGTCCCTGTATGTCTAGTACACATAGATCTCTGGTCCCTGTATGTCTAGTACACATAGATCTCTGGTCCCTGTATGTCTAGTACACATAGATCTCTGGTCCCTGTATGTCTAGTACACATAGATCTCTGGTCCCTGTATGTCTAGTACACATAGATCTCTGGTCCCAGTATGTCTAGTACACATAGATCTCTGGTCCCAGTATGTCTAGTACACATAGATCTCTGGTCCCAGTATATCTAGTACACATAGATCTCTGGTCCCTGTATGTCTAGTACACATAGATCTCTGGTCCCTGTATTTCTAGTACACATAGATCTCTGGTCCCTGTATATCTAGTACACATAGATCTCTGGTCCCTGTATGTCTAGTACACATAGATCTCTGGTCCCAGTATGTCTAGTACACATAGATCTCTGGTCCCTGTATGTCTAGTACACATAGATCTCTGGTCCCAGTATATCTAGTACACATAGATCTCTGGTCCCTGTATATCTAGTACACATAGATCTCTGGTCCCTGTATGTCTAGTACACATAGATCTCTGGTCCCAGTATATCTAGTACACATAGATCTCTGGTCCCAGTTTATCTAGTACACATAGATCTCTGGTCCCAGTATGTCTAGTACACATAGATCTCTGGTCCCAGTATGTCTGATACACATAGATCTCTGGTCCCAGTATATCTAGTACACATAGATCTCTGGTCCCTGTATATCTAGTACACATAGATCTCTGGTCCCAGTATGTCTAGTACACATAGATCTCTGGTCCCTGTATATCTAGTACACATAGATCTCTGGTCCCAGTACATCTAGTACACATAGATCTCTGGTCCCTGTATGTCTAGTACACATAGACCTCTGGTCCCAGTATATCTAGTACACATAGATCTCTGGTTCCTGTATATCTAGTACATATAGATCTCTGGTCCCTGTATGTCTAGTACACATAGATCTCTGGTCCCAGTACATCTAGTACACATAGATCTCTGGTCCCTGTATGTCTAGTACACATAGATCTCTGGTCCCAGTATATCTAGTACACATAGATCTCTGGTCCCTGTATGTCTAGTACACATAGATCTCTGGTCCCTGTATATCTAGTACACATAGATCTCTGGTCCCTGTATGTCTAGTACACATAGATCTCTGGTCCCAGTATATCTAGTACACATAGATCTCTGGTCCCTTTGTCTAGTACACATATACCTCTGGTCCCTGTATGTCTAGTACACATATATCTCTGGTCCCAGTATATCTAGTACACATAGATCTCTGGTCCCTGTATGTCTAGTACACATAGATCTCTGGTCCCTGTATGTCTAGTACACATAGATCTCTGGTCCCTGTATGTCTAGTACACATAGATCTCTGGTCCCTGTATGTCTAGTACACATATATCTCTGGTCCCAGTATGTCTAGTACACATAGATCTCTGGTCCCAGTACATCTAGTACACATAGATCTCTGGTCCCAGTATATCTAGTACACATAGATCTCTGGTCCCTGTATGTCTAGTACACATAGATCTCTGGTCCCAGTACATCTAGTACACATAGATCTCTGGTCCCTGTATGTCTAGTACACATAGATCTCTGGTCCCAGTATGTCTAGTACACATAGATCTCTGGTCCCTGTATGTCTAGTACACATAGATCTCTGGTCCCTGTATATCTAGTACACATAGATCTCTGGTCCCTGTATGTCTAGTACACATAGATCTCTGGTCCCAGTATATCTAGTACACATAGATCTCTGGTCCCTTTGTCTAGTACACATATACCTCTGGTCCCTGTATGTCTAGTACACATATATCTCTGGTCCCAGTATATCTAGTACACATAGATCTCTGGTCCCTGTATGTCTATTACACATAGATCTCTGGTCCCTGTATGTCTAGTACACATAGATCTCTGGTCCCTGTATGTCTAGTACACATAGATCTCTGGTCCCTGTATGTCTAGTACACATATATCTCTGGTCCCTGTATGTCTAGTACACATAGATCTCTGGTCCCTGTATGTCTAGTACACATAGATCTCTGGTCCCTGTATGTCTAGTACACATAGATCTCTGGTCCCTGTATATCTAGTACACATAGATCTCTGGTCCCTGTATATCTAGTACACATAGATCTCTGGTCCCAGTATATCTAGTACACATAGATCTCTGGTCCCAGTATATCTAGTACACATAGATCTCTGGTCCCTGTATATCTAGTACACATAGATCTCTGGTCCCTGTTTGTCTAGTACACATAGATCTCTGGTCCCTGTATGTCTAGTACACATAGATCTCTGGTCCCTGTATATCTAGTACACATAGATCTCTGGTCCCAGTACATCTAGTACACATAGATCTCTGGTCCCTGTACATCTAGTACACATAGATCTCTGGTCCCAGTACATCTAGTACACATAGATCTCTGGTCCCTGTATGTCTAGTACACATAGATCTCTGGTCCCTGTATGTCTAGTACACATAGATCTCTGGTCCCAGTATATCTAGTACACATAGATCTCTGGTCCCAGTATATCTAGTACACATAGATCTCTGGTCCCAGTATGTCTAGTACACATAGATCTCTGGTCCCAGTATATCTAGTACACATAGATCTCTGGTCCCTGTATGTCTAGTACACATAGATCTCTGGTCCCTGTATGTCTAGTACACATAGATCTCTGGTCCCAGTATGTCTAGTACACATAGATCTCTGGTCCCTGTATATCTAGTACACATAGATCTCTGGTCCCAGTATATCTAGTTCACATAGATCTCTGGTCCCTGTATGTCTAGTACACATAGATCTCTGGTCCCAGTATATCTAGTGCACATAGATCTCTGGTCCCTGTATATCTAGTACACCTAGATCTCTGGTCCCAGTATATCTAGTACACATAGATCTCTGGTCCCAGTATGTCTAGTACACATAGATCTCTGGTTCCTGTATATCTAGTACACATAGATCTCTGGTCCCAGTATATCTAGTACACATAGATCTCTGGTCCCAGTATATCTAGTACACATAAATCTCTGGTCCCTGTATATCTAGTACACATAGATCTCTGGTCCCAGTACATCTAGTACACATAGATCTCTGGTCCATGTATGTCTAGTACACATATATCTCTGGTCCCTGTATGTCTAGTACACATAGATCTCTGGTCCCTGTATGTCTAGTACACATAGATCTCTGGTCCCTGTATGTCTAGTACACATAGATCTCTGGTCCCTGTATGTCTAGTACACATAGATCTCTGGTCCCTGTATGTCTAGTATACATAGATCTCTGGTCCCAGTATGTCTAGTACACATAGATCTCTGGTCCCAGTATGTCTAGTACACATAGATCTCTGGTCCCAGTATATCTAGTACACATAGATCTCTGGTCCCTGTATGTCTAGTACACATAGATCTCTGGTCCCAGTATATCTAGTACACATAGATCTCTGGTCCCTGTATATCTAGTACACATAGATCTCTGGTCCCTGTATGTCTAGTACACATAGATCTCTGGTCCCAGTATATCTAGTACACATAGATCTCTGGTCCCTGTATGTCTAGTACACATAGATCTCTGGTCCCAGTATATCTAGTACACATAGATCTCTGGTCCCTGTATATCTAGTACACATAGATCTCTGGTCCCTGTATGTCTAGTACACATAGATCTCTGGTCCCAGTATATCTAGTACACATAGATCTCTGGTCCCAGTTTATCTAGTACACATAGATCTCTGGTCCCAGTATGTCTAGTACACATAGATCTCTGGTCCCAGTATGTCTGATACACATAGATCTCTGGTCCCAGTATATCTAGTACACATAGATCTCTGGTCCCTGTATATCTAGTACACATAGATCTCTGGTCCCAGTATGTCTAGTACACATAGATCTCTGGTCCCTGTATATCTAGTACACATAGATCTCTGGTCCCAGTACATCTAGTACACATAGATCTCTGGTCCCTGTATGTCTAGTACACATAGACCTCTGGTCCCAGTATATCTAGTACACATAGATCTCTGGTTCCTGTATATCTAGTACATATAGATCTCTGGTCCCTGTATGTCTAGTACACATAGATCTCTGGTCCCAGTACATCTAGTACACATAGATCTCTGGTCCCTGTATGTCTAGTACACATAGATCTCTGGTCCCAGTATATCTAGTACACATAGATCTCTGGTCCCTGTATGTCTAGTACACATAGATCTCTGGTCCCTGTATATCTAGTACACATAGATCTCTGGTCCCTGTATGTCTAGTACACATAGATCTCTGGTCCCAGTATATCTAGTACACATAGATCTCTGGTCCCTTTGTCTAGTACACATATACCTCTGGTCCCTGTATGTCTAGTACACATATATCTCTGGTCCCAGTATATCTAGTACACATAGATCTCTGGTCCCTGTATGTCTATTACACATAGATCTCTGGTCCCTGTATGTCTAGTACACATAGATCTCTGGTCCCAGTATGTCTAGTACACATAGATCTCTGGTCCCTGTATGTCTAGTACACATATATCTCTGGTCCCAGTATGTCTAGTACACATAGATCTCTGGTCCCAGTACATCTAGTACACATAGATCTCTGGTCCCAGTATATCTAGTACACATAGATCTCTGGTCCCTGTATGTCTAGTACACATAGATCTCTGGTCCCAGTACATCTAGTACACATAGATCTCTGGTCCCTGTATGTCTAGTACACATAGATCTCTGGTCCCAGTATATCTAGTACACATAGATCTCTGGTCCCTGTATGTCTAGTACACATAGATCTCTGGTCCCTGTATATCTAGTACACATAGATCTCTGGTCCCTGTATGTCTAGTACACATAGATCTCTGGTCCCAGTATATCTAGTACACATAGATCTCTGGTCCCTTTGTCTAGTACACATATACCTCTGGTCCCTGTATGTCTAGTACACATATATCTCTGGTCCCAGTATATCTAGTACACATAGATCTCTGGTCCCTGTATGTCTATTACACATAGATCTCTGGTCCCTGTATGTCTAGTACACATAGATCTCTGGTCCCAGTATGTCTAGTACACATAGATCTCTGGTCCCTGTATGTCTAGTACACATATATCTCTGGTCCCTGTATGTCTAGTACACATAGATCTCTGGTCCCTGTATATCTAGTACACATAGATCTCTGGTCCCTGTATGTCTAGTACACATAGATCTCTGGTCCCTGTATATCTAGTACACATAGATCTCTGGTCCCTGTATATCTAGTACACATAGATCTCTGGTCCCAGTATATCTAGTACACATATATCTCTGGTCCCAGTATATCTAGTACACATAGATCTCTGGTCCCTGTATATCTAGTACACATAGATCTCTGGTCCCTGTTTGTCTAGTACACATAGATCTCTGGTCCCTGTATGTCTAGTACACATAGATCTCTGGTCCCTGTATATCTAGTACACATAGATCTCTGGTCCCAGTACATCTAGTACACATAGATCTCTGGTCCCTGTACATCTAGTACACATAGATCTCTGGTCCCAGTACATCTAGTACACATAGATCTCTGGTCCCTGTATGTCTAGTACACATAGATCTCTGGTCCCTGTATGTCTAGTACACATAGATCTCTGGTCCCAGTATATCTAGTACACATAGATCTCTGGTCCCAGTATATCTAGTACACATAGATCTCTGGTCCCTGTATGTCTAGTACACATAGATCTCTGGTCCCTGTATGTCTAGTACACATAGATCTCTGGTCCCTGTATGTCTAGTACACATAGATCTCTGGTCCCAGTATGTCTAGTACACATAGATCTCTGGTCCCTGTATATCTAGTACACATAGATCTCTGGTCCCAGTATGTCTAGTACACATAGATCTCTGGTCCCTGTATGTCTAGTACACATAGATCTCTGGTCCCAGTATATCTAGTACACATATACCTCTGGTCCCTGTATGTCTAGTACACATAGATCTCTGGTCCCTGTATGTCTAGTACACATAGATCTCTGGTCCCTGTATGTCTAGTACACATAGATCTCTGGTCCCAGTATATCTAGTACACATAGATCTCTGGTCCCAGTATATCTAGTACACATAGATCTCTGGTCCCTGTATGTCTAGTACACATAGATCTCTGGTCCCAGTATGTCTAGTACACATAGATCTCTGGTCCCTGTATGTCTAGTACACATAGATCTCTGGTCCCTGTATGTCTAGTACACATAGATCTCTGGTCCCAGTATGTCTAGTACACATAGATCTCTGGTCCCTGTATATCTAGTACACATAGATCTCTGGTCCCAGTATATCTAGTTCACATAGATCTCTGGTCCCTGTATGTCTAGTACACATAGATCTCTGGTCCCAGTATATCTAGTACACATAGATCTCTGGTCCCTGTATATCTAGTACACCTAGATCTCTGGTCCCAGTATATCTAGTACACATAGATCTCTTGTCCCAGTATGTCTAGTACACATAGATCTCTGGTTCCTGTATATCTAGTACACATAGATCTCTGGTCCCAGTATATCTAGTACACATAGATCTCTGGTCCCAGTATATCTAGTACACATAAATCTCTGGTCCCTGTATATCTAGTACACATAGATCTCTGGTCCCAGTACATCTAGTACACATAGATCTCTGGTCCATGTATGTCTAGTACACATATATCTCTGGTCCCTGTATGTCTAGTACACATAGATCTCTGGTCCCTGTATGTCTAGTACACATAGATCTCTGGTCCCTGTATGTCTAGTACACATAGATCTCTGGTCCCTGTATGTCTAGTACACATAGATCTCTGGTCCCTGTATGTCTAGTATACATAGATCTCTGGTCCCAGTATGTCTAGTACACATAGATCTCTGGTCCCAGTATGTCTAGTACACATAGATCTCTGGTCCCAGTATATCTAGTACACATAGATCTCTGGTCCCTGTATGTCTAGTACACATAGATCTCTGGTCCCAGTATATCTAGTACACATAGATCTCTGGTCCCTGTATATCTAGTACACATAGATCTCTGGTCCCTGTATGTCTAGTACACATAGATCTCTGGTCCCAGTATATCTAGTACACATAGATCTCTGGTCCCTGTATGTCTAGTACACATAGATCTCTGGTCCCAGTATATCTAGTACACATAGATCTCTGGTCCCTGTATATCTAGTACACATAGATCTCTGGTCCCTGTATGTCTAGTACACATAGATCTCTGGTCCCAGTATATCTAGTACACATAGATCTCTGGTCCCAGTTTATCTAGTACACATAGATCTCTGGTCCCAGTATGTCTAGTACACATAGATCTCTGGTCCCAGTATGTCTGATACACATAGATCTCTGGTCCCAGTATATCTAGTACACATAGATCTCTGGTCCCTGTATATCTAGTACACATAGATCTCTGGTCCCAGTATGTCTAGTACACATAGATCTCTGGTCCCTGTATGTCTAGTACACATAGATCTCTGGTCCCAGTATATCTAGTACACATAGATCTCTGGTCCCAGTACATCTAGTACACATAGATCTCTGGTCCCTGTATGTCTAGTACACATAGATCTCTGGTCCCAGTATATCTAGTACACATAGATCTCTGGTCCCAGTATATCTAGTACACATAGATCTCTGGTCCCAGTATGTCTAGTACACATAGATCTCAGGTCCCAGTATGTCTAGTACACATAGATCTCTGGTCCCTGTATGTCTAGTACACATAGATCTCTGGTCCCTGTATGTCTAGTACACATAGATCTCTGGTCCCAGTATGTCTAGTACACATAGATCTCTGGTACCTGTATATCTAGTACACATAGATCTCTGGTCCCAGTATATCTAGTACACATAGATCTCTGGTCCCTGTATGTCTAGTACACATAGATCTCTGGTCCCAGTATATCTAGTACACATAGATCTCTGGTCCCAGTATATCTAGTACACATAGATCTCTGGTCCCAGTATGTCTAGTACACATAGATCTCTGGTCCCAGTATGTCTAGTACACATAGATCTCTGGTCCCTGTATGTCTAGTACACATAGATCTCTGGTCCCTGTATGTCTAGTACACATAGATCTCTGGTCCCAGTATGTCTAGTACACATAGATCTCTGGTCCCTGTATATCTAGTACACATAGATCTCTGGTCCCAGTATATCTAGTACACATAGATCTCTGGTCCCTGTATGTCTAGTACACATATATCTCTGGTCCCAGTATGTCTAGTACACATAGATCTCTGGTCCCAGTATATCTAGTACACATAGATATCTGGTCCCTGTATGTCTAGTACACATAGATCTCTGGTCCCTGTATGTCTAGTACACATAGATCTCTGGTCCCTGTATATCTAGTACACATGGATCTCGGGTCCCAGTTTATCTAGTACACATAGATCTCTGGTCCCAGTATGTCTAGTACACATAGATCTCTGGTCCCAGTATGTTTAGTACACATAGATCTCTGGTCCCAGTATATCTAGTACACATAGATCTCTGGTCCCTGTATATCTAGTACACATAGATCTCTGGTCCCAGTATATCTAGTACACATAGATCTCTGGTCCCAGTATGTCTAGTACACATAGATCTCTGGTTCCTGTATATCTAGTACACATAGATCTCTGGTCCCAGTATATCTAGTACACATAGATCTCAGGTCCCAGTATATCTAGTACACATAAATCTCTGGTCCCTGTATATCTAGTACACATAGATCTCTGGTCCCAGTACATCTAGTACACATAGATCTCTGGTCCCTGTATGTCTAGTACACATATATCTCTGGTCCCTGTATGTCTAGTACACCTAGATCTCTGGTCCCTGTATGTCTAGTACACATAGATCTCTGGTCCCAGTATGTCTAGTACACATAGATCTCTGGTCCCAGTATGTCTAGTACATATAGATATCTGGTCCCAGTATATCTAGTACACATAGATCTCTGGTCCCTGTATGTCTAGTACACATAGATCTCTGGTCCCTGTATGTCTAGTACACATAGATCTCTGGTCCCAGTATATCTAGTACACATAGATCTCTGGTCCCTGTATATCTAGTACACATAGATCTCTGGTCCCTGTATGTCTAGTACACATAGATCTCTGGTCCCAGTATATCTAGTACACATATATCTCTGGTCCCAGTATGTCTAGTACACATAGATCTCTGGTCCCAGTATATCTAGTACACATAGATCTCTGGTCCCTGTATATCTAGTACACATAGATCTCTGGTCCCTGTATGTCTAGTACACATAGATCTCTGGTCCCAGTATATCTAGTACACATAGATCTCTGGTCCCAGTATGTCTAGTACACATAGATCTCTGGTCCCAGTATGTCTAGTACACATAGATCTCTGGTCCCTGTATGTCTAGTACACATAGATCTCTGGTCCCTGTATGTCTAGTACACATAGATCTCTGGTCCCAGTATGTCTAGTACACATAGATCTCTGGTCCCAGTATGTCTGATACACATAGATCTCTGGTCCCAGTATATCTAGTACACATAGATCTCTGGTCCCTGTATATCTAGTACACATAGATCTCTGGTCCCAGTATGTCTAGTACACATAGATCTCTGGTCCCTGTATGTCTAGTACACATAGATCTCTGGTCCCAGTATATCTAGTACACATAGATCTCTGGTCCCAGTACATCTAGTACACATAGATCTCTGGTCCCTGTATGTCTAGTACACATAGATCTCTGGTCCCAGTATATCTAGTACACATAGATCTCTGGTCCCAGTATATCTAGTACACATAGATCTCTGGTCCCAGTATGTCTAGTACACATAGATCTCAGGTCCCAGTATGTCTAGTACACATAGATCTCTGGTCCCTGTATGTCTAGTACACATAGATCTCTGGTCCCTGTATGTCTAGTACACATAGATCTCTGGTCCCAGTATGTCTAGTACACATAGATCTCTGGTACCTGTATATCTAGTACACATAGATCTCTGGTCCCAGTATATCTAGTACACATAGATCTCTGGTCCCTGTATGTCTAGTACACATAGATCTCTGGTCCCAGTATATCTAGTACACATAGATCTCTGGTCCCAGTATATCTAGTACACATAGATCTCTGGTCCCAGTATGTCTAGTACACATAGATCTCTGGTCCCAGTATGTCTAGTACACATAGATCTCTGGTCCCTGTATGTCTAGTACACATAGATCTCTGGTCCCTGTATGTCTAGTACACATAGATCTCTGGTCCCAGTATGTCTAGTACACATAGATCTCTGGTCCCTGTATATCTAGTACACATAGATCTCTGGTCCCAGTATATCTAGTACACATAGATCTCTGGTCCCTGTATGTCTAGTACACATATATCTCTGGTCCCAGTATGTCTAGTACACATAGATCTCTGGTCCCAGTATATCTAGTACACATAGATATCTGGTCCCTGTATGTCTAGTACACATAGATCTCTGGTCCCTGTATGTCTAGTACACATAGATCTCTGGTCCCTGTATATCTAGTACACATGGATCTCGGGTCCCAGTTTATCTAGTACACATAGATCTCTGGTCCCAGTATGTCTAGTACACATAGATCTCTGGTCCCAGTATGTTTAGTACACATAGATCTCTGGTCCCAGTATATCTAGTACACATAGATCTCTGGTCCCTGTATATCTAGTACACATAGATCTCTGGTCCCAGTATATCTAGTACACATAGATCTCTGGTCCCAGTATGTCTAGTACACATAGATCTCTGGTTCCTGTATATCTAGTACACATAGATCTCTGGTCCCAGTATATCTAGTACACATAGATCTCAGGTCCCAGTATATCTAGTACACATAAATCTCTGGTCCCTGTATATCTAGTACACATAGATCTCTGGTCCCAGTACATCTAGTACACATAGATCTCTGGTCCCTGTATGTCTAGTACACATATATCTCTGGTCCCTGTATGTCTAGTACACCTAGATCTCTGGTCCCTGTATGTCTAGTACACATAGATCTCTGGTCCCAGTATGTCTAGTACACATAGATCTCTGGTCCCAGTATGTCTAGTACATATAGATATCTGGTCCCAGTATATCTAGTACACATAGATCTCTGGTCCCTGTATGTCTAGTACACATAGATCTCTGGTCCCTGTATGTCTAGTACACATAGATCTCTGGTCCCAGTATATCTAGTACACATAGATCTCTGGTCCCTGTATATCTAGTACACATAGATCTCTGGTCCCTGTATGTCTAGTACACATAGATCTCTGGTCCCAGTATATCTAGTACACATATATCTCTGGTCCCTGTATGTCTAGTACACATAGATCTCTGGTCCCAGTATATCTAGTACACATAGATCTCTGGTCCCTGTATATCTAGTACACATAGATCTCTGGTCCCTGTATGTCTAGTACACATAGATCTCTGGTCCCAGTATATCTAGTACACATAGATCTCTGGTCCCAGTATGTCTAGTACACATAGATCTCTGGTCCCAGTATGTCTAGTACACATAGATCTCTGGTCCCTGTATGTCTAGTACACATAGATCTCTGGTCCCTGTATATCTGGTACACATGGATCTCGGGTCCCAGTTTATCTAGTACACATAGATCTCTGGTCCCAGTATGTCTAGTACACATAGATATCTGGTCCCAGTATGTCTAGTACACATAGATATCTGGTCCCTGTATGTCTAGTACACATAGATCTCTGGTCCCAGTATGTCTAGTACACATAGATCTCTGGTCCCAGTATATCTAGTACACATAGATCTCTGGTCCCTGTATATCTAGTACACATAGATCTCTGGTCCCAGTATATCTAGTACACATAGATCTCTGGTCCCAGTATATCTAGTACACATAGATCTCTGGTCCCAGTATATCTAGTACACATAGATCTCTGGTCCCAGTATGTCTAGTACACATAGATCTCTGGTCCCAGTATGTCTAGTACACATAGATCTCTGGTCCCAGTATATCTAGTACACATAGATCTCTGGTCCCTGTATATCTAGTACACATAGATCTCTGGTCCCAGTATGTCTAGTACACATAGATCTCTGATTCCTGTATATCTAGTACACATAGATCTCCGGTCCCAGTATGTCTAGTACACATAGATCTCTGGTCCCAGTATATCTAGTACACATAGATCTCTGGTCCCAGTATATCTAGTGCACATAGATCTCTGGTCCCTGTATGTCTAGTACACATAGATCTCTGGTCCCTGTATGTCTAGTACACATAGATCTCTGGTCCCAGTATATCTAGTACACATAGATCTCTGGTCCCAGTATATCTAGTACACATAGATCTCTGGTCCCAGTATGTCTAGTACACATAGATCTCTGGTCCCAGTATGTCTAGTACACATAGATCTCTGGTCCCAGTATATCTAGTACACATAGATCTCTGGTCCCAGTATGTCTAGTACACATAGATCTCTGGTCCCAGTATGTCTAGTACACATAGATCTCTGGTCCCTGTATATCTAGTACACATAGATCTCTGGTCCCTGTACATCAAGTACACATAGATCTCTGGTCCCTGTATATCTAGTACACATAGATCTCTGGTCCCAGTATATCTAGTACACATAGATCTCTGGTCCCTGTATATCTAGTATACATAGATATCTGGTCCCAGTATATCTAGTACACATAGATCTCTGGTCCCAGTATATCTAGTACACATAGATCTCTGGTCCCAGTATATCTAGTACACATAGATCTCTGGTCCCTGTACATCAAGTACACATAGATCTCTGGTCCCAGTATATCTAGTACACATAGATCTCTGGTCCCAGTATATCTAGTACACATAGATCTCTGGTCCCAGTATATCTAGTACACATAGATCTCTGGTCCCAGTATATCTAGTACACATAAATCTCTGGTCCCTGTATATCTAGTACACATAGATCTCTGGTTCCAGTATATCTAGTACACATACATCTCTGGTCCCAGTATATCTAGTACACATAAATCTCTGGTCCCTGTATATCTAGTACACATAGATCTCTGGTCCCTGTATATCTAGTACACATAGATCTCTGGTCCCTGTATGTCTAGTACACATAGATCTCTGATCCCAGTATATCTAGTACACATAGATCTCTGGTCCCTGTATGTCTAGTACACATAGATCTCTGGTCCCTGTATGTCTAGTACACATAGATCTCTGGTCCCTGTATGTCTAGTACACATAGATCTCTGGTCCCAGTATATCTAGTACACATTGATCTCTGGTCCCAGTATGTCTAGTACACATAGATCTCTGGTCCCAGTATGTCTAGTACACATAGATCTCTGGTCCCAGTATATCTAGTACACATAGATCTCTGGTCCCTGTACATCTAGTACACATAGATCTCTGGTCCCAGTATGTCTAATACACATAGATATCTGGTCCCAGTATGTCTAGTATACATAGATCTCTGGTCCCTGTATATCTAGTACACATAGATCTCTGGTCCCTGTACATCAAGTACACATAGATCTCTGGTCCCTGTATATCTAGTACACATATATATCTGGTCCCTGTATGTCTAGTACACATAGATCTCTGGTCCCAGTATGTCTAGTACACATAGATCTCTGGTCCCAGTATGTCTAGTACACATAGATCTCTGGTCCCAGTATATCTAGTACACATAGATCTCTGGTCCCTGTATGTCTAGTACACATAGATCTCTGGTCCCTGTATGTCTCGTACACATAGATCTCTGGTCCCTGTATGTCTAGTACACATAGATCTCTGGTCCCTGTATGTCTCGTACACATAGATCTCTGGTCCCTGTATGTCTAGTACACATATATCTCTGGTCCCTGTATATCTAGTACACATAGATCTCTGGTCCCTGTATGTCAAGTACACATAGATCTCTGGTCCCTGTACGTCTAGTACACTGTACCACATGTTCTCCCTATTTTGTGACACAATATTCTACCATGACATTTTAAAATCCTTGTTTTTGATTGGTTTATTTCATGGTCGAACGGATATTCGAACACGATTTTTGTCGACAGCGATTTTCCGCGTTTGGATACATGATGACGTCAGATACTAGGCCAAACTATGTCATTGAAATAACAACGGATAAATTAGTTATCTTCACTTTACGGTTTCCATCATAGTTTCCTTCTACGCAATTTTATCTGTGTATCTGTTTTGGAAAAAAATTCTAATTAGGACCGATGTTTTAAACAGTGAAACTACAGTAGTAATACCTTTTTTTTCATTTGAAGCCTCACGCTGATGCGTTCGGCTCCGAATGATAAAAATCGGTATCGAATAGATCTACGTTAGACTCACAAAAAGTTAAAAACACAGTAGGTTTATCTTCTAATTGTCATTACATGACTGGAATATATGGATAACGATATTGTCTGTGTCTGCATCACAGTTTGGACACCTGCTTGCCTTTCTAGGTGTGGCAATCAAGCGGAGCAATCCGTGGTAGGTGTTTCTTTGTTGGAGATCATATCTACTCAGAACCCACAGATCATAAGAATAGGAGCTGTAAAGTTGTGAAAACTGGCTAAGTTCAGGATCGATGTTTAGTCTCTGTCTGAGCAAATCAGTTTCAGCATTATGAACTGCTGTCTTAGCAGTATATTTCCAGGAGTGTTTGGATACAGGATTGCAATCGAGTACAGAGGTAAGGAGATTGCAGATGTCGTATTCTCACAAATACGTTAGACCTCGGGGATGACTCCCTTCTTGTGTTGGTCAGGTGACAAGTAAAAAAGCGAAACAGAACAACAGATTTGGCTGTACAACAACTTTCGCAGTTTACTGTTCTTCCAAACAGACATCTTTCTCAGATTGATCATTGGGTTAAAGAGCCATCAAGGATGTTAGTGTTTCAAATACAAAATTATTTGTGGAAAATACATTATAATGTCAATCGCTGGAGAAATCTTTTATCTACAGCATGACATGTGATAAATAATTTTCATATCACGACAATGTAATAGAAATTTGGTTTCAAAGATAGCTTCCCCTTCGAGTAGCGCGCGACAAGCATATAAACAAATTTCCCTCTATTGCATAAAACGTTCCACAACTAGCCTTTAAGAAGCGTGAAGGCTCGTCTCCAGTGCAAGTCGCCAAAGCAATGCACGTGCTGCAAGTGCTTCTGTTGGAAGTTAGGCTACCCTTGACACACATTACGATTGGTTTATAAACAATGTCCTGAGAACATACAAATTATTGCCTGTTTAATGTACGTTTTTTGAGCTAAGACCAGCACATTATGACAAATATATTCTCATGGATTATCAAATTCAAGCAAAAAACCTAGTTGGGTTAAACATTTATTCAAATATCTGTAGAAAGTATATAATTAAATGAAATGGTAAATAAATAACCGCCAATAATTATATATTTTGATTTCTTTCATTGCCCATAAACAACAATGCTTTGCGCTTGAAAATAATAGACTTGATCTATATTTAGACTGGAAAACACCTTTACTAAGTAGTGCAATTTCTTAGCTTACTTTGGATCGACAAAATCTGTGAAAAATTAAGTGCATATATTTCACGGAGATAGATTTTTGGCATTCTTTTTCAGAAGGGATCCTCCTTGGGGTACATATAGCATAACAATCCTAATTTTTTTGATATGACAGTTGAAATATAATATTTTAATAAAATAACCGTAAAAATAATAAATTACTTAAAAAATAAACATTTGGATCACCCTAAGTGGGCCCCAACCCTGGCGGTTGCTAACGACGCCAAGGGTAGGTAATCTCACCATTTATAAATCTGTCATTGAAGAGTATAGATGTGTTGTAGTTTTCAAGTCAGTTGTCGCAGATATTTTAACAAAATGGATCAAGACCTCAATACTGTAGGAGTGGTAACCTTTTCTTCTATTGTTTCAGCATTCATCATCACATTCTTTAACTGGTAATTATCGTTTTCACCTCGTCCACGTGGCGGGAATTTTTTTTCCGTATCTCTTTCTCACATTTCGAAAACATTTCTGGGGCTGTCCTAGTTGGTTCACGATAGGTTTATGTAGGATGCACGACGGTTTCCATCCATTTTTTACAGCTTTTGGCTGTCCGTCTTGGATTGGGACTTAGTCGTTTTTTCAGCAGGCAGTTGTTGTGTTCAGGGTGTGTTCTCAAACTGCCTCCGGCAGATAGGCACACTAAGTGCATAAAGTGCTTGATGAGAGGCAGCCCCCTGTCTTAGAAAGGCAGGTCCCCCTCCCTGCACCCAGCACTATTGACATCATTGCACTCGTATCAGCTTTGCATGAGCAAATGAAGGGGATGCTGGCGGAGGCGGTCTTCGGGCTCCGTGCGGAGTTCCAGGCCCCAAAGCTGACTGACCCTGATGCTCCAGGCCAGCCCCGAGTCCCTAGTGGCTCCGGTGGCGCAGGGGGAGGCGGTAACCAAGGCTCCGACCTTGCTATACCCTCTACCTCCGGGCTCAAGGGTTCCGATCTCCCTCGGAGCCAGCCTATTGCTCGAAGCTCCAAGGTGCCTCCGCTTAAGCCGGGCACCTCCCGAGGCCCAAAGACCCGAAACCTGGGTCCAAGGAACCGGGTTCGGGGGCGGATCAGGAAGCCGCTGGGCAGTCCGATCCGATCCTGATCCTTCCCATCGGATCTTCCTCTCTCGTTGAACCAGTTGACATTTCCTCTACGGAGGTTTCGGACTACTCGGATCAATGTGATGAGGAAGATGAGATCATTGAGGATGGTGAGGTGGACGCTAGGAATGTCCCCATAAAAACGGCTTTCGCCCTGAGGCAGATGCGCAAGAGAATCGCTTTGGCTCTGCCTCAGGTGGTTATTCCGGCCCCGGCCCTGGTTTCAACTGGATTTAGGCTCCTGGATGATAGCTTTGCCACCCCTGAGGTGCAGCTAAGCCTCCTCCCTTCCCTTGAGGAGGAGACGATTCGTCCTCAGCTGATCGGCACCAGGGTCCGTATGGACTGTCCTGACCTGGTTAAGAGGTATCAGATCGGCAAGGAGTGGTTGTTTCGATGTCCCGGGGGTGAGTACGTGCTCCCCTTCACCTCCCTTGCTGGTTCTGCGACTGATTCCTTACTGGGCAAGCAAAGCACCGTCAGCCTCCCTTTACACAGCAGGCCTCGCACCTGCGGTCGGCTTACAGGTCATTCAAGGATGCCTTCCGTAATGACCCTCAGTAGGTGCGAGTGTCCACGCACGGGCCTATCTCTCTGCGCTTCAGTTGGAGATAGTAGGGAGGTTGGGAGACCCCGAGTCCGACTCAGTGGTACTCCTTTCCCAATCGGTGGGGGTAGCGACTCATCTGGCGCGAGTCTCTCTGCGCAGTGTCGCATGCCATATGATGGGCGCAGTTATTGGCATGCGCCGTCTTTGGCTCACAACTTCGTTGATGGGCCAAGACACAGACTCGAAGCTTCTTGCTCTACCGTTTAGGTTGTGAGACTCCCTCTTCCCGGGGGCACAGCAAGTGCTCAAGGACCCTGTGGAGGTGCCTACAGTTTGCAAGGACACTCAGATCCTTTCGAAATCGCCACCTTCCAAGCGCGCAAAGGGTCCTTGGCCCAAGACTTCCAATGCTCCTACGGCGGGAGGTTAAACCACTCCAGTACCAGGGACAGAAGTCTAGGGGTGGCAAGCAGACCCGTGGGGGTCAGAAGCCAAATCAGGGCTCCTAACTCCGCCAGTTCCCGAGGTGATGGAGACAGGGGTTCACTGTCTGTTGCCAAGTGTTCCCAAGTGTTCTGTGGACACTCGAATCCTGGCTGCATGTATTTTAGTTCTGTAGACAATCGAATCCTGCCTGCATGTATTTACGTTCTGTGCACATTCGAAAACTGGCTTCATGTGTTTTAGTTCTGTGGACGCTCGAATCATGGCTGCATGTATTTTGGATCTGTGCACACTCGAATCCTACCTGCATATATTTTAGATCTGTGGACATTTGAATCCTGCCTGCACGTATTTTAGATCTGGGCACACTCAAATATGGCTACATGTATTTTAGATCTGTGGACACTCGAATCCTGCCTGCATGTGTTTTAATTCTGTGGACACTCGAATAATTGCTACATGAATTTTAGATCTGTGGACACTTGAATAATGGCTGCATGTATTTAAGTTCTGTGGACAATTGAATCGTTCCTGCATGTGTTTTAGATCTGTTGACACTCAGATCATGGCTGGATGTATTTTAGTTCTATGGACACTTGAATAATGGCTGCATGTATTTTAGTTCTGTGGATACTCAAATCCTGCCTGAATGTGTTTTAGATATGTAGACACTTGAATAATGGCTGCATGTATTTTAGTTCTGTAGACACTCGAATTCTACCTGCTTCTATTTTAGATCTGTGGACACACGAATCCTGGAAGCATGTATTTTAGATCAGTGGACACTCAGATCCTCCCTCCTTGTATTTTAGTACTTTGAACACTCGAATCCTGTCTGCATGTATTTTAGTTCTTTGCACACTCGAATTCTGCCTGCATGTATTTTACATCTGTGGACACTTGAATCTTGGCTGCATGTATTTTACATTTGGGACACTCAGGTCATGGCTGCATGTATTTTAGTTCTGTAGACACTCAAATCTGCCTGAATGTATTTTAGTTCTTTGAACACTCGAATCCTGGCTTCAAGTATTTACAATCTGTGGACACTTGAATCCTGCCTGCTTGTATTTTATATCTGTGGAAACTCGAATCCTGGCTTCGTGTGTTTTAGTTCTGTGGACACTCTGCTCCAGACTGCTTGTATGTTAGTTCTGTGGACACTCAGATCCCGCCTCCTTGTATTTTAGTACTGTGAACACTCGAATCCTGGCTTCTTGTGTTTTAGATCTGTAGACACTCAAATCCTTGAATAATGGCTACATGTATTTTAGTTCTGTGGACAATTGAATACTGGCTACATGTGTTTTAGTTCTTTGAACACTCGAATCCTGGCTTCAAGTATTTTCAATCTGTGGAAACTCGAATCCTGGCTGCTTGTATGTTAGATCTGTGGACACTCAAATCCTACCTGCATGTATTTTACATCTATGGACACTCGAATCCTACCTGCATGTGTTTTAATTCTGTGGACAATTGAATCCTGCCTGCCTGTGTTTTAGATCTATGGACGCTTGTATACTGACTGCATGTATTTTAGTTCTGTGGACACTCAGATCATGGCTGCATGTATTTTCAATCTATGGACACTCGAATCGTGCCTGCATGTATTTGAGTTCTGTGGACAGTTGCATAATGGCTACATGTATTTTAGATCTCTGGACACTCGAATGCTGCCTGCATGTGTTTTAATTCTGTGGACACTCGAATAATAACCACATGTATTTTAGATCTGTGGACATTCGAATCCAGAATGCATGTAGTGAAGTTCTGTGGACACTCAAATCCTGGCTGCATGTATTTTAGATCTGTGGACACTCAAAAACTGGCTGCATGTATTTTAGATCTGTGGACACTCAAATCCTGGCTGCATGTATTTTAGATCTGTGGACACTCAAAAACTGGCTTCATGTGTTTTAGGTCTGTGGACACTCGAATCCTGGCTGCATGTATTTTAGATCTGTGGACACTCGAATAATGGCTGCATATATTTTAGATCTGTGCACACTCAAATCCTGGCTGCATGTATTTTAGATCAGTGGACACTCGAAAACTGGCTTCATGTGTTTTAGGTCTGTGGACCAACGAATCCTGGCTGCATGTATTTTAGATCTGTGGACACTTGAATAATGGCTGCATATATTTTAGATCTGTGCACACTCAAATCCTGTCTGCATGTATTTTAGATCTGTGGACACTCGAAAACTGGCTTCATGTGTTTTAGGTCTGTGGACACTCGAATCCTGGCTGCATGTATTTTATATCTGTGGACACTCGAATAATGGCTATGTGTGTTTTAGATCTGTGGACACTCGAATCCTGGCTGCATGTATTTTATATCTGTGGACACTTGAATCATGGCTATGTGTGTTTTAGATCTGTGGACACTCGAATCCTGGCTGCATGTATTTTAGATCTGTGGATACTCGAATAATGGCTGCATATGGTTTAGTTCTATGGACACTTGAATAATGGCTATGTGTGTTTAAGATCTGTGGACACTCGAATCCTACCTGCATGTATTTTATATCTGTGGACACTTGAATAATGGCTATGTGTGTTTTAGATCTGTGGACACTCGAATCCTGGCAGCATGTATTTTATATCTGTGGACACTTGAATCATGGCTATGTGTGTTTTAGATCTGTGGACACTCGAATCCTGGCTGCATGTATTTTATATCTGTGGACACTTGAATAATGTATAAGTGTGTTTTAGATCTGTGGACACTCGAATCCTGGCTGCATGTATTTTAGATCTGTGGACACTCGAATAATGGCTATGTGTGTTTTAGATCTGTGGACACTCGAATCCTGGCTGCATGTATTTTATATCTGTGGACACTTGAATAATGGCTATGTGTGTTTTAGATCTGTGGACACTCGAATCCTGGCTGCATGTATTTTATATCTGTGGACACTCGAATAATGGCTACGTATGTTTTAGATCTCCGGACACTCGAATAATGGCTACGTGTGTTTTAGATCTGTGGACAGTCGAATCCTGCCTGCATGTACTTAAGATCTGTGGACACTTGAATAATGGCTGCATGTATTAGATCTGTGGACAATTGAATCGTTCCTGCATGTGTTTTAGATTTGTGGACACTCAGATCATGGCTGGATGTATTTTAGTTCTATGGACACTTGAATAATGGCTGCATGTATTTTAGATCTCCGGACACTCGAATAATGGCTACGTGTGTTTTAGATCTGTGGACAGTCGAATCCTGCCTGCATGTACTTAAGATCTGTGGACACTTGAATAATGGCTGCATGTATTAGATCTGTGGACAATTGAATCGTTCCTGCATGTGTTTTAGATTTGTGGACACTCAGATCATGGCTGGATGTATTTTAGTTCTATGGACACTTGAATAATGGCTGCATGTATTTTCAATCTATGGACACTCGAATCGTGCCTGCATGTATTTGAGTTCTGTGGACAGTTGCATAATGGCTACATGTATTTTAGATCTCTGGACACTCGAATGCTGCCTGCATGTGTTTTAATTCTGTGGACACTCGAATAATAACCACATGTATTTTAGATCTGTGGACATTCGAATCCAGAATGCATGTAGTGAAGTTCTGTGGACACTCAAATCCTGGCTGCATGTATTTTAGATCTGTGGACACTCGAAAACTGGCTTCATGTGTTTTAGGTCTGTGGACCAACGAATCCTGGCTGCATGTATTTTAGATCTGTGGACACTTGAATAATGGCTGCATATATTTTAGATCTGTGCACACTCAAATCCTGTCTGCATGTATTTTAGATCTGTGGACACTCGAAAACTGGCTTCATGTGTTTTAGGTCTGTGGACACTCGAATCCTGGCTGCATGTATTTTATATCTGTGGACACTCGAATAATGGCTATGTGTGTTTTAGATCTGTGGACACTCGAATCCTGGCTGCATGTATTTTATATCTCTGGACACTTGAATCATGGCTATGTGTGTTTTAGATCTGTGGACACTCGAATCCTGGCTGCATGTATTTTAGATCTGTGGATACTCGAATAATGGCTGCATATGGTTTAGTTCTATGGACACTTGAATAATGGCTATGTGTGTTTAAGATCTGTGGACACTCGAATCCTACCTGCATGTATTTTATATCTGTGGACACTTGAATAATGGCTATGTGTGTTTTAGATCTGTGGACACTCGAATCCTGGCAGCATGTATTTTATATCTGTGGACACTTGAATCATGGCTATGTGTGTTTTAGATCTGTGGACACTCGAATCCTGGCTGCATGTATTTTATATCTGTGGACACTTGAATAATGTATAAGTGTGTTTTAGATCTGTGGACACTCGAATCCTGGCTGCATGTATTTTAGATCTGTGGACACTCGAATAATGGCTATGTGTGTTTTAGATCTGTGGACACTCGAATCCTGGCTGCATGTATTTTATATCTGTGGACACTTGAATAATGGCTATGTGTGTTTTAGATCTGTGGACACTCGAATCCTGGCTGCATGTATTTTATATCTGTGGACACTCGAATAATGGCTACGTATGTTTTAGATCTCCGGACACTCGAATAATGGCTACGTGTGTTTTAGATCTGTGGACAGTCGAATCCTGCCTGCATGTACTTAAGATCTGTGGACACTTGAATAATGGCTGCATGTATTAGATCTGTGGACAATTGAATCGTTCCTGCATGTGTTTTAGATTTGTGGACACTCAGATCATGGCTGGATGTATTTTAGTTCTATGGACACTTGAATAATGGCTGCATGTATTTTAGATCTCCGGACACTCGAATAATGGCTACGTGTGTTTTAGATCTGTGGACAGTCGAATCCTGCCTGCATGTACTTAAGATCTGTGGACACTTGAATAATGGCTGCATGTATTAGATCTGTGGACAATTGAATCGTTCCTGCATGTGTTTTAGATTTGTGGACACTCAGATCATGGCTGGATGTATTTTAGTTCTATGGACACTTGAATAATGGCTGCATGTATTTTCAATCTATGGACACTCGAATCGTGCCTGCATGTATTTGAGTTCTGTGGACAGTTGCATAATGGCTACATGTATTTTAGATCTCTGGACACTCGAATGCTGCCTGCATGTGTTTTAATTCTGTGGACACTCGAATAATAACCACATGTATTTTAGATCTGTGGACATTCGAATCCAGAATGCATGTAGTGAAGTTCTGTGGACACTCAAATCCTGGCTGCATGTATTTTAGATCTGTGGACACTCAAAAACTGGCTGCATGTATTTTAGATCTGTGGACACTCAAATCCTGGCTGCATGTATTTTAGATCTGTGGACACTCAAAAACTGGCTTCATGTGTTTTAGGTCTGTGGACACTCGAATCCTGGCTGCATGTATTTTAGATCTGTGGACACTCGAATAATGGCTGCATATATTTTAGATCTGTGCACACTCAAATCCTGGCTGCATGTATTTTAGATCAGTGGACACTCGAAAACTGGCTTCATGTGTTTTAGGTCTGTGGACCAACGAATCCTGGCTGCATGTATTTTAGATCTGTGGACACTTGAATAATGGCTGCATATATTTTAGATCTGTGCACACTCAAATCCTGTCTGCATGTATTTTAGATCTGTGGACACTCGAAAACTGGCTTCATGTGTTTTAGGTCTGTGGACACTCGAATCCTGGCTGCATGTATTTTATATCTGTGGACACTCGAATAATGGCTATGTGTGTTTTAGATCTGTGGACACTCGAATCCTGGCTGCATGTATTTTATATCTGTGGACACTTGAATCATGGCTATGTGTGTTTTAGATCTGTGGACACTCGAATCCTGGCTGCATGTATTTTAGATCTGTGGATACTCGAATAATGGCTGCATATGGTTTAGTTCTATGGACACTTGAATAATGGCTATGTGTGTTTAAGATCTGTGGACACTCGAATCCTACCTGCATGTATTTTATATCTGTGGACACTTGAATAATGGCTATGTGTGTTTTAGATCTGTGGACACTCGAATCCTGGCTGCATGTATTTTATATCTGTGGACACTTGAATCATGGCTATGTGTGTTTTAGATCTGTGGACACTCGAATCCTGGCTGCATGTATTTTATATCTGTGGACACTTGAATAATGTATAAGTGTGTTTTAGATCTGTGGACACTCGAATCCTGGCTGCATGTATTTCAGATCTGTGGACACTCGAATAATGGCTATGTGTGTTTTAGATCTGTGGACACTCGAATCCTGGCTGCATGTATTTTATATCTGTGGACACTTGAATAATGGCTATGTGTGTTTTAGATCTGTGGACACTCGAATCCTGGCTGCATGTATTTTATATCTGTGGACACTCGAATAATGGCTACGTATGTTTTAGATCTCCGGACACTCGAATAATGGCTACGTGTGTTTTAGATCTGTGGACAGTCGAATCCTGCCTGCATGTACTTAAGATCTGTGGACACTTGAATAATGGCTGCATGTATTAGATCTGTGGACAATTGAATCGTTCCTGCATGTGTTTTAGATTTGTGGACACTCAGATCATGGCTGGATGTATTTTAGTTCTATGGACACTTGAATAATGGCTGCATGTATTTTAGATCTGTGGATACTCAGATCATGGCTGGATGTATTTTAGTTCTATGGACACTTGAATAATGGCTGCATGTATTTAAGTTCTGTGGACACTTGAATAATGCCTGCATGTATTTTAGTTCTATCGACACTTGAATAATGGCTGCATGTATTTTAGATCTGTGGATACTCAAATAATGGCTGCATGTGTTTTAGATCTGTTGACACTTGAATAATGGCTGCATGTATTTTAGATCTGTGGATACTCAAATAATGGCTGCATGTGTTTTAGATCTGTGGACAGTCGAATCGTGCCTGCATGTATTTTACATCTGTGGACACTCGAATAATGGCTACATGCATTTTAGATATGTGCACGGTCGAATCCTGCCTGCATGTATTTTAGTTCTAGGGCAATTGAATAATGGCTACGTGTTTTTAAAATCTGTGGACACTCGAATCCTGCCTGAATGTGTTTTAGATCTTTGGACACTTGAATAATGTCTGCATGTATTTAGTTCTGTCGACACTCGAATTCTGCCTCCTTGTATTTTAGATATTTGGACACTCGAAACCTGCCTGCATGCATTTTAGTTCTGTGGACAAACGAATAATGACTACGTGTATTTTAAATCTGTCGACACTCGAATCCTGCCTGAACGTGTTTTAGATCTGTGGACACTTGAATAATGTCTGCATGTATTTACTTCTGTCGACACTCGAATTCTGCCTCCATGTAATTTAGATCTGTGGACACTCAAATCCTGCCTGCATGTATTTTAGTTCTGTTGATACTCAGATCATGGCTGGATGTTTTTTAGTTATATGGACACTTGAATAATGGCTGCATGTATTTTAGTTCTGTGGATACTCAGATCATGGCTGGATGTATTTTAGTTCTGTGGACACTCAGATCATGGCTGCATGTATTTTAGATCTGTGGACACTTGAATAATGGCTGGATGTATTTTAGT
Organism: Gibbula magus; assembly: GCA_936450465.1. NCBI lineage: Eukaryota > Metazoa > Mollusca > Gastropoda > Trochida > Trochidae > Gibbula > Gibbula magus. Next base: position 92,248,681 of record OW388291.1, on the reverse strand, counting down.
TCTGTGGATACTCAGATCATGGCTGGATGTTTTTTAGATCTGTGGACAATTGAATCGTTCCTGCATGTGTTTTAGATCTGTGGACACTCAGATCATGGCTGCATGTATTTTAGTTCTATGGACACTTGAATAATGGCTGCATGTATTTTAGTTCTGTGGATACTCAGATCATGGCTGGATGTTTTTTAGTTCTATGGACACTTGAATAATGGCTGCATGTATTTTAGATCTGTGGACACTCAAATAATGGCTACATGTATTTTATATCTGTGGACAGTCGAATCCTGCCTACATGTATTTTAGATCTGTGGACACTCGAATCCTGCCTGCATGTATTTTAGATCTGTGGACACTTGAATAATGGCTGCATGTATTTAAGTTCTGTGGACAATTGAATCATTCCTGCATGTGTTTTAGATCTGTGGACACTCAGATCATGGCTGCATGTATTTTAGTTCTATGGACATTTGAATAATGGCTACATGTATTTTAGATCTGTGGACACTTGAATAATGCCTGCATGTATTTTAGTTCTGTATATACTCAGATCATGGCTGGATGTATTTTAGATCTGTGGACAATTGAATCGTTCCTGCATGTGTTTTAGATCTGTGGACACTCAGATCATGGCTGCATGTATTTAAGTTCTATGGACACTTGAATAATGGCTGCATGTATTTTAGTTCTGTGGATACTCAGATCATGGCTGGATGTATTTTAGTTCTATGGACATTTGAATAATGCCTGCATGTATTTTAGTTCTATGGATACTCAGATCATGGCTGGATGTATTTTAGTTCTATGGACACTTGAATAATGGCTGCATGTATTTTAGATCTGTGGACACTCAAATAATGGCTACATGTATTTTAGATCTGTGGACAGTCGAATCGTGCCTGCATGTATTTTACATCTGTGGACACTCGAATAATGGCTACATGCATTTTAGATCTGTGGACACTCTAATCCTGCCTGCATGTATTTCAGTTCTAGGGCAATTGAATAATGGCTACGTGTTTTTTAAATCTGTGGACACTCAAATCCTGCCTGAATGTGTTTTAGATCTGTGGACACTTGAATAATGTCTGCATGTATTTAATTCTGTCGACACTCGAATTCTGCCTGCATGTATTTTAGTTCTGTGGACACTTGAATAATGCCTGCATGTATTTTAGTTCTGTGGATACTCAGATCATGGCTGGATGTATTTTAGTTATATGGACACTTGAATAATGGCTGCATGTATTTTAGATCTGTGGACACTCAAATAATGGCTACATGTATTTTAGATCTGTGGACAGTCGAATCCTGCCTACATGAATTTTAGATCTGTGGACACTCAAATCCTGCCTGCATGTATTTTAGTTCTGTGGATACTCAGATCATGGCTGCATGTATTTTAGATCTGTGGACACTTGAATAATGGCTGCATGTATTATAGTTCTGTGGACAATTGAATCGTTCCTGCATGTGTTTTAGATCTGTGGACACTCAGATCATGGCTGCATGTATTTTAGTTCTATGGACATTTGAATAATGGCTGCATGTATTTTAGTTCTGTGGATACTCAGATCATGGCTGGATGTATTTTAGTTCTATGGACACTTGAATAATGGCTGCATGTATTTTAGATCTGTGGACACTCAAATAATGGCTACATGTATTTTAGATCTGTGGACAGTCGAATCCTGCCTACATGTATTTTAGATCTGTGGACACTCGAATCCTGGCTGCATGTATTTTAGATCTGTGGACACTTGAATAATGGCTGCATGTATTTAAGTTCTGTGGACAATTGAATCGTTCCTGCATGTGTTTTAGATCTGTGGACACTCAGATCATGGCTGCATGTATTTTAGATCTGTGGACAAACGAATAATGACTACGTGTATTTTAAATCTGTCGACACTCGAATCCTGCCTGAAAGTGTTTTAGATCTGTGGACACTTGAATAATGTCTGCATGTATTTACTTCTGTCGACACTCGAATTCTGCCTCCATGTAATTTAGATCTGTGGACACTCAAATCCTGCCTGCATGTATTTTAGTTCTGTGGATACTCAGATCATGGCTGGATGTATTTTAGTTCTATGGACACTTGAATAATGGCTGCATGTATTTTAGATCTGTGGACACTCAAATAATGGCTACATGTATTTTAGATCTGTGGACACTCAAATAATGGCTACATGTATTTTAGATCTGTGGACAGTCGAATCGTGCCTGCATGTATTTTACATCTGTGGACACTCGAATAATGGCTACATGCATTTTAGATCTGTGGACACTCTAATCCTGCCTGCATGTATTTTAGTTCTAGAGCAATTGAATAATGGCTACGTGTTTTTTAAATCTGTGGACACTCAAATCCTGTCTGAATGTGTTTTAGATCTGTGGACACTTGACTAATGTCTGCATGTATTACGTTCTGTGGATACTCAGATCATGGCTGGATGTATTTTATATCTATGGACACTTGAATAATGGCTGCATGTATTTTAGATCTGTGGATACTTGAATAATGGCTGCATGTATTTTAGATCTGTGGATACTCAGATCATGGCTGGATGTATTTTAGTTCTATGGACACTTGAATAATGGCTGCATGTATTTTAGATCTATGGACACTTGAATAATGGCTGGATGTATTTTAGTTCTGTGGACACTCAGATCATGGCTGGATGTATTTTAGTTCTATGGACACTTGAATAATGGCTGCATGTATTTTAGATCTATGGACACTTGAATAATGGCTGGATGTATTTTATTTCTGTGGACACTCAGATCATGGCTGGATGTATTTTAGTTCTATGGACACTTGAATAATGCCTGCATGTATTTTAGTTCTGTGGATACTCAGATCATGGCTGCATGTATTTTAGTTCTGTGGACACTTGAATAATGGCTGGATGTATTTTACATCTGTGGACACTCGAATAATGGCTGCATGTATTTTAGTTCTGTGGACACTCAGATCATGGCTGCATGTATTTTTAGATCTGTGGACATTTGAATAATGGCTGCATGTATTTTAGTTCTGTGGATACTCAGATCATGGCTGGATGTATTTTAGTTCTGTGGACACTCAGATCATGGCTGGATGTATTTTAGTTCTGTGGACACTCAGATCATGGCTGCATGTATTTTAGATCGGTGGACACTCAAATAATGGCTACATGTATTTTAGATCTGTGGACAGTCGAATCGTGCCTGCATGTATTTTACATCTGTGGACACTCGAATAATGGCTGCATGTATTTTAGATCTATCGACACTTGAATAATGGCTGCATGTATTTTAGATCTGTGGATACTCAGATCATGGCTGCATGTATTTTAGATCTGTGGACACTCAGATCATGGCTGCATGTATTTTAGTTCTGTGGATACTCAGATCATGGCTGGATGTATTTTAGTTCTATGGACACTTGAATAATGGCTGGATGTATTTTACATCTGTGGACACTCGAATAATGGCTGCATGTATTTTAGTTCAGTGGATACTCAGATCATGGCTGGATGTATTTTAGATCTGTGGACATTTGAATAATGGCTGCATGTATTTTAGTTCTGTGGACACTCAGATCATGGCTGGATGTATTTTAGTTCTGTGGACACTCAGATCATGGCTGCATGTATTTTAGATCTGTGGACACTCAAATAATTGCTACATGTATTTTAGATCTGTGGACACTCAAATAATGTCTGCATGTATTTAGTTCTGTCGACACTCGAATTCTGCCTCCTTGTATTTTAGAGATTTGGACACTCGAATCCTGCCTGCATGCATTTTAGTTCTGTGGACAAACGAATAATGACTACGTGTATTTTAAATCTGTCGACACTCGAATCCTGCCTGAAAGTGTTTTAGATCTGTGGACACTTGAATAATGTCTGCATGTATTTACTTCTATCGACACTCGAATTCTGCCTCCATGTAATTTAGATCTGTGGACACTCAAATCCTGCCTGCATGTATTTTAGTTCTGTGGATACTCAGATCATGGCTGGATGTATTTTAGATCTGTGGACACTTGAATAATGGCTGCATGTATTTTAGATCTGTGGACACTCAGATCATGGCTACATGTATTTTAGATCTGTGGACACTTGAATAATGGCTGCATGTATTATAGTTCTGTGGACAATTGAATCGTTCCTGCATGTGTTTTAGATCTGTGGACACTTGAATAATGGCTGCATGTATTTAAGTTCTGTGGACAATTGAATCGTTCCTGCATGTGTTTTAGATCTGTGGACACTCAGATCATGGCTGCATGTATTTTAGTTCTATGGACACTTGAATAATGGCTGCATGTATTTTAGATCTGTGGACACTCAAATAATGGCTACATGTATTTTAGATCTGTGGACAGTCGAATCGTGCCTGCATGTATTTTACATCTGTGGACACTCGAATAATGGCTACATGCATTTTAGATCTGTTGACACTCTAATCCTGCCTGCATGTATTTTAGTTCTAGGGCAATTGAATAATGGCTACGTGTTTTTTTAAATCTGTGGACACTCAAATCCTGCCTGAATGTGTTTTAGATCTGTGGACACTTGAATAATGTCTGCATGTATTTAGTTCTGTCGACACTCGAATTCTGCCTGCATGTATTTTAGTTCTGTGGACACTTGAATAATGCCTGCATGTATTTTAGTTCTGTGGATACTCAGATCATGGCTGCATGTATTTTAGATCTGTGGACACTTGAATAATGGCTGCATGTATTATAGTTCTGTGGACAATTGAATCGTTCCTGCATGTGTTTTAGATCTGTGGACACTCAGATCATGGCTGCATGTATTTTAGTTCTATGGACATTTGAATAATGGCTGCATGTATTTTAGATCTGTGGACACTCAGATCATGGCTGGATGTATTTTAGTTCTATGGACACTTGAATAATGGCTGCATGTATTTTAGATCTGTGGACACTCAAATAATGGCTACATGTATTTTAGATCTGTGGACAGTCGAATCCTGCCTACATGTATTTTAGATCTGTGGACACTCGAATCCTGGCTGCATGTATTTTAGATCTGTGGACACTTGAATAATGGCTGCATGTATTTAAGTTCTGTGGACAATTGAATCGTTCCTGCATGTGTTTTAGATCTGTGGACACTCAGATAATGGCTGCATGTATTTTAGATCTGTGGACAAACGAATAATGACTACGTGTATTTTAAATCTGTCGACACTCGAATCCTGCCTGAAAGTGTTTTAGATCTGTGGACACTTGAATAATGTCTGCATGTATTTACTTCTGTCGACACTCGAATTCTGCCTCCATGTAATTTAGATCTGTGGACACTCAAATAATGGCTACATGTATTTGAGATCTGTGGACACTCAAATAATGGCTACATGTATTTTAGATCTGTGGACAGTCGAATCGTGCCTGCATGTATTTTACATCTGTGGACACTCGAATAATGGCTACATGCATTTTAGATCTGTGGACACTCTAATCCTGCCTGCATGTATTTTAGTTCTAGAGCAATTGAATAATGGCTACGTGTTTTTTAAATCTGTGGACACTCAAATCCTGTCTGAATGTGTTTTAGATCTGTGGACACTTGAATAATGTCTGCATGTATTTAGTTCTGTGGACACTTGAATAATGGCTGCATGTATTTTAGATCTATGGACACTTGAATAATGGCTGCATGTATTTTAGATCTGTGGATACTTGAATAATGGCTGCATGTATTTTAGATCTGTGGATACTCAGATCATGGCTGGATGTATTTTAGTTCTATGGACACTTGAATAATGGCTGCATGTATTTTAGATCTATGGACACTTGAATAATGGCTGGATGTATTTTAGTTCTGTGGACACTCAGATCATGGCTGGATGTATTTTAGTTCTATGGACACTTGAATAATGGCTGGATGTATTTTAGTTCTGTGGACACTCAGATCATGGCTGGATGTATTTTAGTTCTGTGGACACTCAGATCATGGCTGCATGTATTTTAGATCTGTGGACAGTCGAATCGTGCCTGCATGTATTTTACATATGTGGACACTCGAATAATGGCTGCATGTATTTTAGATCTATGGACACTTGAATAATGGCTGCATGTATTTTAGATCTGTGGATACTCAGATCATGGCTGCATGTATTTTAGATCTGTGGACACTCAGATCATGGCTGGATGTATTTTAGTTCTATGGACATTTGAATAATGGCTGCATGTATTTTAGATCTGTGGACACTTGAATAATGGCTGCATGTATTTTAGTTCTATGGACACTTGAATAATGGCTGGAAGTATTTTACATCTGTGGACACTCTAATAATGGCTGCATGTATTTTAGTTCTGTGGATACTCAGATCATGGCTGGATGTATTTTAGATCTGTGGACATTTGAATAATGGCTGCATGTATTTTAGTTCTGTGGACACTCAGATCATGGCTGGATGTATTTTAGTTCTGTGGACACTCAGATCATGGCTGCATGTATTTTAGATCTGTGGATACTCAGATCATGGCTGGATGTATTTTAGTTCTATGGACATTTGAATAATGGCTGCATGTATTTTAGATCTGTGGATACTCAGATCATGGCTGGATGTATTTTAGTTCTATGGACATTTGAATAATGGCTGCATGTATTTTAGATCTGTGGACACTTGAATAATGGCTGCATGTATTTTATTTCTATGGACACTTGAATAATGGCTGGAAGTATTTTACATCTGTGGACACTTGAATAATGGCTGCATGTATTTTAGATCTGTGGACACTTGAATAATGGCTGCATGTATTTTAGTTCTGTGGATACTCAGATCATGGCTGGATGTATTTTAGATCTGTGGACATTTGAATAATGGCTGCATGTATTTTAGTTCTGTGGACACTCAGATCATGGCTGGATGTATTTTAGTTCTGTGGACACTCAGATCATGGCTGCATGTATTTTAGATCTGTGGACACTCAAATAATGGCTACATGTATGTTAGATCTGTGGATACTCAGATCATGGCTGCATGTATTTTAGTTCTATGGACACTTGAATAATGGCTGCATGTATTTTAGTTCTATGGACACTCAAATAATGGCTGCATGTATTTTAGTTCTATGGACACTTGAATAATGGCTGCATGTATTTTAGATTTGTGGACACTCAAATAATGGCTACATGTATTTTAGATCTGTGAATACTCAGATCATGGCTGCATGTATTTTAGGTCTATGGACACTTGAATAATGGCTGCATGTATTTTTGTTCTATGGACACTTGAATAATGCCTGCATGTATTTTAGTTCTATGGACACTTGAATAATGGCTGCAAGTATTTTAGATCTGTGGACACTCAAATAATGGCTGCATGTATTGTAGATCTGTGGATACTCAGATCATGGCTGCATGTATTTTAGTTCTATGGACACTTGAATAATGGCTGCATGTATTTTAGTTCTATGGACACTTGAATAATGGCTGCATGTATTTTAGTTCTATGGACACTTGAATAATGGCTGCATGTATTTTAGATCTGTGGACACTTGAATAATGGCTGCATGTATTTTAGATCTGTGGACACTCAAATAATGGCTAAATGTATTTTAGATCTGTGGATACTCAGATCATGGCTGCATGTATTTTAGTTCTATGGACACTTGAATAATGGCTGCATGTATTTTAGTTCTATGGACACTTGAATAATGGCTGCATGTATTTTAGTTCAATGGACACTTGAATAATGGCTGCATGTATTTTAGTTCTATGGACACTTGAATAATGGCTGCATGTATTTTAGTTCTATGGACACTTGAATAATGGCTGCATGTATTTTAGATCTGTGGACACTCAAATAATGGCTACATGTATTTTAGATCTGTGGACACTCAGATCATGGCTGCATGTATTTTAGTTCTATGGACACTTGAATAATGGCTGCATGTATTTTAGTTCTATGGACACTTGAATAATGGTTGCATGTATTTTAGTTCCATGGACACTTGAATAATGGCTGCATGTATTTTAGATCTGTGGACACTCAAATAATGGCTGCATGTATTTTAGATCTGTGGACACTCAAATAATGGCTACATGTATTTTAGTTCTATGGACACTTGAATAATGGCTGCATGTATTTTAGATCTGTGGACACTTGAATAATGGCTGCATGTATTTTAGATCTGGGGACACTTGAATAATGGTTGCATGTATTTTAGATCTGTGGACACTCAAATAATGGCTACATGTATTTTAGATCTGTGAATACTCAGATCATGGCTGCATGTATTTTAGTTCTATGGACACTTGAATAATGGCTGCATGTATTTTAGTTCTATGGACACTTGAATAATGGCTGCATGTATTTTAGTTCTATGGACACTTGAATAATGGCTGCATGTATTTTAGATCTGTGGACACTCAAATAATGGCTACATGTATTTTAGATCTGTGGATACTCAGATCATGGCTGCATGTATTTTAGTTCTATGGACACTTGAATAATGGCTGCATGTATTTTAGTTCTATGGACACTTGAATAATGGCTGCATGTATTTTAGATCTGTGGACACTCAAATAATGGCTGCATGTATTTTAGATCTGTGGACACTCAAATAATGGCTACATGTATTTTAGATCTGTGGATACTCAGATCATGGCTGCATGTATTTTAGTTCTATGGACACTTGAATAATGGCTGCATGTATTTTAGTTCTATGGACACTCAAATAATGGCTGCATGTATTTTAGTTCTATGGACACTTGAATAATGGCTGCATGTATTTTAGTTCTGTGGATACTCAGATCATGGCTGGATGTATTTTAGTTCTATGGACATTTGAATAATGGCTGCATGTATTTTAGATCTGTGGACACTTGAATAATGGCTGCATGTATTTTAGTTCTATGGACACTTGAATAATGGCTGGAAGTATTTTACATCTGTGGACACTCTAATAATGGCTGCATGTATTTTAGTTCTGTGGATACTCAGATCATGGCTGGATGTATTTTAGATCTGTGGACATTTGAATAATGGCTGCATGTATTTTAGTTCTGTGGACACTCAGATCATGGCTGGATGTATTTTAGTTCTGTGGACACTCAGATCATGGCTGCATGTATTTTAGATCTGTGGACACTCAAATAATGGCTACATGTATTTTAGATCTGTGGATACTCAGATCATGGCTGCATGTATTTTAGTTCTATGGACACTTGAATAATGGCTGCATGTATTTTAGTTCTATGGACACTCAAATAATGGCTGCATGTATTTTAGTTCTATGGACACTTGAATAATGGCTGCATGTATTTTAGATCTGGGGACACTTGAATAATGGTTGCATGTATTTTAGATCTGTGGACACTCAAATAATGGCTACATGTATTTTAGATCTGTGAATACTCAGATCATGGCTGCATGTATTTTAGTTCTATGGACACTTGAATAATGGCTGCATGTATTTTAGTTCTATGGACACTTGAATAATGGCTGCATGTATTTTAGTTCTATGGACACTTGAATAATGGCTGCATGTATTTTAGATCTGTGGACACTCAAATAATGGCTACATGTATTTTAGATCTGTGGATACTCAGATCATGGCTGCATGTATTTTAGTTCTATGGACACTTGAATAATGGCTGCATGTATTTTAGTTCTATGGACACTTGAATAATGGCTGCATGTATTTTAGATCTGTGGACACTCAAATAATGGCTGCATGTATTTTAGATCTGTGGACACTCAAATAATGGCTACATGTATTTTAGATCTGTGGATACTCAGATCATGGCTGCATGTATTTTAGTTCTATGGACACTTGAATAATGGCTGCATGTATTTTAGTTCTATGGACACTCAAATAATGGCTGCATGTATTTTAGTTCTATGGACACTTGAATAATTGCTGCATGTATTTTAGTTCTGTGGATACTCAGATCATGGCTGGATGTATTTTAGTTCTATGGACATTTGAATAATGGCTGCATGTATTTTAGATCTGTGGACACTTGAATAATGGCTGCATGTATTTTAGTTCTATGGACACTTGAATAATGGCTGGAAGTATTTTACATCTGTGGACACTCTAATAATGGCTGCATGTATTTTAGTTCTGTGGATACTCAGATCATGGCTGGATGTATTTTAGATCTGTGGACATTTGAATAATGGCTGCATGTATTTTAGTTCTGTGGACACTCAGATCATGGCTGGATGTATTTTAGTTCTGTGGACACTCAGATCATGGCTGCATGTATTTTAGATCTGTGGACACTCAAATAATGGCTACATGTATTTTAGATCTGTGAATACTCAGATCATGGCTGCATGTATTTTAGTTCTATGGACACTTGAATAATGGCTGCATGTATTTTAGTTCTATGGACACTCAAATAATGGCTGCATGTATTTTAGTTCTATGGACACTTGAATATTGGCTGCATGTATTTTAGATCTGTGGACACTCAAATAATGGCTGCATGTATTTTAGTTCTGTGGATACTCAGATCATGGCTGCATGTATTTTAGTTCTATGGACACTTGAATAATGGCTGCATGTATTTTAGTTCTATGGACACTCAAATAATGGCTGCATGTATTTTAGTTCTATGGACACTTGAATATTGGCTGCATGTATTTTAGATCTGTGGACACTCAAATAATGGCTGCATGTATTTTAGTTCTGTGGATACTCAGATCATGGCTGCATGTATTTTAGTTCTATGGACACTTGAATAATGGCTGCATGTATTTTAGTTCTATGGACACTTGAATAATGCCTGCATGTATTTTAGTTCTGTGGACACTCAGATCATGGCTGGATGTATTTTAGATCTGTGGACACTTGAATAATGGCTGCATGTATTTTAGTTCTATGGACACTTGAATAATGGCTGCATGTATTTTAGTTCTATGGACACTTGAATAATGCCTGCATGTATTTTAGTTCTGTGGACACTCAGATCATGGCTAGATGTATTTTAGATCTGTGGACACTTGAATAATGGCTGCATGTATTTTAGTTCTATGGACACTTGAATAATGCCTGCATGTATTTTAGTTCTGTGGACACTCAGATCATGGCTGCATGTATTTTAGTTCTATGGACACTTGAATAATGGCTGCATGTATTTTAGTTCTATGGACACTTGAATAATGCCTGCATGTATTTTAGTTCTGTGGACACTCAGATCATGGCTGGATGTTTTTTAGTTCTGTGGACACTCAGATCATGGCTGGATGTTTTTTAGTTCTGTGGACACTCAGATCATGGCTGCATGTATTTTAGTTCTATGGACATTTGAATAATGGCTGCATGTATTTTAGATCTTTGGACACTCAGATCATGGCTGGATGTATTTTAGATCTGTGGACACTTGAATAATGGCTGCATGTATTTTAGTTCTATGGACACTTGAATAATGGCTGCATGTATTTTAGATCTGTGGACACTCAGATAATGGCTGGATGTATTTTAGATCTGTGGACACTTGAATAATGGCTGCATGTATTTTAGTTCTGTGGATACTCAGATCATGGCTGCATGTATTTTAGATCTGTGGACACTTGAATAATGGCTACATGTATTCTAGATCTGTGGACACTTGAATAATGGCTGCATGTATTTTAGTTCTGTGGATACTCAGATCATGGCTGGATGTATTTTAGATGTGTGGACACTTGAATAATGGCTACATGTATTTTAGATCTGTGGACAGTCGTGCCTGCATGTATTTTACATCTGTGGACACTTGAATAATGGCTGCATGTATTTTAGTTCTGTGGACACTCAGATCATGGCTGGATGTATTTTAGTTCTATGGACACTCGAATAATGGCTACATGTATTTTAGATCTGTGGACACTCAAATAATGGCTACATGTATTTTAGATCTGTGGACAGTCGAATCGTGCCTGCATGTATTTTACATCTGTGGACACTCGAATAATGGCTGCATGTATTTTAATTCTGTGGATACTCAGATCATGGCTGGATGTTTTTTAGTTCTATGGACACTTGAATAATGGCTGCATGTATTTAAGTTCTATGGACACTTGAATAATGCCTGCATGTATTTTAGTTCTGTGGACACTCAGATCATGGCTGGATCTATTTTAGTTCTATGGACACTTGAATAATGGCTGCATGTATTTTAGTTCTATGGACACTTGAATAATGCCTGCATGTTTTTTAGTTCTGTGGACACTCAGATCATGGCTGCATGTCTTTTAGTTCTATGGACATTTGAATAATGGCTGCATGTATTTTAGATCTGTGGACACTCAGATCATGGCTGGATGTATTTTAGATCTGTGGACACTTGAATAATGGCTGCATGTATTTTAGTTCTATGGACACTTGAATAATGGCTGCATGTATTTTAGATCTGTGGACACTCAGATCATGGCTGGATGTATTTTAGATCTGTGGACACTTGAATAATGGCTGCATGTATTTTAGTTCTGTGGATACTCAGATCATGGCTGCATGTATTTTAGATCTGTGGACACTTGAATAATGGCTACATGTATTTTAGATCTGTGGACACTTGAATAATGGCTGCATGTATTTTAGTTCTGTGGATACTCAGATCATGGCTGCATGTATTTTAGATCTATGGACACTTGAATAATGGCTGCATGTATTTTAGATCTGTGGACACTTGAATAATGGCTACATGTATTTTAGATCTGTGGACAGTCGTGCCTGCATGTATTTTACATCTGTGGACACTTGAATAATGGCTGCATGTATTTTAGTTCTGTGGACACTCAGATCATGGCTGGATGTATTTTAGTTCTATGGACACTCGAATAATGGCTGCATGTATTTTAGATCTGTGGACACTCAAATAATGGCTACATGTATTTTAGATCTGTGGACAGTCGAATCGTGCCTGCATGTATTTTACATCTGTGGACACTCGAATAATGGCTGCATGTATTTTAGTTCTGTGGATACTCAGATCATGGCTGGATGTTTTTTAGTTCTATGGACACTTGAATAATGGCTGCATGTATTTAAGTTCTATGGACACTTGAATAATGCCTGCATGTATTTTAGTTCTGTGGACACTCAGATCATGGCTGGATGTATTTTAGTTCTATGGACACTTGAATAATGGCTGCATGTATTTTAGTTCTATGGACACTTGAATAATGCCTGCATGTATTTTAGTTCTGTGGACACTCAGATCATGGCTGGATGTTTTTTAGTTCTGTGGACACTCAGATCATGGCTGGATGTTTTTTAGTTCTGTGGACACTCAGATCATGGCTGCATGTATTTTAGTTCTATGGACATTTGAATAATGGCTGCATGTATTTTAGATCTGTGGACACTCAGATCATGGCTGGATGTATTTTAGATCTGTGGACACTTGAATAATGGCTGCATGTATTTTAGTTCTATGGACACTTGAATAATGGCTGCATGTATTTTAGATCTGTGGACACTCAGATCATGACTGGATGTATTTTAGATCTGTGGACACTTGAATAATGGCTGCATGTATTTAGTTCTGTGGATACTCAGATCATGGCTGCATGTATTTTAGATCTGTGGACACTTGAATAATGGCTACATGTATTTTAGATCTGTGGACACTTGAATAATGGCTGCATGTATTTTAGTTCTGTGGATACTCAGATCATGGCTGCATGTATTTTAGATCTATGGACACTTGAATAATGGCTGCATGTATTTTAGATCTGTGGACACTTGAATAATGGCTACATGTATTTTAGATCTGTGGACAGTCGTGCCTGCATGTATTTTACATCTGTGGACACTTGAATAATGGCTGCATGTATTTTAGTTCTGTGGACACTCAGATCATGGCTGGATGTATTTTAGTTCTATTGACACTCGAATAATGGCTGCATGTATTTTAGATCTGTGGACACTCAAATAATGGCTACATGTATTTTAGATCTGTGGACAGTCGAATCGTGCCTGCATGTATTTTACATCTGTTGACACTCGAATAATGGCTGCATGTATTTTAGTTCTGTGGATACTCAGATCATGGCTGGATGTTTTTTTTAGTTCTATGGACACTTGAATAATGGCTGCATGTATTTAAGTTCTATGGACACTTGAATAATGCCTGCATGTATTTTAGTTCTATGGACACTTGAATAATGGCTGCATGTATTTTAGTTCTATGGACACTTGAATAATGCCTGCATGTATTTTAGTTCTGTGGACACTCAGATCATGGCTGGATGTTTTTTAGTTCTGTGGACACTCAGATCATGGCTGGATGTTTTTTAGTTCTGTGGACACTCAGATCATGGCTGCATGTATTTTAGTTCTATGGACATTTGAATAATGGCTGCATGTATTTTAGATCTGTGGACACTCAGATCATGACTGGATGTATTTTAGATCTGTGGACACTTGAATAATGGCTGCATGTATTTTAGTTCTATGGACACTTGAATAATGGCTGCATGTATTTTAGATCTGTGGACACTCAGATCATGGCTGGATGTATTTTAGATCTGTGGACACTTGAATAATGGCTGCATGTATTTTAGTTCTGTGGATACTCAGATCATGGCTGCATGTATTTTAGATCTGTGGACACTTGAATAATGGCTACATGTATTTTAGATCTGTGGACACTTGAATAATGGCTGCATGTATTTTAGTTCTGTGGATACTCAGATCATGGCTGCATGTATTTTAGATCTATGGACACTTGAATAATGGCTGCATGTATTTTAGATCTGTGGACACTTGAATAATGGCTACATGTATTTTAGATCTGTGGATACTCAGATCATGGCTGCATGTATTTTAGATCTGTGGACACTTGAATAATGGCTGCATGTATTTAGTTCTGTGGATACTCAGATCATGGCTGCATGTATTTTAGATCTGTGGACACTTGAATAATGGCTACATGTATTTTAGATCTGTGGACACTTGAATAATGGCTGCATGTATTTTAGTTCTGTGGATACTCAGATCATGGCTGCATGTATTTTAGATCTATGGACACTTGAATAATGGCTGCATGTATTTTAGATCTGTGGACACTTGAATAATGGCTACATGTATTTTAGATCTGTGGACAGTCGTGCCTGCATGTATTTTACATCTGTGGACACTTGAATAATGGCTGCATGTATTTTAGTTCTGTGGACACTCAGATCATGGCTGGATGTATTTTAGTTCTATTGACACTCGAATAATGGCTGCATGTATTTTAGATCTGTGGACACTCAAATAATGGCTACATGTATTTTAGATCTGTGGACAGTCGAATCGTGCCTGCATGTATTTTACATCTGTTGACACTCGAATAATGGCTGCATGTATTTTAGTTCTGTGGATACTCAGATCATGGCTGGATGTTTTTTTTAGTTCTATGGACACTTGAATAATGGCTGCATGTATTTAAGTTCTATGGACACTTGAATAATGCCTGCATGTATTTTAGTTCTATGGACACTTGAATAATGGCTGCATGTATTTTAGTTCTATGGACACTTGAATAATGCCTGCATGTATTTTAGTTCTGTGGACACTCAGATCATGGCTGGATGTTTTTTAGTTCTGTGGACACTCAGATCATGGCTGGATGTTTTTTAGTTCTGTGGACACTCAGATCATGGCTGCATGTATTTTAGTTCTATGGACATTTGAATAATGGCTGCATGTATTTTAGATCTGTGGACACTCAGATCATGACTGGATGTATTTTAGATCTGTGGACACTTGAATAATGGCTGCATGTATTTTAGTTCTATGGACACTTGAATAATGGCTGCATGTATTTTAGATCTGTGGACACTCAGATCATGGCTGGATGTATTTTAGATCTGTGGACACTTGAATAATGGCTGCATGTATTTTAGTTCTGTGGATACTCAGATCATGGCTGCATGTATTTTAGATCTGTGGACACTTGAATAATGGCTACATGTATTTTAGATCTGTGGACACTTGAATAATGGCTGCATGTATTTTAGTTCTGTGGATACTCAGATCATGGCTGCATGTATTTTAGTTCTATGGACACTTGAATAATGGCTGCATGTATTTTAGATCTGTGGACACTTGAATAATGGCTACATGTATTTTAGATCTGTGGACAGTCGTGCCTGCATGTATTTTACATCTGTGGACACTTGAATAATGGCTGCATGTATTTTAGTTCTGTGGACACTCAGATCATGGCTGGATGTATTTTAGTTCTATTGACACTCGAATAATGGCTGCATGTATTTTAGATCTGTGGACACTCAAATAATGGCTACATGTATTTTAGATCTGTGGACAGTCGAATCGTGCCTGCATGTATTTTACATCTGTTGACACTCGAATAATGGCTGCATGTATTTTAGTTCTGTGGATACTCAGATCATGGCTGGATGTTTTTTTTAGTTCTATGGACACTTGAATAATGGCTGCATGTATTTAAGTTCTATGGACACTTGAATAATGCCTGCATGTATTTTAGTTCTATGGACACTTGAATAATGGCTGCATGTATTTTAGTTCTATGGACACTTGAATAATGCCTGCATGTATTTTAGTTCTGTGGACACTCAGATCATGGCTGGATGTATTTTAGTTCTGTGGACACTCAGATCATGGCTGGATGTTTTTTAGTTCTGTGGACACTCAGATCATGGCTGCATGTATTTTAGTTCTATGGACATTTGAATAATGGCTGCATGTATTTTAGATCTGTGGACACTCAGATCATGACTGGATGTATTTTAGATCTGTGGACACTTGAATAATGGCTGCATGTATTTTAGTTCTATGGACACTTGAATAATGGCTGCATGTATTTTAGATCTGTGGACACTCAGATCATGGCTGGATGTATTTTAGATCTGTGGACACTTGAATAATGGCTGCATGTATTTTAGTTCTGTGGATACTCAGATCATGGCTGCATGTATTTTAGATCTGTGGACACTTGAATAATGGCTACATGTATTTTAGATCTGTGGACACTTGAATAATGGCTGCATGTATTTTAGTTCTGTGGATACTCAGATCATGGCTGCATGTATTTTAGATCTATGGACACTTGAATAATGGCTGCATGTATTTTAGATCTGTTGACACTTGAATAATGGCTACATGTATTTTAGATCTGTGGACAGTCGTGCCTGCATGTATTTTACATCTGTGGACACTTGAATAATGGCTGCATGTATTTTAGTTCTGTGGACACTCAGATCATGGCTGGATGTATTTTAGTTCTGTGGACACTCAGATCATGGCTGCATGTATTTTAGATCTGTGGACACTCAAATAATTGCTACATGTATTTTAGATCTGTGGACACATAAATAATGTCTGCATGTATTTAGTTCTGTCGACACTCGAATTCTGCCTCCTTGTATTTTAGATATTTGGACACTCGAATCCTGCCTGCATGCATTTTAGTTCTGTGGACAAACGAATAATGACTACGTGAATTTCAAATCTGTCGACACTCGAATCCTGCCTGAAAGTGTTTTAGATCTGTGGACACTTGAATAATGTCTGCATGTATTTACTTCTGTCGACACTCGAATTCTGCCTCCATGTAATTTAGATCTGTGGACACTCAAATCCTGCCTGCATGTATTTTAGTTCTGTGGATACTCAGATCATGGCTGGATGTATTTTAGATCTGTGGACACTTGAATAATGGCTGCATGTATTTTAGATCTGTGGACACTCAGATCATGGCTACATGTATTTTAGATCTGTGGACACTTGAATAATGGCTGCATGTATTATAGTTCTGTGGACAATTGAATCGTTCCTGCATGTGTTTTAGATCTGTGGACACTTGAATAATGGCTGCATGTATTTAAGTTCTGTGGACAATTGAATCGTTCCTGCATGTGTTTTAGATCTGTGGACACTCAGATCATGGCTGCATGTATTTTAGTTCTATGGACACTTGAATAATGGCTGCATGTATTTTAGATCTGTGGACACTCAAATAATGGCTACATGTATTTTAGATCTGTGGACAGTCGAATCGTGCCTGCATGTATTTTACATCTGTGGACACTCGAATAATGGCTACATGCATTTTAGATCTGTTGACACTCTAATCCTGCCTGCATGTATTTTAGTTCTAGGGCAATTGAATAATGGCTACGTGTTTTTTAAATCTGTGGACACTCAAATCCTGCCTGAATGTGTTTTAGATCTGTGGACACTTGAATAATGTCTGCATGTATTTAGTTCTGTCGACACTCGAATTCTGCCTGCATGTATTTTCGTTCTGTGGACACTTGAATAATGCCTGCATGTATTTTAGTTCTGTGGATACTCAGATCATGGCTGCATGTATTTTAGATCTGTGGACACTTGAATAATGCCTGCATGTATTTAGTTCTGTCGACACTCGAATTCTGCCTGCATGTATTTTAGTTCTGTGGACACTTGAATAATGCCTGCATGTATTTTAGTTCTGTGGATACTCAGATCATGGCTGCATGTATTTTAGTTCTGTGGACACTTGAATAATGCCTGCATGTATTTTAGTTCTGTGGATACTCAGATCATGGCTGGATGTATTTTAGTTCTGTGGACACTTGAATAATGCCTGCATGTATTTTAGTTCTGTGGATACTCAGATCATGGCTGCATGTATTTTAGATCTGTGGACACTTGAATAATGGCTGCATGTATTATAGTTCTGTGGACAATTGAATCGTTCCTGCATGTGTTTTAGATCTGTGGACACTCAGATCATGGCTGCATGTATTTTAGATCTGTGAACAAACGAATAATGACTACGTGTATTTTAAATCTGTCGACACTCGAATCCTGTCTGAAAGTGTTTTAGATCTGTGGACACTTGAATAATGTCTGCATGTATTTACTTCTGTCGACACTCGAATTCTGCCTCCATGTAATTTAGATCTGTGGACACTCAAATAATGGCTACATGTATTTTAGATCTGTGGACACTCAAATAATGGCTACATGTATTTTAGATCTGTGGACAGTCGAATCGTGCCTGCATGTATTTTACATCTGTGGACACTCGAATAATGGCTACATGCATTTTAGATCTGTGGACACTCTAATCCTGCCTGCATGTATTTTAGTTCTAGGGCAATTGAATAATGGCTACGTGTTTTTTTAAATCTGTGGACACTCAAATCCTGCCTGAATGTGTTTTAGATCTGTGGACACTTGAATAATGTCTGCATGTATTTAGTTCTGTCGACACTCGAATTCTGCCTGCATCTATTTTAGTTCTGTGGACACTTGAATAATGCCTGCATGTATTTTAGTTCTGTGGATACTCAGATCATGGCTGCATGTATTTTAGATCTGTGGACACTTGAATAATGGCTGCATGTATTATAGTTCTGTGGACAATTGAATCGTTCCTGCATGTGTTTTAGATCTGTGGACACTCAGATCATGGCTGTATGTATTTTAGTTCTATGGACATTTGAATAATGGCTGCATGTATTTTAGTTCTGTGGATACTCAGATCATGGCTGGATGTAATTTAGTTCTATGGACACTTGAATAATGGCTGCATGTATTTTAGATCTGTGGACACTCAAATAATGGCTACATCTATTTTAGATCTGTGGACATTTGAATAATGGCTGCATGTATTTTAGTTCTGTGGACACTCAGATCATGGCTGCATGTATTTTAGATCTGTGGATACTCAGATCATGGCTGGATGTATTTTAGTTCTATGGACATTTGAATAATGGCTGCATGTATTTTAGATCTGTGGATACTCAGATCATGGCTGGATGTATTTTAGTTCTATGGACATTTGAATAATGGCTGCATGTATTTTAGATCTGTGGACACTTGAATAATGGCTGCATGTATTTTAGTTCTGTGGATACTAAGATCATGGCTGGATGTATTTTAGATCTGTGGACATTTGAATAATGGCTGCATGTATTTTAGTTCTGTGGACACTCAGATCATGGCTGCATGTATTTTAGATCTGTGGACACTCAAATAATGGCTACATGTATTTTAGATCTGTGGATACTCAGATCATGGCTGCATGTATTTTAGTTCTATGGACACTTGAATAATGGCTGCATGTATTTTAGATCTGTGGACACTCAAATAATGTCTACATGTATTTTAGATCTGTGGACAGTCGAATCCTGCCTACATGTATTTTAGATCTGTGGACACTCGAATCCTGGCTGCATGTATTTTAGATCTGTGGACACTTGAATAATGGCTGCATGTATTTAAGTTCTGTGGACAATTGAATCGTTCCTGCATGTGTTTTAGATCTGTGGACACTCAGATCATGGCTGCATGTATTTTAGATCTGTGGACAGTCGAATCCTGCCTACATGTATTTTAGATCTGTGGACACTCGAATCCTGGCTGCATGTATTTTAGATCTGTGGACACTTGAATAATGGCTGCATGTATTTAAGTTCTGTGGACAATTGAATCGTTCCTGCATGTGTTTTAGATCTGTGGACACTCAGATAATGGCTGCATGTATTTTAGATCTGTGGACAAACGAATAATGACTACGTGTATTTTAAATCTGTCGACACTCGAATCCTGCCTGAAAGTGTTTTAGATCTGTGGACACTTGAATAATGTCTGCATGTATTTACTTCTGTCGACACTCGAATTCTGCCTCCATGTAATTTAGATCTGTGGACACTCAAATAATGGCTACATGTATTTTAGATCTGTGGACATTTGAATAATGGCTGCATGTATTTTAGATCTGTGGATACTCAGATCATGGCTGGATGTATTTTAGTTCTATGGACATTTGAATAATGGCTGCATGTATTTTAGATCTGTGGATACTCAGATCATGGCTGGATGTATTTTAGTTCTATGGACATTTGAATAATGGCTGCATGTATTTTAGATCTGTGGACACTTGAATAATGGCTGCATGTATTTTATTTCTATGGACACTTGAATAATGGCTGGAAGTATTTTACATCTGTGGACACTTGAATAATGGCTGCATGTATTTTAGGTCTGTGGACACTTGAATAATGGCTGCATGTATTTTAGTTCTGTGGATACTCAGATCATGGCTGGATGTATTTTAGATCTGTGGACATTTGAATAATGGCTGCATGTATTTTAGTTCTGTGGACACTCAGATCATGGCTGCATGTATTTTAGATCTGTGGACACTCAAATAATGGCTACATGTATTTTAGATCTGTGGATACTCAGATCATGGCTGCATGTATTTTAGTTCTATGGACACTTGAATAATGGCTGCATGTATTTTAGATCTGTGGACACTCAAATAATGGCTGCATGTATTTTAGATCTGTGGACAGTCGAATCCTGCCTACATGTATTTTAGATCTGTGGACACTCGAATCCTGGCTGCATGTATTTTAGATCTGTGGACACTTGAATAATGGCTGCATGTATTTAAGTTCTGTGGACAATTGAATCGTTCCTGCATGTGTTTTAGATCTGTGGACACTCAGATCATGGCTGCATGTATTTTAGATCTGTGGACAAACGAATAATGACTACGTGTATTTTAAATCTGTCGACACTCGAATCCTGCCTGAAAGTGTTTTAGATCTGTGGACACTTGAATAATGTCTGCATGTATTTACTTCTGTCGACACTCGAATTCTGCCTCCATGTAATTTAGATCTGTGGACACTCAAATAATGGCTACATGTATTTTAGATCTGTGGACATTTGAATAATGGCTGCATGTATTTTAGTTCTGTGGACACTCAGATCATGGCTGCATGTATTTTAGTTCTGTGGACACTCAGATCATGGCTGCATGTATTTTAGATCTGTGGATACTCAGATCATGGCTGGATGTATTTTAGTTCTATGGACATTTGAATAATGGCTGCATGTATTTTAGATCTGTGGACACTTGAATAATGGCTGCATGTATTTTATTTCTATGGACACTTGAATAATGGCTGGAAGTATTTTACATCTGTGGACACTTGAATAATGGCTGCATGTATTTTAGATCTGTGGACACTTGAATAATGGCTGCATGTATTTTAGTTCTGTGGACACTCAGATCATGGCTGCATGTATTTTAGATCTGTGGACATTTGAATAATGGCTGCATGTATTTTAGTTCTGTGGACACTCAGATCATGGCTGCATGTATTTTAGATCTGTGGACACTCAAATAATGGCTACATGTATTTTAGATCTGTGGATACTCAGATCATGGCTGCATGTATTTTAGTTCTATGGACACTTGAATAATGGCTGCATGTATTTTAGATCTGTGGACACTCAAATAATGGCTACATGTATTTTAGATCTGTGGACAGTCGAATCCTGCCTACATGTATTTTAGATCTGTGGACACTCGAATCCTGGCTGCATGTATTTTAGATCTGTGGACACTTGAATAATGGCTGCATGTATTTAAGTTCTGTGGACAATTGAATCGTTCCTGCATGTGTTTTAGATCTGTGGACACTCAGATCATGGCTGCATGTATTTTAGATCTGTGGACAGTCGAATCCTGCCTACATGTATTTTAGATCTGTGGACACTCGAATCCTGGCTGCATGTATTTTAGATCTGTGGACACTTGAATAATGGCTGCATGTATTTAAGTTCTGTGGACAATTGAATCGTTCCTGCATGTGTTTTAGATCTGTGGACACTCAGATAATGGCTGCATGTATTTTAGATCTGTGGACAAACGAATAATGACTACGTGTATTTTAAATCTGTCGACACTCGAATCCTGCCTGAAAGTGTTTTAGATCTGTGGACACTTGAATAATGTCTGCATGTATTTACTTCTGTCGACACTCGAATTCTGCCTCCATGTAATTTAGATCTGTGGACACTCAAATAATGGCTACATGTATTTTAGATCTGTGGACATTTGAATAATGGCTGCATGTATTTTAGTTCTGTGGACACTCAGATCATGGCTGCATGTATTTTAGATCTGTGGATACTCAGATCATGGCTGGATGTATTTTAGTTCTATGGACATTTGAATAATGGCTGCATGTATTTTAGATCTGTGGATACTCAGATCATGGCTGGATGTATTTTAGTTCTATGGACATTTGAATAATGGCTGCATGTATTTTAGATCTGTGGACACTTGAATAATGGCTGCATGTATTTTATTTCTATGGACACTTGAATAATGGCTGGAAGTATTTTACATCTGTGGACACTTGAATAATGGCTGCATGTATTTTAGATCTGTGGCCACTTGAATAATGGCTGCATGTATTTTAGTTCTGTGGATACTCAGATCATGGCTGGATGTATTTTAGATCTGTGGACATTTGAATAATGGCTGCATGTATTTTAGTTCTGTGGACACTCAGATCATGGCTGCATGTATTTTAGATCTGTGGACACTCAAATAATGGCTACATGTATTTTAGATCTGTGGATACTCAGATCATGGCTGCATGTATTTTAGTTCTATGGACACTTGAATAATGGCTGCATGTATTTTAGATCTGTGGACACTCAAATAATGGCTACATGTATTTTAGATCTGTGGACAGTCGAATCCTGCCTACATGTATTTTAGATCTGTGGACACTCGAATCATGGCTGCATGTATTTTAGATCTGTGGACACTTGAATAATGGCTGCATGTATTTAAGTTCTGTGGACAATTGAATCGTTCCTGCATGTGTTTTAGATCTGTGGACACTCAGATCATGGCTGCATGTATTTTAGATCTGTGGACAAACGAATAATGACTACGTGTATTTTAAATCTGTCGACACTCGAATCCTGCCTGAAAGTGTTTTAGATCTGTGGACACTTGAATAATGTCTGCATGTATTTACTTCTGTCGACACTCGAATTCTGCCTCCATGTAATTTAGATCTGTGGACACTCAAATAATGGCTACATGTATTTTAGATCTGTGGACATTTGAATAATGGCTGCATGTATTTTAGTTCTGTGGACACTCAGATCATGGCTGCATGTATTTTAGTTCTGTGGACACTCAGATCATGGCTGCATGTATTTTAGATCTGTGGATACTCAGATCATGGCTGGATGTATTTTAGTTCTATGGACATTTGAATAATGGCTGCATGTATTTTAGATCTGTGGATACTCAGATCATGGCTGGATGTATTTTAGTTCTATGGACATTTGAATAATGGCTGCATGTATTTTAGATCTGTGGACACTTGAATAACGGCTGCATGTATTTTATTTCTATGGACACTTGAATAATGGCTGGAAGTATTTTACATCTGTGGACACTTGAATAATGGCTGCATGTATTTTAGATCTGTGGACACTTGAATAATGGCTGCATGTATTTTAGTTCTGTGGATACTCAGATCATGGCTGGATGTATTTTAGATCTGTGGACATTTGAATAATGGCTGCATGTATTTTAGTTCTGTGGACACTCAGATCATGGCTGCATGTATTTTAGATCTGTGGACACTCAAATAATGGCTACATGTATTTTAGATCTGTGGATACTCAGATCATGGCTGCATGTATTTTAGTTCTATGGACACTTGAATAATGGCTGCATGTATTTTAGTTCTATGGACACTCAAATAATGGCTGCATGTATTTTAGTTCTATGGACACTTGAATAATGGCTGCATGTATTTTAGATCTGTGGACACTCAAATAATGGCTGCATGTATTTTAGTTCTGTGGATACTCTGATCATGGCTGCATGTATTTTAGTTTTATGGACACTTGAATAATGGCTGCATGTATTTTAGTTCTATGGACACTTGAATAATGCCTGCATGTATTTTAGTTCTGTGGACACTCAGATCATGGCTGGATGTATTTTAGATCTGTGGACACTTGAATAATGGCTGCATGTATTTTAGTTCTATGGACACTTGAATAATGGCTGCATGTATTTTAGTTCTATGGACACTTGAATAATGCCTGCATGTATTTTAGTTCTGTGGACACTCAGATCATGGCTGGATGTATTTTAGATCTGTGGACACTTGAATAATGGCTGCATGTATTTTAGTTCTATGGACACTTGAATAATGCCTGCATGTATTTTAGTTCTGTGGACACTCAGATCATGGCTGGATGTATTTTAGATCTGTGGACACTTGAATAATGGCTGCATGTATTTTAGTTCTATGGACACTTGAATAATGCCTGCATGTATTTTAGTTCTGTGGACACTCAGATCATGGCTTGATGTATTTTAGTTCTATGGACACTTGAATAATGGCTGCATGTATTTTAGTTCTATGGACACTTGAATAATGCCTGCATGTATTTTAGTTCTGTGGACACTCAGATCATGGCTGAATGTTTTTTAGTTCTGTGGACACTCAGATCATGGCTGGATGTTTTTTAGTTCTGTGGACACTCAGATCATGGCTGCATGTATTTTAGTTCTATGGACATTTGAATAATGGCTGCATGTATTTTAGATCTTTGGACACTCAGATCATGGCTGGATGTATTTTAGATCTGTGGACACTTGAATAATGGCTGCATGTATTTTAGTTCTATGGACACTTGAATAATGGCTGCATGTATTTTAGATCTGTGGACACTCAGATCATGGCTGGATGTATTTTAGATCTGTGGACACTTGAATAATGGCTGCATGTATTTTAGTTCTGTGGATACTCAGATCATGGCTGCATGTATTTTAGATCTGTGGACACTTGAATAATGGCTACATGTATTCTAGATCTGTGGACACTTGAATAATGGCTGCATGTATTTTAGTTCTGTGTATACTCAGATCATGGCTGCATGTATTTTAGATCTGTGGACACTTGAATAATGGCTACATGTATTTTAGATCTGTGGACAGTCGTGCCTGCATGTATTTTACATCTGTGGACACTTGAATAATGGCTGCATGTATTTTAGTTCTGTGGACACTCAGATCATGGCTGGATGTATTTTAGTTCTATGGACACTCGAATAATGGCTGCATGTATTTTAGATCTGTGGACACTCAAATAATGGCTACATGTATTTTAGATCTGTGGACAGTCGAATCGTGCCTGCATGTATTTTACATCTGTGGACACTCGAATAATGGCTGCATGTATTTTAGTTCTGTGGATACTCAGATCATGGCTGGATGTTTTTTAGTTCTATGGACACTTGAATAATGGCTGCATGTATTTAAGTTCTATGGACACTTGAATAATGCCTGCATGGATTTTAGTTCTGTGGACACTCAGATCATGGCTGGATGTATTTTAGTTCTATGGACACTTGAATAATGGCTGCATGTATTTTAGTTCTATGGACACTTGAATAATGCCTGCATGTATTTTAGTTCTGTGGACACTCAGATCATGGCTGGATGTTTTTTTAGTTCTGTGGACACTCAGATCATGGCTGGATGTTTTTTAGTTCTGTGGACACTCAGATCATGGCTGCATGTATTTTAGTTCTATGGACATTTGAATAATGGCTGCATGTATTTTAGATCTGTGGACACTCAGATCATGGCTGGATGTATTTTAGATCTGTGGACACTTGAATAATGGCTGCATGTATTTTAGTTCTATGGACACTTGAATAATGGCTGCATGTATTTTAGATCTGTGGACACTCAGATCATGGCTGGATGTATTTTAGATCTGTGGACACTTGAATAATGGCTGCATGTATTTTAGTTCTGTGGATACTCAGATCATGGCTGCATGTATTTTAGATCTGTGGACACTTGAATAATGGCTACATGTATTTTAGATCTGTGGACACTTGAATAATGGCTGCATGTATTTTAGTTCTGTGGATACTCAGATCATGGCTGCATGTATTTTAGATCTATGGACACTTGAATAATGGCTGCATGTATTTTAGATCTGTGGACACTTGAATAACGGCTACATGTATTTTAGATCTGTGGACAGTCGTGCCTGCATGTATTTTACATCTGTGGACACTTGAATAATGGCTGCATGTATTTTAGTTCTGTGGACACTCAGATCATGGCTGGATGTATTTTAGTTCTATGGACACTCGAATAATGGCTGCATGTATTTTAGATCTGTGGACACTCAAATAATGGCTACATGTATTTTAGATCTGTGGACAGTCGAATCGTGCCTGCATGTATTTTACATCTGTGGACACTCGAATAATGGCTGCATGTATTTTAGTTCTGTGGATACTCAGATCATGGCTGGATGGTTTTTTTAGTTCTATGGACACTTGAATAATGGCTGCATG
Organism: Gibbula magus; assembly: GCA_936450465.1. NCBI lineage: Eukaryota > Metazoa > Mollusca > Gastropoda > Trochida > Trochidae > Gibbula > Gibbula magus. Next base: position 92,221,536 of record OW388291.1, on the reverse strand, counting down.
TATTTAAGTTCTATGGACACTTGAATAATGCCTGCATGTATTTTAGTTCTGTGGACACTCAGATCATGGCTGGATGTATTTTAGTTCTATGGACACTTGAATAATGGCTGCATGTATTTTAGTTCTATGGACACTTGAATAATGCCTGCATGTATTTTAGTTCTGTGGACACTCAGATCATGGCTGGATGTTTTTTAGTTCTGTGGACACTCAGATCATGGCTGGATGTTTTTTTAGTTCTGTGGACACTCAGATCATGGCTGCATGTATTTTAGTTCTATGGACATTTGAATAATGGCTGCATGTATTTTAGATCTGTGGACACTCAGATCATGGCTGGATGTATTTTAGATCTGTGGACACTTGAATAATGGCTGCATGTATTTTAGTTCTATGGACACTCAAATAATGGCTGCATGTATTTTAGTTCTATGGACACTTGAATAATGGCTGCATGTATTTTAGATCTGTGGACACTCAAATAATGGCTGCATGTATTTTAGTTCTGTGGATACTCAGATCATGGCTGCATGTATTTTAGTTCTATGGACACTTGAATAATGGCTGCATGTATTTTAGTTCTATGGACACTTGAATAATGCCTGCATGTATTTTAGTTCTGTGGACACTCAGATCATGGCTGGATGTATTTTAGTTCTATGGACACTCGAATAATGGCTGCATGTATTTTAGATCTGTGGACACTCAAATAATGGCCACATGTATTTTAGATCTGTGGACAGTCGAATCGTGCCTGCATGTATTTTACATCTGTGGACACTCGAATAATGGCTGCATGTATTTTAGTTCTGTGGATACTCAGATCATGGCTGGATGGTTCTTTTAGTTCTATGGACACTTGAATAAAAGGCTGCATGTATTTAAGTTCTATGGACACTTGAATAATGCCTGCATGTATTTTAGTTCTGTGGACACTCAGATCATGGCTGGATGTATTTTAGTTCTATGGACACTTGAATAATGGCTGCATGTATTTTAGTTCTATGGACACTTGAATAATGCCTGCATGTATTTTAGTTCTGTGGACACTCAGATCATGGCTGGATGTTTTTTAGTTCTGTGGACACTCAGATCATGGCTTGATGTTTTTTAGTTCTGTGGACACTCAGATCATGGCTGCATGTATTTTAGTTCTATGGACATTTGAATAATGGCTGCATGTATTTTAGATCTGTGGACACTCAGATCATGGCTGGATGTATTTTAGATCTGTGGACACTTGAATAATGGCTGCATGTATTTTAGTTCTATGGACACTCAAATAATGGCTGCATGTATTTTAGTTCTATGGACACTTGAATAATGGCTGCATGTATTTTAGATCTGTGGACACTCAAATAATGGCTGCATGTATTTTAGTTCTGTGGATACTCAGATCATGGCTGCATGTATTTTAGTTCTATGGACACTTGAATAATGGCTGCATGTATTTTAGTTCTATGGACACTTGAATAATGCCTGCATGTATTTTAGTTCTGTGGACACTCAGATCATGGCTGGATGTATTTTAGATCTGTGGACACTTGAATAATGGCTGCATGTATTTTAGTTCTATGGACACTTGAATAATGGCTGCATGTATTTTAGTTCTATGGACACTTGAATAATGGCTGCATGTATTTTAGTTCTGTGGACACTCAGATCATGGCTGGATGTATTTTAGATCTGTGGACACTTGAATAATGGCTGCATGTATTTTAGTTCTATGGACACTTGAATAATGGCTGGATGTATTTTAGATCTGTGGACACTTGAATAATGGCTGCATGTATTTTAGTTCTGTGGATACTCAGATCATGGCTGCATGTATTTTAGATCTGTGGACACTTGAATAATGGCTACATGTATTTTAGATCTGTGGACACTTGAATAATGGCTGCATGTATTTTAGTTCTGTGGATACCCAGATCATGGCTGCATGTATTTTAGATCTATGGACACTTGAATAATGGCTGCATGTATTTTAGATCTGTTGACACTTGAATAATGGCTACATGTATTTTAGATCTGTGGACAGTCGTGCCTGCATGTATTTTACATCTGTGGACACTTGAATAATGGCTGCATGTATTTTAGTTCTGTGGACACTCAGATCATGGCTGGATGTATTTTAGTTCTATGGACACTCGAATAATGGCTGCATGTATTTTAGATCTGTGGACACTCAAATAATGGCTACATGTATTTTAGATCTGTGGACAGTCGAATCGTGCCTGCATGTATTTTAGTTCTATGGACACTCGAATAATGGCTGCATGTATTTTAGATCTGTGGACACTCAAATAATGGCTACATGTATTTTAGATCTGTGGACAGTCGAATCGTGCCTGCATGTATTTTACATCTGTGGACACTCGAATAATGGCTGCATGTATTTTAGTTCTGTGGATACTCAGATCATGGCTGCATGTATTTTAGTTCTGTGGACACTTGAATCTGGTTGAATTACAACGACAAAAGATATAGTATAGTTTGTAAAAGGTTTATTTCTTAAATATGAATTTACATTGCCTGACAGTTTGATTTGCCTCTGTTTTCAATGCATGTATAGTCTGCTTATCTTCTAGTACACGTCTGCTTATCTTCTAGTACACGTACTAGCAGCTTTATGTTTCTACAAGTCACAATTGAGTACAGTAATAATAGTAATAATAAACAAAATACTGCTCTGTATTGACGGATAGTCCTGGGTTCTGTTAATGAAAATAAATATAAATCAGCATGTACACAGTAACCATGGAAACCCTTCATCGAAGGAAGATCAAGCCTGACTAACTCAACAACTAAAGTTAAAACGATTACACAAGAACATGTTAAAACTCAGGCATGGGTAAGGACCTTACCCTAATTCAGGCATGCCTTTGGTTAAATGGAGTATGAAACATGGCCAAACAGCCTACTGCACAACCATGATAGCAAAACAAACAATCACAACCATATAGGACACAAATAGAGAGTAGCTTTTAGGTCAAATACATCAAGTCTCCTTCTAATCTAAGTATTTAACAACTCCTCAAAAAGGATGGATCAAAATATCAATACCAAAATCATGTATCATGACATATTTCAAATTTTATGAACCAGGATCTAGATTTTCAAAGCTATTTGCCACAAAGAGTCGTAAGCCAATGTTAATGTGTACATCCAAGAATCTAGGTCAAGTGCTATTGAATTGACTTATCTTAGCACTAAGCACTCTCGGCCCTTCTTCAAGATAGTGAGTGAGTTATTGCTTAACGCCGCTTCGGCAGTATTGCAGCCATTAGCGGCGATCTTCAAGATAAGATGAACAATTATACATGCTTTGGTTTGTTGTCAAACTACATGCGTATAACTCTGTAAATGGGCTGCTTCACAACCTTTGGATATCATTGAGAACGCTGAATTAATTTCTTCAAGTGGTTGGAAGGAAATATTTTCATGCAGACTTATTTTATTGAGAGTTTTTTTTACGAAACAGGAAATTGTTTAAAAAAATTCAATTCTAACTTGTCTAAAGATTTTCATTTCCATTAATTCCTGATCAAATTATTTTAATATCATGACATTAATGCTTGAAATAGGTTTCACACTCTTTATACAATCTCTTGCAGCAAATCAAATCTATCTTCTAAAACAGATGCATGTATACAACAATGTTGTTACATTTTAAAAGTGTTACCCTGAATAGTTTATGTTAATGGTCTTATCTGATTATGTATGATTTATTTAATATTTCAGGGTTTGTGGGTTGTGTTAACCTGAACTTTCTGTTTAGCAAGCATATTATATTATCTCAAATAAATATAGAATTCCTCTACACAGCTCCTGGATTATTCTGTTACAATATTCTCTTGACTAAGAATTCTTCGTTGCAACCTTCTTGTTTCTTCTAGAATCTTCTGTATTTGGTGTTCCTGGTTAAAACCTTAATGGACGGACACTGTTACCAGAGGTTTTACCTACTTCAATAAATGAAAGATAAATAAGATTAAGATACATCTGCCTTAAATACAGGAGTTCATCTAAATGCACATGTAAAGCATTAGGAATTAGGAAGGGGCGAGAGAATGAGGACTACACACAACCATTGGGACAAGAGTCAGACATGTCTGGGAACTTTTGTGACCATCCTCCTGTAAAATGCAGCTATAGAATCATGAACTGAAGTACAGCCTATCGGGGTTCTAGTGTGACCTTGAACTGGGAATGTGGACTAGGAGATGCTGTCTGAATTATTACTTTCAGGAAAATACTTAGAAGAGCCATGGTCTGTAGGTTAAAGGTCAGAGGTCAGACCAGATATATTCATTTAAAGATTGAAGATGAAAATAAAATAAATATTTTACCAGTACACATATAATAATTATTAAAAAATAAAAGTCACAATTTTAAGGTATTGCATCATCTTATACAAATTCAAAGAAAGAAAGAACCTGACAAGCTGTGAAATCTAGATCATCAAATACATTGTAAGGATTCTCTCCGTCACTGGAGAATGATGAAAACATATCATTCTATCTTTCTATTCTAGACACAGGACAACAACCATAAGAATATATATATATGTATCTATGTATGTATGTATGTATACATCCAGCATGATATTATGAGGATAACAGGTATCATACACAAAAACAATGCTTTTCTAACAAGTGTCAACCATCGAAACACAACCCCAGAGTTGAACTTCACAACCGACAACGGCTGTCTCTCTATGTACAATCACTCTATTCACTCTATTCACATGCCAATACACAGTCTGTACAGTAGTTGCACCAAGTAATAACAAACCTTGTGGGTTTGATGTCACAGTTCTCCCATTTCAAGGTATATTGTCAAATTCACACCAACAAAACTGTCCCCTTTTCTCCCTGGAAAAGGCAATGTGACTGAATCCAAGTCTGGAAACTGTTAGAAGAACTCTAATTCACATGCTGTTAACCCTTGCTCCAAGTCTGCCATGTTGGATGCTACAAACATTACACCTAGAGACGTTAAGCTCTTGTAAACGTCATGAGCTTGGGAAATCAGAAGTCCAAATGAATCCTAAATTGGCAAGAATGAGAAATCTTCAATTTGTTGCTCCGTCATGTTTAGCTTCCATTTTGAGAGTACCCAGTAACTCACAAGCGAGCAGTCAGCAAGCACTATATCAGTAAGTAAAATGTCCCTTAATGAAAGTCAGTTCTCCTTCCAGACTTCTGCAGACTCTCCATTAGCAACAGTTGAAATATGACCAGCCCACCAACTGATTCGGAAGTCTAGTGACTTCAAGCTGTCCTCTGTAAACCCTCCTAATGGCTGTGTACATTGCCAGCCATATACATTTGCCTGGATAATCAAAACGTTACAATTGGTCCATGTCTTGACTTGTGGGCTGTTAATACTTCAAGCTGCTGTATCTCCTGAAGCTGCTGTTAATAGTCAGCCTCCTCCTCTCTCTGAAGGTGGCTCAGTTCCCTGCAGAGCTGTTGGAACTCTCGCTGAACCCAGTCACATTGGCGTGCTAGTCATTGTCGGTCGATGGTGTTGAAGAACCACTCGGTGAAGCGCCGGAGCTGCGCCGCCGCTGTCTGGGACTCCTCCTGGAGACGCACATTCTCTGATCTCAGCTGCTGTACCTCCGTCTCCAGAGAATTTTTGTCTCGTCTCTCCTGGAAACATTAGATTAATATAAATAACAATTTGAACAAGAAGACATAGTCATCAACATCCCCCGCCAGACCCAATTAATCGGAAAAATAGAGCCATTGGCTCTGTAGCTCATCAGGATTTCATTGATTATTATCTAAGGTTGAATATCTAAGTTATATCAAGTAATACATTGTTAACAAGAAAAAAACAGGTTTTTTAGACCATGACCCCTGTGACCCAACTTTGGAGTGACAGGGTCACCAATCCTACAATTACAATTTCACCTTTCTACAGCTTTACATACTTAAGATATAGATTAAAATAGGTTTTTGGGTTATGACCCGTGACCTAGATTGGGGTTACAGGTTCACAAAATCTACAATTTTGAATCCCCATTGGTCAAGGAGTCTGCACACAACTTTTCAGCTCTCTAGACCTATTGGAACTGGAGAAAAAGATAAAAATAGGTTTTTAAGGATGTGACCCCTGTGACCTCATTTGGGGTCACGGGGTCACGAAATCTACAATTTAGTATCCCCATCGGCCAAGGAGTCTTCACAAAAATTTTCAGCTCTCTAGACCTATTGGAACTGGAGAAGAAGATGAAAATAGGTTTTTAAGGATGTGACCCCTGTGACCCCATTAGGGGTCATGGGGTCACGAAATCTACAATTTAGAATCCACATTGGCCAAGGAGTCTGCACACAACTTTTCAGCTCTCTAGACCTTTTGGAACTGGAGAAGAAGATGAAAATAGGTTTTTAAGGATGTGACCCCTGTGACCCCATTTGGGGTCACCGGGTCACGGAATCTACAATTTAGTATCCCCATTGGCCAAGGAGTCTGCACACAACTTTTCAGCTCTCTAGACCTATTGGAACTGGAGAAGAAGATGAAAATAGGTTTTTAAGGATGTGACTGACCCCTGTGACCCCATTAGGGGTCATGGGGTCACGAAATCTACAATTTAGAATCCCAATTGGCCAGGGAGTCTGCACATAAAATTTTAGCTCTGTGGAGTCATTGGTTCTGGAGAAGAAGTCGAAAATGCGCAAAGTTTACGGACGGATGGACGGACGCCGGACGCCATGCCATGCCATAAGCCCATCGGGGCTTTCAGGCCTGATGAGCTAACAAGGGCAATCATTCAAGAAGAAATAATTGTGCGCTTCTTCATTTCATCAAGGTATAGATTCCCTCAAGCCAACTGATTTGATCTTAAACAGTTTCTAAGAAAATTTGAAGATACCTGGAACAGTCGAAAAAACTGATCAAGGACAATAACTCTGGAAAAAATAATCACACAGTTCTTATTATCGACCTCCATCAAGGTATTTATGTCCTCAAGCCACACACCAAATTTGGAAATCCTATCTTAAACAGTTTCTGAGAAAAGCTGTCCCCTTTGGAGATACTGTGACCATAGTCCAAAAATTCAGAGCAAGGGCAATAACTCCGCAAAAAATAGTTACATGCGTCTCATTTTCGAACTCCAAGGTATTAATGACCTCAAGCCACACACCAAATTTGGTTGTCCTATCTTAACTAGTTTCTGAGAAAAGCTGTCCCCTTAATCGCGGATGGACGGAAGGATGGAAGGACGCCGGAGCTCAAACCTATATCCCCCTTCCACTTTGTGGCGGGGGATAATGATCTGTCAAAGCAAAATTGTGAAAAAACTTTATGGATGCAATAATCAAGTTATCATCAACCCTAACTAGATCATCAACCACCCAAGTCCCCACGTCCAGGTCATTAGAATCAAAAGCATTTAAAGAGCTCCCCCTCCCCCTCCCCCTCCCCAAGTCCCCACGTCCAGGTCATTAGAATCAAAAGCATTTAAAGAGCTCCCCCTCCCCCTCCCCCTCCCCAAGTCCCCACGTCCAGGTCATTAGAATCAAAAGCATTTAAAGAGCTCCGCCTCCCCCTCCCCAAGTCCCCACGTCCAGGTCATTAGAATCAAAAGCATTTAAAGAGCTCCGCCTCCCCCTCCCCCTCCCCCTCCCCAAGTCCCCACGTCCAGGTCATTAGAATCAAAAGCATTTAAAGAGCTCCCCCTCCCCCTCCCCAAGTCCCCACGTCCAGGTCATTAGAATCAAAGGCACTTAAAGAGTTCCCCCTCCGCCTCCCCCTCCCCAAGTCCCCACGTCCAGGTCATTAGAATCAAAGGCACTTAAAGAGTTCCCCCTCCCCCTCCCCCTCCCCCTCCCCAAGTCCCCACGTCCAGGTCATTAGAATCAAAAGCATTTAAAGAGCTCCGCCTCCGCCTCCCCCTCCCCAAGTCCAGGTCATTAGAATCAAAAGCATTTAAAGAGCTCCGCCTCCCCCTCCCCAAGTCCCCACATCCAGGTCATTAGAATCAAAATCATTTAAAGAGCTCCGCCTCCCCCTCCCCAAGTCCCCACGTCCAGGTCATTAGAATCAAAGGCACTTAAAGAGTTCCCCCTCCGCCTCCCCCTCCCCAAGTCCCCACGTCCAGGTCATTAGAATCAAAAGCATTTAAAGAGTTCCCCCTCCCCCTCCCCCTCCCCCTCCCCAAGTCCCCACATCCAGGTCATTAGAATCAAAAGCATTTAAAGAGCTCCGCCTCCCCCTCCCCCTCCCCAAGTCCCCACGTCCAGGTCATTAGAATCAAAAGCATTTAAAGAGCTCCGCCTCCCCCTCCCCCTCCGCCTCCCCCTCCCCAAGTCCCCACGTCCAGGTCATTAGAATCAAAATCATTTAAAGAGCTCCGCCTCCCCCTCCCCCTCCCCCTCCCCAAGTCCCCACGTCCAGGTCATTAGAATCAAAAGCATTTAAAGAGCTCCGCCTCCCCCTCCCCCTCCCCCTCCCCAAGTCCCCACGTCCAGGTCATTAGAATCAAAAGCATTTAAAGAGCTCCGCCTCCGCCTCCCCCTCCCCAAGTCCAGGTCATTAGAATCAAAAGCATTTAAAGAGCTCCGCCTCCCCCTCCCCAAGTCCCCACATCCAGGTCATTAGAATCAAAATCATTTAAAGAGCTCCGCCTCCCCCTCCCCAAGTCCCCACGTCCAGGTCATTAGAATCAAAGGCACTTAAAGAGTTCCCCCTCCCCCTCCCCCTCCCCAAGTCCCCACATCCAGGTCATTAGAATCAAAAGCATTTAAAGAGCTCCGCCTCCCCCTCCCCCTCCCCCTCCCCAAGTCCCCACGTCCAGGTCATTAGCATCAAAAGCATTTAAAGAGCTCCGCCTCCCCCTCCCCCTCCCCCTCCCCCTCCCCAAGTCCCCACGTCCAGGTCATTAGAATCAAAAGCATTTAAAGAGCTCCGCCTCCCCCTCCCCAAGTCCCCACGTCCAGGTCATTAGAATCAAAAGCATTTAAAGAGCTCCGCCTCCCCCTCCCCCTCCCCCTCCCCCTCCCCAAGTCCCCACGTCCAGGTCATTAGAATCAAAAGCATTTAAAGAGCTCCGCCTCCCCCTCCCCCCCCCCCTCCCCCTCCCCAAGTCCCCACGTCCAGGTCATTAGAATCAAAAGCATTTAAAGAGCTCCGCCTCCCCCTCCCCCTCCCCCTCCCCCTCCCCAAGTCCCCACGTCCAGGTCATTAGAATCAAAAGCATTTAAAGAGCTCCGCCTCCCCCTCCCCAAGTCCCCACGTCCAGGTCATTAGAATCAAAGGCACTTAAAGAGTTCCCCCTCCCCCTCCCCCTCCCCCTCCCCAAGTCCCCACGTCCAGGTCATTAGAATCAAAAGCATTTAAAGAGCTCCGCCTCCCCCTCCCCCTCCCCCTCCCCAAGTCCCCACGTCCAGGTCATTAGAATCAAAAGCATTTAAAGAGCTCCCCCTCCCCCTCCCCCTCCCCAAGTCCCCACGTCCAGGTCATTAGAATCAAAATCATTTAAAGAGCTCCGCCTCCCCCTCCCCCTCCCCCTCCCCAAGTCCCCACGTCCAGGTCATTAGAATCAAAAGCATTTAAAGAGCTCCCCCTCCCCCTCCCCAAGTCCCCACGTCCAGGTCATTAGAATCAAAAGCATTTAAAGAGCTCCGCCTCCCCCTCCCCCTCCCCCTCCCCCTCCCCAAGTCCAGGTCATTAGAATCAAAAGCATTTAAAGAGTTCCCCCTCCCCCTCCCCCTCCCCAAGTCCCCACATCCAGGTCATTAGAATCAAAAGCATTTAAAGAGCTCCGCCTCCCCCTCCCCCTCCCCCTCCCCAAGTCCCCACGTCCAGGTCATTAGAATCAAAAGCATTTAAAGAGCTCCGCCTCCCCCTCCCCCTCCCCAAGTCCCCACGTCCAGGTCATTAGAATCAAAAGCATTTAAAGAGCTCCGCCTCCCCCTCCCCAAGTCCCCACGTCCAGGTCATTAGAATCAAAAGCATTTAAAGAGCTCCGCCTCCCCCTCCCCCTTCCCCTCCCCCTCCCAAGGTCCCCACGTCCAGGTCATTAGAATCAAAAGCATTTAAAGAGCTCCGCCTCCCCCTCCCCAAGTCCCCACGTCCAGGTCATTAGAATCAAAAGCATTTAAAGAGCTCCGCCTCCGCCTCCCCCTCCCCAAGTCCAGGTCATTAGAATCAAAAGCATTTAAAGAGCTCCGCCTCCCCCTCCCCAAGTCCCCACGTCCAGGTCATTAGAATCAAAAGCATTTAAAGAGCTCCGCCTCCCCCTCCCCAAGTCCCCACGTCCAGGTCATTAGAATCAAAAGCATTTAAAGAGCTCCCCCTCCGCCTCCCCCTCCCCAAGTCCCCACGTCCAGGTCATTAGAATCAAAGGCATTTAAAGAGTTCCCCCTCCCTCTCCCCCTCCCCAAGTCCCCACGTCCAGGTCATTAGAATCAAAGGCATTTAAAGAGTTCCCCCTCACTTTGTCATGGTCGTCAGATTTAACAAGTCCCCCCCCCCTTACCTTGCCTGGGTCGTTAGATAACAAGGTAATCAACGAGTCACCCTCCCCTCTCAACTTGTCATGATCGTTAGATTACAAGGTAATTAACGAGTCCCCCTTCACCTTGTCGAGGTTGTCAGATTACAAATAATTAACCTCAGCTTGTCGAGGTCATGAGATTACAAGGAAATTAACCTCACCTTGTCGAGGTCAGCAGAATACAAGGTAATTAACCTCATCTTGTTGAGGTCGTTATTTTACAGGTAATTAACCTCACCTTGTTGAGGTCGTCAGATTATAAGGTAATTGACCTCACCTTGTCGAGGTCGTCAGATAACAAGGCAATTAACCTCACCTTGTCGAGGTCGTTAGATAACAGGTAATTAACCTCACCTTGTCGAGGACATCAGATTACAAGGTAATTAACCTCACTTTGTCGAGGTCGTCAGAAAACAGGTAATTAACCTCACCTTGTCGAGGTCGTTAGATAACAGGTAATTAACCTCACCTTGTTGAGGTCGTCAGATAACAAGGTAATTAACCTCACCTTGTTGAGGTCAGATAACAGGTAATTAACCTCACCTTGTCGAGGTCGTTAGATAACAGGTAATTAACCTCATCTTGTTGAGGTCGTCAGAAAACAGGTAATTAACCTCACCTTGTCGAGGTCGTTAGATAACAGGTAATTAACCTCACCTTGTCGAGGTCGTCAGATAACAAGGTAATTAACCTCACCTTGTCGAGGTCGTTAGATAACAGGTAATTAACCTCACCTTGTCGAGGTCGTGCTGCAGTTGCTGCACCTTCAGCTCCAGCTCCTCCACCACCTGCTGTGGACTCAAACCCGCAGACCTCCAGCTCGGCAACACGCTGTCACAAAAACATAACCGTCACATGAATGATACACGAGAACCTCACTCTTGTGTCTTCAGATATCAAATAAATCAACACACAGTGATAATATCTGAGGCTTTGTGGAATATCAGCATATCTTATTATTTTATAATCTAGCATTGATATATTTGATATCAGAAGACACAAGGATCAGATTCTATATATCATAAAAGATCATTGTTCATTACTTTCAATCAAATATCTACATCTCTGAATACAGCCCTGCTATTAGACTTACTTCCAGTGGGTGATGTTAGGGTTTTGTATGACTTTTAACTAGGAGATATCACTTGATCTCTCACAAGCGTTATCTCCGTGGAGTTATGGATGATAAAGGTAAATATTCAAAGTTTAACATTTGATTAAGATTTTTCAAGCTATATCTGAAAACAACTCTTTCACTTGTTATTTGGCACATATACTACAGTCATCAAACTTAAATGAAACCTCTTCATTACAAAGGCACCTGTTTATTCCTCAAGACATGAACTGGACGTATAACGGCCTACATCGTTATGACTCACCCTGCAGCGGCACCGAGGGCACTATCCTGGGGGGTCGGGGGTCGTGGAGGGGGGACGTCCTCGACCATGTCGCGCGAGAGGCGGGACCGAGCCTCGTTCTGATGCTCCAATCCGTGACTATCGGGGAGGTCTGCTGCAACAAGGGGAGTACGATCATGAGATCCTCAAACTTGGAGGAACATAAAGCAGTGAACTTATTAGACTAAATTAAACAATGAAATGTGCGCTTGACAAATTTTTATTGTTATCTGAAATATAAATTAATAATTTGTGGCATCATTTTTGCTAAACCACAAAATCCATTTGTCCACCAAAAATATGGGTCTGGCAGGAATGGATGTGCTTCAATTTTGTAAACTTCCATCACTTCCAAGCTATCTTTTGATGGGGAAAAAAGTAAAATGTCCCTTGTCATTATTTATTCCAACATAAAACAAGAAGACAGTCATCAACATCCCCCGACAGACACAAGAAATGAGAACAAGGGCAATAATTCAAGAAGAAATACTTGTGCACTTCTCATTTTATTTCCATTAAGGTATCGATATCCTCAAGCCACACAACTGATTTGATGTTAAACAATGTCTGAGAAAAGCTATATCCTTTTAAGATACTTGGAAAAAGCGGAACAAGGGGAATAACTCCGCAAAAAAAATAATCACATGCTTATTTTTTTTCGAACTCCATCAAGGTATCAATACCCTTAAACCACACACCAAATTTGGTTATCCTATCTTAAATAGTTTCTGAGAAAAACTGTCCCCTTTTGAGAAACCATGAACAGAGTTCAAATATACGGAACAAGGGCAATAACCCTGCAAAATATAATTGTATGCTTCTCATTTTCGAACTCCATCAAGGTATTCATGCCCTCAAGCCACACACCAAATTTGGTTATCCTAACTTAAACAGTTTCTGAGAAATGCTGACCCCTATGGAGATACCATGAGTCCAAAAATACAGAACAAGGGCAATAAGTCCGGAAAAAATAATCACACGGTTCTTATTTTCGAACTCCATCAAGGTATTCATGCCCTCAAGCCACACACCAAATTTGGTTGTCCTATCTAAAATAGTTTCTGAGAAAAGCTGGGGATAATAAAAAGAAAGTCCTACTGTCCTGGTCACTTTGAAAAGAAATATGCCTTAGCTTTATTAGGTACGAGGGCAATCACATCGGTGTCATATAATATCATGCATGCTCTTGGACAAATATCACTTGGTCATGACACTGTAACCAATGTTGTGTCCTCATGTCCTCATGTCCAATATGCTTGAAAACAGAATTTTACATTTCTATTTTTGTACCGATTCCATACTAGGTTTACAACATCCGTGCCTGCATATCAGTAAATATATCACTAGCTCTTGCTCGGACAAGTTTCACGCACCGATACGGAGTATGACAAGGAGAACCACTCCAATATCATACCCTCTATTACGTAAATCCTAGTTTATCTGCAAGATGCCTTTCGGTGACCACTATGTACACTCACATGATCACCATTATCTTCAAGGGGCAGGTTTGTTGTGACCACTATATACACTCACATGATCACCATTATCTTCAAGGGCCAGGTTTGTTGTGACCACTATATACACTCACATGATCACCATTATCTTCAAGGGCCAGGTTTGTTGTGACCACTATGTACACTCACATGATCACCATTATCTTCAAGGGGCAGGTTTGTTGTGATCACTATGTACACTCACATGATCACCATTATCTTCAAGAGGCAGGTTTGTTGTGACCACTATGTACACTCACATGATCACCATTATCTACAAGGGCCAGGTTTGTTGTGACCACTATGTACACTCACATGATCATCATTATCTTCAAGGGCCAGGTTTGTTGTGACCACTATGTACACCCACATGATCACCATTATCTTCAAGGGGCAGGTTTGTTGTGACCACTATGTACACTCACATGATCACCATTATCTTCAAGGGGCAGGTTTGTTGTGACCACTATGTACACTCACATGATCACCATTATCTTCAAGGGCCAGGTTTGTTGTGACCACTATGTACACTCACATGATCACCATTATCTTCAAGGGGCAGGTTTGTTGTGACCACTATGTACACTCACATGATCACCATTATCTTCAAGGGGCAGGTTTGTTGTGACCACTATGTACACTCACATGATCACCATTATCTTCAAGGGCCAGGTTTGTTGTGACCACTATGTACACTCACATGATCACCATTATCTTCAAGGGGCAGGTTTGTTGTGACCACTATGTACACTCACATGATCACCATTATCTACAAGGGGCAGGTTTGTTGTGACCACTATGTACACTCACATGATCACCATTATCTACAAGGGGCAGGTTTGTTGTGACCACTATGTACACTCACATGATCACCATTATCTTCAAGAGCCAGGTTTGTTGTGACCACTATGTACACTCACATGATCACCATTATCTACAAGGGGCAGGTTTGTTGTGACCACTATGTACACTCACATGATCACCATTATCTTCAAGGGGCAGGTTTGTTGTGACCACTATGTACACTCACATGATCACCATTATCTTCAAGGGCCAGGTTTGTTGTGACCACTATGTACACTCACATGATCACCATTATCTTCAAGGGGCAGGTTTGTTGTGACCACTATGTACACTCACATGATCACCATTATCTACAAGAGCCAGGTTTGTTGTGACCACTATGTACACTCACATGATCACCATTATCTACAAGGGGCAGGTTTGTTGTGACCACTATGTACACTCACATGATCACCATTATCTTCAAGGGGCAGGTTTGTTGTGACCACTATGTACACTCACATGATCACCATTATCTTCAAGGGCCAGGTTTGTTGTGACCACTATGTACACTCACATGATCACCATTATCTTCAAGGGGCAGGTTTGTTGTGACCACTATGTACACTCACATGATCACCATTATCTTCAAGAGCCAGGTTTGTTGTGACCACTATGTACACTCACATGATCACCATTATCTTCAAGGGCCAGGTTTGTTGTGACCACTATGTACACTCACATGATCACCATTATCTACAAGGGCCAGGTTTGTTGTGATCACTATGTACACTCACATGATCACCATTATCTTCAAGGGCCAGGTTTGTTGTGACCACTATGTACACTCACATGATCACCATTATCTACAAGGGGCAGGTTTGTTGTGATCACTATGTACACCCACATGATCACCATTATCTTCAAGGGGCAGGTTTGTTGTGACCACTATGTACACTCACATGATCACCATTATCTACAAGGGGCAGGTTTGTTGTGATCACTATGTACACCCACATGATCACCATTATCTTCAAGAGGCAGGTTTGTTGTGACCACTATGTACACTCACATGATCACCATTATCTACAAGGGCCAGGTTTGTTGTGATCACTATGTACACTCACATGATCACCATTATCTTCAAGGGCCAGGTTTGTTGTGACCACTATGTACACTCACATGATCACCATTATCTTCAAGGGCCAGGTTTGTTGTGACCACTAAGTACACTCACATGATCACCATTATCTTCAAGGGGCAGGTTTGTTGTGACCACTATGTACACTCACATGATCACCATTATCTTCAAGGGCCAGGTTTGTTGTGACCACTATGTACACTCACATGATCACCATTATCTACAAGGGCCAGGTTTGTTGTGACCACTATGTACACTCACATGATCACCATTATCTTCAAGGGGCAGGTTTGTTGTGACCACTATGTACACCCACATGATCACCATTATCTTCAAGGGGCAGGTTTGTTGTGACCACTATGTACACTCACATGATCACCATTATCTTCAAGGGGCAGGTTTGTTGTGACCACTATGTACACTCACATGATCACCATTATCTACAAGGGGCAGGTTTGTTGTGACCACTATGTACACCCACATGATCACCATTATCTTCAAGGGGCAGGTTTGTTGTGACCACTATGTACACTCACATGATCACCATTATCTTCAAGGGCCAGGTTTGTTGTGACCACTATGTACACTCACATGATCACCATTATCTTCAAGGGGCAGGTTTGTTGTGACCACTATGTACACCCACATGATCACCATTATCTTCAAGGGGCAGGTTTGTTGTGACCACTAAGTACACTCACATGATCACCATTATCTTCAAGGGCCAGGTTTGTTGTGACCACTAAGTACACTCACATGATCACCATTATCTTCAAGGGGCAGGTTTGTTGTGACCACTATGTACACTCACATGATCACCATTATCTTCAAGGGGCAGGTTTGTTGTGACCACTATGTACACTCACATGATCACCATTATCTTCAAGGGGCAGGTTTGTTGTGAACACTATGTACACCCACATGATCACCATTATCTTCAAGGGCCAGGTTTGTTGTGACCACTATGTACACTCACATGATCACCATTATCTTCAAGGGCCAGGTTTGTTGTGACCACTATGTACACTCACATGATCACCATTATCTTCAAGGGGCAGGTTTGTTGTGACCACTAAGTACACTCACATGATCACCATTATCTACAAGGGGCAGGTTTGTTGTGATCACTATGTACACCCACATGATCACCATTATCTTCAAGGGGCAGGTTTGTTGTGACCACTATGTACACTCACATGATCACCATTATCTTCAAGGGCCAGGTTTGTTGTGACCACTATGTACACTCACATGATCACCATTATCTACAAGGGGCAGGTTTGTTGTGACCACTATGTACACCCACATGATCACCATTATCTACAAGGGGCAGGTTTGTTGTGATCACTATGTACACCCACATGATCACCATTATCTTCAAGGGGCAGGTTTGTTGTGACCACTATGTACACTCACATGATCACCATTATCTACAAGGGGCAGGTTTGTTGTGACCACTATGTACACCCACATGATCACCATTATCTTCAAGGGGCAGGTTTGTTGTGACCACTATGTACACTCACATGATCACCATTATCTTCAAGGGCCAGGTTTGTTGTGACCACTATGTACACTCACATGATCACCATTATCTTCAAGGGGCAGGTTTGTTGTGACCACTATGTACACCCACATGATCACCATTATCTTCAAGGGGCAGGTTTGTTGTGACCACTAAGTACACTCACATGATCACCATTATCTTCAAGGGCCAGGTTTGTTGTGACCACTAAGTACACTCACATGATCACCATTATCTTCAAGGGGCAGGTTTGTTGTGACCACTATGTACACTCACATGATCACCATTATCTTCAAGGGGCAGGTTTGTTGTGACCACTATGTACACTCACATGATCACCATTATCTTCAAGGGGCAGGTTTGTTGTGAACACTATGTACACCCACATGATCACCATTATCTTCAAGGGCCAGGTTTGTTGTGACCACTATGTACACTCACATGATCACCATTATCTTCAAGGGCCAGGTTTGTTGTGACCACTATGTACACTCACATGATCACCATTATCTTCAAGGGGCAGGTTTGTTGTGACCACTAAGTACACTCACATGATCACCATTATCTACAAGGGGCAGGTTTGTTGTGATCACTATGTACACCCACATGATCACCATTATCTTCAAGGGGCAGGTTTGTTGTGACCACTATGTACACTCACATGATCACCATTATCTTCAAGGGGCAGGTTTGTTGTGACCACTATGTACACTCACATGATCACCATTATCTTCAAGGGCCAGGTTTGTTGTGACCACTATGTACACTCACATGATCACCATTATCTACAAGGGGCAGGTTTGTTGTGACCACTATGTACACCCACATGATCACCATTATCTACAAGGGGCAGGTTTGTTGTGATCACTATGTACACCCACATGATCACCATTATCTTCAAGGGGCAGGTTTGTTGTGACCACTATGTACACTCACATGATCACCATTATCTTCAAGGGGCAGGTTTGTTGTGATCACTATGTACACCCACATGATCACCATTATCTTCAAGGGCCAGGTTTGTTGTGACCACTATGTACACTCACATGATCACCATTATCTTCAAGGGCCAGGTTTGTTGTGACCACTATGTACACCCACATGATCACCATTATCTACAAGGGGCAGGTTTGTTGTGACCACTATGTACACTCACATGATCACCATTATCTTCAAGGGCCAGGTTTGTTGTGATCACTATGTACACCCACATGATCACCATTATCTTCAAGGGGCAGGTTTGTTGTGACCACTATGTACACCCACATGATCACCATTATCTACAAGGGGCAGGTTTGTTGTGACCACTATGTACACTCACATGGTCACCATTATCTTCAAGGGGCAGGTTTGTTGTGACCACTATGTACACTCACATGATCACCATTTTCTTCAAGGGGCAGGTTTGTTGTGACCACTATGTACACTCACATGATCACCATTATCTTCAAGGGGCAGGTTTGTTGTGACCACTATGTACACTCACATGATCACCATTATCTTCAAGGGCCAGGTTTGTTGTGACCACTAAGTACACTCACATGATCACCATTATCTTCAAGGGGCAGGTTTGTTGTGACCACTATGTACACTCACATGATCACCATTATCTTCAAGGGCCAGGTTTGTTGTGACCACTATGTACACTCACATGATCACCATTATCTACAAGGGGCAGGTTTGTTGTGACCACTATGTACACTCACATGATCACCATTATCTTCAAGGGGCAGGTTTGTTGTGACCACTATGTACACCCACATGATCACCATTATCTTCAAGGGCCAGGTTTGTTGTGACCACTAAGTACACTCACATGATCACCATTATCTTCAAGGGGCAGGTTTGTTGTGACCACTATGTACACTCACATGATCACCATTATCTTCAAGGGCCAGGTTTGTTGTGACCACTATGTACACCCACATGATCACCATTATCTTCAAGGGGCAGGTTTGTTGTGACCACTATGTACACTCACATGATCACCATTATCTTCAAGGGCCAGGTTTGTTGTGACCACTATGTACACCCACATGATCACCATTATCTTCAAGGGGCAGGTTTGTTGTGACCACTAAGTACACTCACATGATCACCATTATCTTCAAGGGCCAGGTTTGTTGTGACCACTATGTACACTCACATGATCTTCATTATCTTCAAGAGGCAGGTTTGTTGTGACCACTATGTACACTCACATGATCACCATTATCTTCAAGGGGCAGGTTTGTTGTGACCACTAAGTACACTCACATGATCACCATTATCTTCAAGGGCCAGGTTTGTTGTGACCACTATGTACACTCACATGATCATCATTATCTTCAAGGGGCAGGTTTGTTGTGATCACTATGTACACTCACATGATCACCATTATCTTCAAGGGGCAGGTTTGTTGTGATCACTATGTACACTCACATGATCACCATTATCTTCAAGGGCCAGGTTTGTTGTGACCACTATGTACACTCACATGATCACCATTATCTTCAAGGGCCAGGTTTGTTGTGACCACTATGTACACCCACATGATCACCATTATCTTCAAGGGGCAGGTTTGTTGTGACCACTATGTACACTCACATGATCATCATTATCTTCAAGAGGCAGGTTTGTTGTGACCACTATGTACACTCACATGATCACCATTATCTTCAAGGGCCAGGTTTGTTGTGACCACTATGTACACTCACATGATCACCATTATCTTCAAGAGGCAGGTTTGTTGTGACCACTATGTACACTCACATGATCACCATTATCTACAAGGGGCAGGTTTGTTGTGACCACTATGTACACTCACATGATCACCATTATCTTCAAGGGGCAGGTTTGTTGTGACCACTATGTACACTCACATGATCACCATTATCTACAAGGGGCAGGTTTGTTGTGACCACTATGTACACTCACATGATCACCATTATCTTCAAGGGCCAGGTTTGTTGTGACCACTATGTACACTCACATGATCACCATTATCTTCAAGAGGCAGGTTTGTTGTGACCACTATGTACACTCACATGATCACCATTATCTACAAGGGGCAGGTTTGTTGTGACCACTATGTACACCCACATGATCACCATTATCTTCAAGAGGCAGGTTTGTTGTGACCACTATGTACACTCACATGATCACCATTATCTTCAAGGGCCAGGTTTGTTGTGACCACTATGGACACTCACATGATCACCATTATCTTCAAGGGGCAGGTTTGTTGTGACCACTATGTACACTCACATGATCACCATTATCTACAAGGGGCAGGTTTGTTGTGACCACTATGTACACCCACATGATCACCATTATCTACAAGGGGCAGGTTTGTTGTGACCACTATGTACACTCACATGATCACCATTATCTTCAAGAGGCAGGTTTGTTGTGACCACTATGTACACTCACATGATCACCATTATCTTCAAGGGGCAGGTTTGTTGTGACCACTATGTACACTCACATGATCACCATTATCTACAAGGGGCAGGTTTGTTGTGACCACTATGTACACTCACATGATCACCATTATCTTCAAGGGGCAGGTTTGTTGTGATCACTATGTACACTCACATGATCACCATTATCTTCAAGGGGCAGGTTTGTTGTGATCACTATGTACACTCACATGATCACCATTATCTACAAGGGGCAGGTTTGTTGTGACCACTATGTACACTCACATGATCATCATTATCTTCAAGAGGCAGGTTTGTTGTGACCACTATGTACACTCACATGATCACCATTATCTTCAAGGGGCAGGTTTGTTGTGACCACTATGTACACTCACATGATCACCATTATCTACAAGGGCCAGGTTTGTTGTGACCACTATGTACACTCACATGATCACCATTATCTTCAAGGGGCAGGTTTGTTGTGACCACTATGTACACTCACATGATCACCATTATCTTCAAGGGGCAGGTTTGTTGTGACCACTATGTACACTCACATGATCACCATTATCTACAAGGGCCAGGTTTGTTGTGACCACTATGTACACTCACATGATCACCATTATCTACAAGGGCCAGGTTTGTTGTGACCACTATGTACACTCACATGATCACCATTATCTTCAAGGGGCAGGTTTGTTGTGACCACTATGTACACTCACATGATCACCATTATCTACAAGGGCCAGGTTTGTTGTGACCACTATGTACACTCACATGATCACCATTATCTTCAAGGGGCAGGTTTGTTGTGACCACTATGTACACTCACATGATCACCATTATCTTCAAGAGGCAGGTTTGTTGTGACCACTATGTACACTCACATGATCACCATTATCTACAAGGGCCAGGTTTGTTGTGACCACTATGTACACTCACATGATCACCATTATCTACAAGGGCCAGGTTTGTTGTGACCACTATGTACACTCACATGATCACCATTATCTTCAAGAGGCAGGTTTGTTGTGACCACTATGTACACTCACATGATCACCATTATCTACAAGGGCCAGGTTTGTTGTGACCACTATGTACACTCACATGATCACCATTATCTTCAAGGGGCAGGTTTGTTGTGACCACTATGTACACTCACATGATCACCATTATCTTCAAGGGGCAGGTTTGTTGTGACCACTATGTACACTCACATGATCACCATTATCTACAAGGGCCAGGTTTGTTGTGACCACTATGTACACTCACATGATCACCATTATCTACAAGGGCCAGGTTTGTTGTGACCACTATGTACACTCACATGATCACCATTATCTTCAAGGGGCAGGTTTGTTGTGACCACTATGTACACTCACATGATCACCATTATCTACAAGGGCCAGGTTTGTTGTGACCACTATGTACACTCACATGATCACCATTATCTTCAAGGGGCAGGTTTGTTGTGACCACTATGTACACTCACATGATCACCATTATCTTCAAGAGGCAGGTTTGTTGTGACCACTATGTACACTCACATGATCACCATTATCTACAAGGGCCAGGTTTGTTGTGACCACTATGTACACTCACATGATCACCATTATCTTCAAGAGGCAGGTTTGTTGTGACCACTATGTACACTCACATGATCACCATTATCTACAAGGGCCAGGTTTGTTGTGACCACTATGTACACTCACATGATCACCATTATCTACAAGGGCCAGGTTTGTTGTGACCACTATGTACACTCACATGATCACCATTATCTACAAGGGCCAGGTTTGTTGTGATCACTATGTACACTCACATGATCACCATTATCTTCAAGGGGCAGGTTTGTTGTGACCACTATGTACACTCACATGATCACCATTATCTTCAAGAGGCAGGTTTGTTGTGACCACTATGTACACCCACATGATCACCATTATCTTCAAGGGCCAGGTTTGTTGTGACCACTATGTACACCCACATGATCACCATTATCTTCAAGGGGCAGGTTTGTTGTGACCACTATGTACACTCACATGATCACCATTATCTACAAGGGGCAGGTTTGTTGTGACCACTATGTACACTCACATGATCACCATTATCTTCAAGGGGCAGGTTTGTTGTGACCACTATGTACACTCACATGATCACCATTATCTTCAAGGGCCAGGTTTGTTGTGATCACTATGTACACTCACATGATCACCATTATCTTCAAGGGGCAGGTTTGTTGTGACCACTATGTACACTCACATGATCACCATTATCTTCAAGGGGCAGGTTTGTTGTGACCACTATGTACACCCATGTCGCCGACAGCCTTTTATTCATCTTTCTTTCCATCAGAAGGCTGCTTCTCCGCTGTCATATATAGTGAGTTGTACATTTCACCCGTATTTGGCTCGCCGCCAAATCACGGGCTTCTACACCTGTGACGTATGACAATTTGAATTCACATTCAATTGTCATCCGTCAGCCATACAACATGGTTGACGCTCCAACATCTTTCTAATGTTGGCATATTCTATCTTTACAGGTGAGCAACTCTCTATATTCTTTCTCTTAGTCATCATGCTAGATATATAATTATTATCAATCAATTATCTTAAGTTAGTAATCATAATATTACCGATCGCGCATTAAAGTAACTCTCAATCGCGTATCACTTACTAACTTAAGCACTAGCACGTAAGACAGTGTGTGAAAGGATATCATAATATATATTTATATGGTTTTATTATCAACACCTACTGTATATATTTTAGCCATAATACATGATGCATCACCTATATGTGACGTCATCATGTAAACAATCATAATACAATTGTAATCATTACCATAATGTATGTTACCATACTATATTTCTATATGTATTCAATTGTATTGCATGTTATATATGTCTGATAGAATTGACATTCAATTGTCATCCGTCAGCCATACAACATGGTTGACGCTCCAACATCTTTCTAATGTTGGCATATTCTATCTTTACAGGCAATAAACACGATGTTTTTACACAACGAGGATCTCCGTCCTTTATTTTGTCTGCTTGGCATGACATTAGGCCTGAACCCGCGACAAATTGGCGCCCGAACAGGGACGGAGTCAACAACCTCGTCAGCGACATCAACAACGGCATCGTCAACTTTGTCAACATGACGTCACCAATCAACATGGCTGACATGGTGAACAACATCGTCGTTAGACATCGCTGTATACATCTTTTAACCAACTGAGGTACAAGCTAAAAGCTGCAAGCAACAAACTCCTCTCATCGCTTTTCATGGAGCGACTCTTCATAAACAAGGTTTTTGACTGTGCCATTTTGTGATACATGATATATGTGATGAACTTGTGATCTTATACATAATGATATTCATAACTGATCACCTGCTATGATTGATCATCTGTGAGAACATTACTCATCAGTCTGTGATAAGTTCATCCGTGACACTATGCAAATCAGCTGTGATAACTTGTGATAATTTGTGATAATTCATATACCATCTAAACTGTGATCAACTGTGATAACATGTATATCACATGAACTGTGAATACTGTGTGATATTTGAACTGTGAATGCTCTGTGATAACTATGATGAACTGAATATACTGTGATTGAAATCTATTGACATTTATCATCAGAGACATTCATCTATTTCATAGACATTTCATTATCATTTCACATTGATTCATCTTTTACAAAGCATTTATACATTGAATTCTTATGACAACTTTTGTCTTTGCATTTTTGTATATACATTTGCTGTGATATTATTTCTTGTGCAATAATATACATGTATCTATTTACCATGCCAAATATATCATTGTATGCATAGCTTTTGCTACTGCGTAGCAACTTAGTTTATCTTCATTTAGACAACTTTACCTGAGTTTAACATTTTGCTTATTTAAGTTGGTTTAGTTATAAATATGAAGTTAATCGGCTGTAGAAACGACGATCTTTAGTAAAACTGTAAGGTGTTGATTTCTTTGGTGTTGAAAATTATTAACTTAGTGCAATAATTTTGTTTGTTTACATTATGATTGTGTGAGCGCGTCCGTCACATACACCTGCACTAACATGTCAACATTGCACTCGCGTCCGATACCGCGTTTTTCACCGCGTTCGCGTTCGCGTTTGTAGGCTTATTTTTACATCAGTATAAACTTATAGCGTAGGGTCTTCATTCATTCATCTCTCTATCCTATAGGTCTGTCCTCGTCTTTCCTATTGGCGGTTACCTCCCTTTGTTTTCATTTAACTTCAAGTTGTTTTTCATTCTTGTGGTAATGTTTGCGTCGCTTCAACAGTAATTCTATTACTATTGTTGTCCTCTTTGGGTATCTACATACTAGGTTCACTTGCGGTTTACACTTCGGGTTATTTCATTTGTGCGTTCTCGGGTGTTTACATTTCTGTACCCATTTTGGTACTCTACCGTATTACCTCTTGCAAACATCACTTGTATTTACATTGCATCCCCACCTTATGTAAACACATTTTTGTAGTGTACATATGTACTGCAAGATCATGATCTTTCTGCATATTTACATTATGTAACATACTTTCTTTGTTTACATAACATCGCATGCAGCAGTGCATACAGATATAACAACTTGTTTGCATTTATGCAAATACACTGCAATTACCGTACCACCTACAAAGCAAGTGCACAGCCATATTATATTTCTTATATATGTACTTCTTTTTCAGGTTCCTAACTGTATAAACCATTGCCAAGGAACACATACATTATCACTTGTATCATTATCATTATAGCATTCACTCATTGCATTGTACATATATCACATTCTTAAAACATGGCACAAGGAAGTGAAGATTGGGATGTCAAGTCGGAAGTGATATCTGAAGAGGATGAAGCCAGGATGTTGTCCTACTTACGGAACACTGGGAAATACAACATACAACCCTCTTACACTTCAACATCATACTTTCACCCCAAACCTACTTCCTCATTCACCCCTCGCACTCCCAGCTGTCCTTCTTATGTCCATACACCAGGCACATTCCCCATTCCAACTCAATTCTACCCACCTACACCATGGCCTACATACCAACCACCACCGCGCATCTCATTGTTTTCCGGTGAAGAGCCAGTCCCAAAGGGAGAAACTACGTTTGAGAATTGGAAGTTCGAAATCAGATGCCTGATGAAGGACGAGACTCTGTCTACTACAGCACTCACACAAGCAGTCCGGAAATCACTCAGAGGAGACGCTGCTCGTCTACTTGTTTCCCTTGGAGAATATGCTACCATCTCAGACATCCTGCAACGATTGGAAGGACCCTATGGCACTATAGTCACAGCGGAATCCCTACTTCAAGAGTTTCACCAATCTTCACAACAGGAACGGGAATCAGTAGCATCATGGGCAATACGATTGGAGGACTTGCTTCTACGAGCTTTGGACAGAGGAGCCTACATGGACACTCATGGAAGGAATGCCATGCTCAGGAACAGATTCTGGACAGGACTGAGGAATCCACACTTGAAGGACGCTACTCGTCATGCATTCTATTCAACGATGGACTTTAACACCCTGCTACAGACAGTCAGGCTTATTGAACAGGAGGTCTCAAGTTCTCAACCTACTAGATCTCGGCCACCACGTAGCAACCATCAGCCACAGACTCTTGGATTCTCTCAGCCACTGGAAGGATCTGCTACTCCCTCTCAGACGGATATCTCGGAGCAACTCACTTCTATCACCAAGCGACTGGAGAAGTTGGAGACAGCCCAGAAGAAACCATCGCCTGATAACCAGATTCTGCAACAGATTCTCGACAGGTTATCAACGTTGGAATCTCAGAAGGATAATCCGCCTACCCAAGTCCCTCTTCAGACATCAAGGTCTCAAGGCAGAGGCAGGAGAGGAAGAGGAAGAGGCACTGGCAGAGGAAGAGGGAATGAGACTTTAAACTGATTCAGCCTACTACAGCGGGGCATGCAGAGGCTGAAGACTTTACTAGCCCCTCAAGTGACTTACACCGAAGGATGATAGGCAAGGCAAATGAGGCATCCATCAACGTTGAAGAGTTGGATTGTGACGCTTTGATAGATCCTGGATCCATGGTTTCCACAGTATCAGAAGGATATCACAAGACAAGTCTTAGTCATCTCCCTTTGAAGGCCCTCACAGACTTTGAAGTGGAAGTAATGGCAGCAGGTGACAACATCCTTCCCTACACTGGATACATAGAAGCCAACATCTTTATCCCTTTCATCAACAAGGATTTCACAATCCCACTACTTGTAACTGGCGATACAGAGTACAACAGAAGAGTCCCTCTTGTAATCGGCACCAACCTTATAGATCAGGTAGAAGCTTACTTGGAACCAGTTGACAGTAACATTCCTCCATCATGGGTTACAGCTCTCCGATCCCAAGCCTCTAATGGAATCATCGGACAAGTAAGATCTACAAACAAGTCCCCTATTCAAGTCCAGCCGAAGCAGATGATGACTATCTATGGACTTGTACGACATCAACCAGGAAGGACAACAGCTGTTACTGAGCACTACGACTTGGACTCTGATCTACAAACAGGACTTTCGGTATGCCCAAGACTTGTGGATGTTGGAAGACATGGCAACTCTTCAAGGATTCCTGTACGAATCTGCAACCTCTCTGCAAGGACTATTACCATACCAGCAAAGACAAGACTCTGCAAGTTACATGAAGTCCGCATACTCAGCCAGGTACCTGTTGATGCCCTACCAACTCAGACTCAGAAATCTACAGAGCAGACTCAAGCGCCGACAGTAAGCATTGACATTTCCAACAGTTGTCTCACTGATGTACAGAAGGACAAGGCCATGACTATGCTTCAGAAGTGGGATTGTATCATGTCAAAGAATCTCATGGACTTAGGACACTCCACTACAGTTCAACATGAGATCAACCTTACTGATGACACCCCATTTAAGGAGCCTCACCGTCGCATACCACCTGGAATGTTTGAAGAAGTGAGGGAGCATCTTCATGAAATGCTAGCCTGTGGAGCCATACGTGAGTCACATAGCCCGTTCTCTTCCAACATTGTTCTAGTTCGGAAGAAAGACAACTCTTTGAGACTCTGCCTGGATTTTCGCCGGATTAATCAGCGAACCATTAGAGACGCCTATTCCATCCCTCGCATTGATGAAACACTGGATTGCCTCTCAGGAGCATCTCTATTTTCGAAGCTGGACTTACGCTCGGGATACTGGCAAGTGGAAATGAAAGAAGGCGACAAGCAGAAAACAGCATTTTCAGCCGGCCCACTTGGTTTCTACGAGTGTAACAGGATGCCCTTTGGCCTAACTAACGCCCCAGCTACGTTTCAACGTTTAATGGAGAACTGTATGGGAGACCTAAACCTGAAGGAATGTCTCATCTATCTCGATGACGTCATCATCTTCTCCAAAACGTTTGAAGAGCATTTGGAACGCTTGGAAGCAGTTTTTCAACGCCTTAAGAACAATGGACTGAAGCTCAAGCCATCCAAATGTGAACTGTTCATGGATCGAGTGACCTATCTAGGACATGTAGTCTCTTGCAACGGCATAGAAACGGACCCAGAGAAAGTATCAGCACTTAAGACCTGGCCCATTCCAACAAACGTCCATGAAGTCAGAAGATTCCTAGGCTTTACTGGATACTATCGCCGTTTCGTCAAGGACTTCTCTAAGATTGCTCGACCACTAAATGATCTCCTGACTGGACAGCCCAAGAAAAAGAGAAGGAACTCAAAACCTGATCCAAACTGGAAATGGAACGACGAGCATCAGGAAGCATTTGACACCTTAGTCAGCCACCTCACATCACCTCCCATCATAGCCTATGCAGACTACTCTCTTCCTTTTGAAGTCCACACAGACGCCAGTACAGATGGACTCGGTGCCGTGCTCTGTCAGAAGCAGGATGGGAAGATGAGAGTCATCTCTTATGCAAGTCGTGGACTGAGGAAAAGTGAGAAGAACTACCCTGCTCACAAACTGGAATTTTTGGCACTGAAATGGGCAGTTACAGACAAATTCCATGAGTATCTCTACGGTAACAAGTTCGAGGTAAAGACAGACAACAATCCACTAACCTACGTCTTGACATCTGCCAAGCTCGACGCTACTGGTCACAGATGGTTAGCTGCTCTGTCCACCTACAACTTTGTCATCCCTTACCGAGCTGGAAACACCAACATGGATGCCGATGGATTGTCAAGAAGGCCAGATTACTCCAACAGTGAAGAGACACACTTAGAGCCAACCTCAATCAAGGCCATCTGCCAAGTTCACCACACTCCTTGCATAGCGGCTGAGAGCCTATCCTTCAATGAAGAAGCTGTGTGTCCTGATGACGTCATTACATTGACTCCAACATCTTTGTCCTGGAAGAAGGAGCAACTAAGTGACAAGAATCTTCAGCGTGTTGTCCATCTAGTCAAGCAAGGTCACAAACCTACAGCACGTCAAAAGTCACTGGAAACTCCTACAGTGAGGAAACTGATCCAAGACTGGGACAAGTTGTTACTCCGGAATGAGATCTTGTACAGACAAGTTAAAGGAACAGATCAACCTCAACAACAGCTTGTCTTACCTTCTCACAGGATACAGGATGTACTCAAATCCCTTCATGATGATTCCGGACATCAAGGACGTGATAGGACCTTGCATCTCGTCAAGTCAAGATTTTACTGGCCTGGAATGTCCGACGAAGTGGAGAAATATGTGAAGAACTGTGGGAACTGTATTAGACGCAAGTCCAAGACTACAGTGAAAGCTGCACCACTAGTCAGCATCATGTCATCACAGCCTATGAAACTTGTGTGTTTGGACTATCTGAAGTTGGAAGAATCAAAAGGAGGCTATGAGAACATCCTCGTCATAACAGACCATTTCACTCGTTATGCCACAGCCATCCCTACTCGCAACCAATCTGCCAAGACAACTGCTCGAGTATTGTTTGACAACTTCCTCGTCTACTACGGTTTCCCAGTCAAACTTCACAGTGACCAAGGGAGAAACTTTGAGGGAAATATTATCAAGGAACTGTGTCAGTTAACCGGAATTAGAAAGACAAGAACAACACCTTATCATCCACAAGGAAACGGAATGACTGAGCGGTTCAACCAGACCTTGATGAATATGTTGGGCACTCTAGATGAGGAGAAAAAGAGCGACTGGAAGACCTATGTTCCGTCCCTGGTACACTCGTACAACGCCACCAGACACGAGAGCACAGGATACACGCCATTCTTCCTCATGTTTGGAAGACACCCTCGACTCCCAGTGGATGCATTTCTTGGAGTAAATCTTGGAGAAGGACAAACAACGCACACTCAGTATGCCCAGAACCTGAGGAAGAGGCTACAGTTTGCCTACGACATTGCCTCCAAGGAATCCAAGAAAGCTGGTCACCGCCACAAACAGAACTACGATAAGAAAGTGAGAGAATCACTTCTTCAACCAAACGACAGAGTGCTAGTGCGCCTGGTTGGACTCACAGGAAGAAGTAAACTTGCTAACAAGTGGGGAAGGGAAATCTACATCATTCTGAGACAGCCCAATGAAGATATTCCTGTCTACACTGTGAAGCAAGAGAGTGGCAAGGGGCCAGTGAGGACTCTACACCGCAACATGCTCCTTCCACTCCAATCTGTCTCCCTACAGCCAGCTCCGCCTACACCACGTCAACGTGACAACCAACGCAGCAAGAAGTCTGTCTCCCTTCGCATGAAGGAATATCAAGCTGCAGAAAGATCCGAAGACGACAGTGAAGAAGAGATACTGCTACTGCCAAGACTCAGGAGTCAAGTAAAAGCAACCGTTGGATTGGAGCCTCCCATCTCTAATCGGAATCACACCTTGAGTGATCAACACGCCTTTACCAACACCTCCACGTCTATACAGCACTCTCCTGGACCTACTGGAAGTTTTCTTGCAAGTGCCACTAACACAGCGCCAGAAGTTCCAACCAGTCCAGTAGTTATCTCCCCTGACAGCACCTCAAGTCAAGCCTCAACGTCGAACACAAGTTCACCTGCGCCGACAGAGGATGTTGCTGAATCTCCTGTTGTTGAAGATGACCCACCTTCATCGCCCATTCATACAGATATTCCACCGCCGGGGAGGCCTACCCGGTTGAGGAACCGTCCTGCCTGGATGAGGGATGACCAGTGGATCATCAACTTCGGATCGACCACCAGAGAAGATACAAGAGAAGAAGAAGTTTTTGTGTGAATTATTTCTTGTACATATGTTTGCATTGTTGTAGTTCATTTTGCTCAGTTTGGTTTTGCCTGGTCGTTTCTCAAAGGTTTTAGAACCATTGAGAATTCTGCGGTGTTATTTTCTTGGAGGAATCTTTTATAGTTTGGTTTCTTCCTTTCAAAGGCTTAAGAGTCTTTGCAAGTGCCGTGGTTTTATATTTATCATATCATTATTTTGGGGCTTCATTTCTTTCATCCAATGTATCTTATCATTGGTGCTGTCCTAAATGTTGAGGACAACATTTTCCAAAGGGGGGGAAGATGTCGCCGACAGCCTTTTATTCATCTTTCTTTCCATCAGAAGGCTGCTTCTCCGCTGTCATATATAGTGAGTTGTACATTTCACCCGTATTTGGCTCGCCGCCAAATCACGGGCTTCTACACCTGTGACGTATGACAATTTGAATTCACATTCAATTGTCATCCGTCAGCCATACAACATGGTTGACGCTCCAACATCTTTCTAATGTTGGCATATTCTATCTTTACAGGTGAGCAACTCTCTATATTCTTTCTCTTAGTCATCATGCTAGATATATAATTATTATCAATCAATTATCTTAAGTTAGTAATCATAATATTACCGATCGCGCATTAAAGTAACTCTCAATCGCGTATCACTTACTAACTTAAGCACTAGCACGTAAGACAGTGTGTGAAAGGATATCATAATATATATTTATATGGTTTTATTATCAACACCTACTGTATATATTTTAGCCATAATACATGATGCATCACCTATATGTGACGTCATCATGTAAACAATCATAATACAATTGTAATCATTACCATAATGTATGTTACCATACTATATTTCTATATGTATTCAATTGTATTGCATGTTATATATGTCTGATAGAATTGACATTCAATTGTCATCCGTCAGCCATACAACATGGTTGACGCTCCAACATCTTTCTAATGTTGGCATATTCTATCTTTACAGGCAATAAACACGATGTTTTTACACAACGAGGATCTCCGTCCTTTATTTTGTCTGCTTGGCATGACATTAGGCCTGAACCCGCGACACCCACATGATCACCATTATCTTCAAGGGGCAGGTTTGTTGTGACCACTATGTACACCCACATGATCACCATTATCTTCAAGGGGCAGGTTTGTTGTGACCACTATGTACACCCACATGATCACCATTATCTACAAGGGGCAGGTTTGTTGTGACCACTATGTACACTCACATGATCACCATTATCTTCAAGGGGCAGGTTTGTTGTGACCACTATGTACACTCACATGATCACCATTATCTTCAAGGGCCAGGTTTGTTGTGATCACTATGTACACTCACATGATCACCATTATCTACAAGGGGCAGGTTTGTTGTGACCACTATGTACACTCACATGATCACCATTATCTACAAGGGGCAGGTTTGTTGTGACCACTATGTACACTCACATGATCATCATTATCTTCAAGGGGCAGGTTTGTTGTGACCACTATGTACACTCACATGATCACCATTATCTACAAGGGGCAGGTTTGTTGTGACCACTATGTACACTCACATGATCATCATTATCTTCAAGGGGCAGGTTTGTTGTGACCACTATGTACACTCACATGATCACCATTATCTACAAGGGGCAGGTTTGTTGTGACCACTATGTACACTCACATGATCACCATTATCTTCAAGGGGCAGGTTTGTTGTGACCACTATGTACACTCACATGATCACCATTATCTTCAAGGGGCAGGTTTGTTGTGACCACTATGTACACCCACATGATCACCATTATCTTCAAGGGGCAGGTTTGTTGTGACCACTATGTACACTCACATGATCACCATTATCTTCAAGAGGCAGGTTTGTTGTGACCACTATGTACACTCACATGATCACCATTATCTTCAAGGGGCAGGTTTGTTGTGATCACTATGTACACTCACATGATCACCATTATCTACAAGGGGCAGGTTTGTTGTGACCACTATGTACACTCACATGATCACCATTATCTACAAGGGGCAGGTTTGTTGTGACCACTATGTACACTCACATGATCACCATTATCTTCAAGGGCCAGGTTTGTTGTGACCACTATGTACACCCACATGATCACCATTATCTTCAAGGGGCAGGTTTGTTGTGACCACTATGTACACTCACATGATCACCATTATCTTCAAGGGGCAGGTTTGTTGTGACCACTATGTACACTCACATGATCACCATTATCTTCAAGGGGCAGGTTTGTTGTGACCACTATGTACACCCACATGATCACCATTATCTTCAAGGGGCAGGTTTGTTGTGACCACTATGTACACTCACATGATCACCATTATCTACAAGGGGCAGGTTTGTTGTGACCACTATGTACACTCACATGATCATCATTATCTACAAGGGCCAGGTTTGTTGTGACCACTATGTACACTCACATGATCACCATTATCTTCAAGGGGCAGGTTTGTTGTGACCACTATGTACACTCACATGATCACCATTATCTTCAAGGGCCAGGTTTGTTGTGACCACTATGTACACTCACATGATCACCATTATCTTCAAGGGGCAGGTTTGTTGTGACCACTATGTACACTCACATGATCACCATTATCTTCAAGGGGCAGGTTTGTTGTGACCACTATGTACACTCACATGATCACCATTATCTTCAAGGGGCAGGTTTGTTGTGACCACTATGTACACTCACATGATCACCATTATCTTCAAGGGGCAGGTTTGTTGTGACCACTATGTACACCCACATGATCACCATTATCTTCAAGGGGCAGGTTTGTTGTGACCACTATGTACACGCACATGATCACCATTATCTTCAAGGGGCAGGTTTGTTGTGACCACTATGTACACTCACATGATCACCATTATCTTCAAGGGGCAGGTTTGTTGTGACCACTAAGTACACTCACATGATCACCATTATCTACAAGGGGCAGGTTTGTTGTGACCACTATGTACACTCACATGATCACCATTATCTTCAAGGGGCAGGTTTGTTGTGATCACTATGTACACTCACATGATCACCATTATCTTCAAGGGGCAGGTTTGTTGTGACCACTATGTACACTCACATGATCACCATTATCTTCAAGGGGCAGGTTTGTTGTGACCACTATGTACACTCACATGATCACCATTATCTTCAAGGGGCAGGTTTGTTGTGACCACTATGTACACTCACATGATCACCATTATCTTCAAGGGGCAGGTTTGTTGTGACCACTATGTACACTCACATGATCACCATTATCTTCAAGGGGCAGGTTTGTTGTGACCACTATGTACACTCACATGATCACCATTATCTACAAGGGGCAGGTTTGTTGTGACCACTATGTACACTCACATGATCACCATTATCTTCAAGGGCCAGGTTTGTTGTGACCACTATGTACACTCACATGATCACCATTATCTTCAAGGGGCAGGTTTGTTGTGATCACTATGTACACCCACATGATCACCATTATCTTCAAGGGGCAGGTTTGTTGTGACCACTATGTACACTCACATGATCACCATTATCTTCAAGGGGCAGGTTTGTTGTGACCACTATGTACACTCACATGATCACCATTATCTTCAAGGGCCAGGTTTGTTGTGACCACTATGTACACTCACATGATCACCATTATCTTCAAGGGCCAGGTTTGTTGTGACCACTATATACACTCACATGATCACCATTATCTACAAGGGCCAGGTTTGTTGTGACCACTATGTACACTCACATGATCACCATTATCTTCAAGGGCCAGGTTTGTTGTGACCACTATGTACACTCACATGATCACCATTATCTTCAAGAGGCAGGTTTGTTGTGATCACTATGTACACTCACATGATCACCATTATCTTCAAGGGGCAGGTTTGTTGTGACCACTATGTACACTCACATGATCACCATTATCTTCAAGGGGCAGGTTTGTTGTGACCACTATGTACACCCACATGATCATCATTATCTTCAAGAGGCAGGTTTGTTGTGATCACTATGTACACTCACATGATCACCATTATCTTCAAGGGGCAGGTTTGTTGTGACCACTATGTACACTCACATGATCACCATTATCTACAAGGGGCAGGTTTGTTGTGACCACTATGTACACTCACATGATCACCATTATCTTCAAGGGCCAGGTTTGTTGTGACCACTATGTACACTCACATGATCACCATTATCTTCAAGAGGCAGGTTTGTTGTGATCACTATGTACACTCACATGATCACCATTATCTTCAAGGGCCAGGTTTGTTGTGACCACTATGTACACTCACATGATCACCATTATCTACAAGGGGCAGGTTTGTTGTGACCACTATGTACACCCACATGATCACCATTATCTACAAGGGGCAGGTTTGTTGTGATCACTATGTACACCCACATGATCACCATTATCTTCAAGGGGCAGGTTTGTTGTGACCACTATGTACACTCACATGATCACCATTATCTTCAAGGGCCAGGTTTGTTGTGATCACTATGTACACTCACATGATCACCATTATCTTCAAGGGCCAGGTTTGTTGTGATCACTATGTACACTCACATGATCACCATTATCTTCAAGGGCCAGGTTTGTTGTGACCACTATGTACACTCACATGATCACCATTATCTTCAAGGGGCAGGTTTGTTGTGACCACTATGTACACTCACATGATCACCATTATCTACAAGGGGCAGGTTTGTTGTGACCACTATGTACACCCACATGATCACCATTATCTACAAGGGGCAGGTTTGTTGTGATCACTATGTACACCCACATGATCACCATTATCTTCAAGGGGCAGGTTTGTTGTGATCACTATGTACACTCACATGATCACCATTATCTTCAAGGGGCAGGTTTGTTGTGATCACTATGTACACCCACATGATCACCATTATCTTCAAGGGGCAGGTTTGTTGTGATCACTATGTACACTCACATGATCACCATTATCTTCAAGGGGCAGGTTTGTTGTGACCACTATGTACACTCACATGATCACCATTATCTTCAAGGGGCAGGTTTGTTGTGACCACTATGTACACTCACATGATCACCATTATCTACAAGGGGCAGGTTTGTTGTGACCACTATGTACACCCACATGATCACCATTATCTACAAGGGGCAGGTTTGTTGTGATCACTATGTACACCCACATGATCACCATTATCTTCAAGGGGCAGGTTTGTTGTGATCACTATGTACACTCACATGATCACCATTATCTTCAAGGGGCAGGTTTGTTGTGACCACTATGTACACTCACATGATCACCATTATCTTCAAGGGGCAGGTTTGTTGTGACCACTATGTACACTCACATGATCATCATTATCTACAAGGGCCAGGTTTGTTGTGATCACTATGTACACTCACATGATCACCATTATCTACAAGGGGCAGGTTTGTTGTGACCACTATGTACACCCACATGATCACCATTATCTACAAGGGGCAGGTTTGTTGTGACCACTATGTACACTCACATGATCACCATTATCTTCAAGGGCCAGGTTTGTTGTGACCACTATGTACACTCACATGATCACCATTATCTTCAAGAGGCAGGTTTGTTGTGATCACTATGTACACTCACATGATCACCATTATCTTCAAGGGGCAGGTTTGTTGTGACCACTATGTACACTCACATGATCACCATTATCTTCAAGGGGCAGGTTTGTTGTGACCACTATGTACACTCACATGATCACCATTATCTTCAAGGGCCAGGTTTGTTGTGATCACTATGTACACCCACATGATCACCATTATCTTCAAGGGGCAGGTTTGTTGTGACCACTATGTACACTCACATGATCACCATTATCTTCAAGGGGCAGGTTTGTTGTGACCACTATGTACACCCACATGATCACCATTATCTTCAAGGGGCAGGTTTGTTGTGACCACTATGTACACTCACATGATCATCATTATCTACAAGGGCCAGGTTTGTTGTGATCACTATGTACACTCACATGATCACCATTATCTACAAGGGGCAGGTTTGTTGTGACCACTATGTACACCCACATGATCATCATTATCTTCAAGAGGCAGGTTTGTTGTGATCACTATGTACACTCACATGATCACCATTATCTTCAAGGGGCAGGTTTGTTGTGACCACTATGTACACTCACATGATCACCATTATCTACAAGGGGCAGGTTTGTTGTGACCACTATGTACACTCACATGATCACCATTATCTTCAAGGGCCAGGTTTGTTGTGACCACTATGTACACTCACATGATCACCATTATCTTCAAGAGGCAGGTTTGTTGTGATCACTATGTACACTCACATGATCACCATTATCTTCAAGGGCCAGGTTTGTTGTGACCACTATGTACACTCACATGATCACCATTATCTACAAGGGGCAGGTTTGTTGTGACCACTATGTACACCCACATGATCACCATTATCTACAAGGGGCAGGTTTGTTGTGATCACTATGTACACCCACATGATCACCATTATCTTCAAGGGGCAGGTTTGTTGTGACCACTATGTACACTCACATGATCACCATTATCTTCAAGGGCCAGGTTTGTTGTGATCACTATGTACACTCACATGATCACCATTATCTTCAAGGGCCAGGTTTGTTGTGATCACTATGTACACTCACATGATCACCATTATCTTCAAGGGCCAGGTTTGTTGTGACCACTATGTACACTCACATGATCACCATTATCTACAAGGGGCAGGTTTGTTGTGACCACTATGTACACTCACATGATCACCATTATCTTCAAGGGGCAGGTTTGTTGTGACCACTATGTACACTCACATGATCACCATTATCTTCAAGGGGCAGGTTTGTTGTGGCCACTATGTACACTCACATGATCACCATTATCTACAAGGGCCAGGTTTGTTGTGATCACTATGTACACTCACATGATCACCATTATCTTCAAGGGCCAGGTTTGTTGTGATCACTATGTACACTCACATGATCACCATTATCTTCAAGGGGCAGGTTTGTTGTGACCACTATGTACACTCACATGATCACCATTATCTTCAAGGGGCAGGTTTGTTGTGACCACTATGTACACTCACATGATCACCATTATCTACAAGGGGCAGGTTTGTTGTGACCACTATGTACACTCACATGATCACCATTATCTACAAGGGGCAGGTTTGTTGTGACCACTATGTACACTCACATGATCACCATTATCTTCAAGGGGCAGGTTTGTTGTGACCACTATGTACACTCACATGATCATCATTATCTTCAAGGGGCAGGTTTGTTGTGACCACTATGTACACCCACATGATCACCATTATCTACAAGGGGCAGGTTTGTTGTGACCACTATGTACACTCACATGATCACCATTATCTTCAAGGGGCAGGTTTGTTGTGACCACTATGTACACTCACATGATCATCATTATCTTCAAGGGGCAGGTTTGTTGTGACCACTATGTACACTCACATGATCATCATTATCTTCAAGGGGCAGGTTTGTTGTGACCACTATGTACACTCACATGATCATCATTATCTTCAAGGGGCAGGTTTGTTGTGACCACTATGTACACCCACATGATCACCATTATCTACAAGGGGCAGGTTTGTTGTGACCACTATGTACACCCACATGATCACCATTATCTACAAGGGGCAGGTTTGTTGTGATCACTATGTACACCCACATGATCACCATTATCTTCAAGGGGCAGGTTTGTTGTGATCACTATGTACACTCACATGATCACCATTATCTTCAAGGGGCAGGTTTGTTGTGACCACTATGTACACTCACATGATCACCATTATCTTCAAGGGGCAGGTTTGTTGTGACCACTATGTACACTCACATGATCATCATTATCTACAAGGGCCAGGTTTGTTGTGATCACTATGTACACTCACATGATCACCATTATCTACAAGGGGCAGGTTTGTTGTGACCACTATGTACACCCACATGATCACCATTATCTACAAGGGGCAGGTTTGTTGTGATCACTATGTACACCCACATGATCACCATTATCTTCAAGGGGCAGGTTTGTTGTGATCACTATGTACACTCACATGATCATCATTATCTTCAAGGGGCAGGTTTGTTGTGATCACTATGTACACTCACATGATCACCATTATCTACAAGGGGCAGGTTTGTTGTGACCACTATGTACACTCACATGATCATCATTATCTTCAAGGGGCAGGTTTGTTGTGATCACTATGTACACTCACATGATCACCATTATCTACAAGGGGCAGGTTTGTTGTGACCACTATGTACACCCACATGATCACCATTATCTTCAAGGGGCAGGTTTGTTGTGACCACTATGTACACTCACATGATCACCATTATCTTCAAGGGGCAGGTTTGTTGTGACCACTATGTACACCCACATGATCACCATTATCTTCAAGGGGCAGGTTTGTTGTGACCACTATGTACACTCACATGATCACCATTATCTTCAAGGGGCAGGTTTGTTGTGACCACTATGTACACCCACATGATCACCATTATCTTCAAGGGGCAGGTTTGTTGTGACCACTATGTACACCCACATGATCACCATTATCTTCAAGGGGCAGGTTTGTTGTGACCACTATGTACACCCACATGATCACCATTATCTACAAGGGGCAGGTTTGTTGTGACCACTATGTACACTCACATGATCACCATTATCTTCAAGGGGCAGGTTTGTTGTGACCACTATGTACACTCACATGATCACCATTATCTTCAAGGGGCAGGTTTGTTGTGACCACTATGTACACCCACATGATCACCATTATCTTCAAGGGGCAGGTTTGTTGTGACCACTATGTACACTCACATGATCACCATTATCTACAAGGGGCAGGTTTGTTGTGACCACTATGTACACTCACATGATCACCATTATCTTCAAGGGGCAGGTTTGTTGTGACCACTATATACACTCACATGATCACCATTATCTTCAAGGGGCAGGTTTGTTGTGACCACTATGTACACCCACATGATCACCATTATCTACAAGGGGCAGGTTTGTTGTGATCACTATGTACACCCACATGATCACCATTATCTTCAAGGGGCAGGTTTGTTGTGACCACTATGTACACTCACATGATCACCATTATCTTCAAGGGGCAGGTTTGTTGTGATCACTATGTACACTCACATGATCATCATTATCTACAAGGGCCAGGTTTGTTGTGATCACTATGTACACTCACATGATCACCATTATCTACAAGGGGCAGGTTTGTTGTGACGAGTTCACCCCTACTACACTGAGTTGGGTAACTGCAGTTACCCACTCCAAAAATGGCGGTTGGTCAAAACATGGCTGATCGCAGATTTTCTTTTAATCCATTTCGCACATATACTAGGGTACTTTCCTAATTATTATTAATGCGCATACCTTGGGAATTCACCAATGAATCTGTAGATGTCAGGTTAACCTTTAGGGAGTGTGTAAATACATCATAATCTGCGTTTGAAAAATTGAAGCGGGAGAAGGGTAACTTGAGAAAAAAATTCTGATATGAGAAGGGTAACTCAAATATTTGAG
The DNA here is from genome assembly GCA_936450465.1 of Gibbula magus. Classification (NCBI taxonomy): domain Eukaryota; kingdom Metazoa; phylum Mollusca; class Gastropoda; order Trochida; family Trochidae; genus Gibbula; species Gibbula magus. Next base: position 92,181,425 of record OW388291.1, on the reverse strand, counting down.
AAGGGTAACTTAGATATTTGTTACAGTTCAAGAGACAAATGAAGACGATATCATAGTAGTAAAACCGTTATGAGGTACTGAATTACACCAAGTACGTGACAGAATTCATCAAATACGCAATGTGGCATCTCAAGCTCAATATCAAGAAGATATTTGTTCTTTGTATGTTGCGTGATATAAACCAACACGAGACGATATAAAATGCATCTGTTGACTGTTTGCTCACGACATATATTTAATGAAAATTAGAAGTTTCTACTACTGCGTATATTATCATCAAATACGTTATGCTGATAGTTGTGCTCCATTTGTCAAGATGGATGGTCCTAAATAAGTATGTTTTTCCTTAGAAATTTAAACATTATTTTTATATGTAATTCAACTGTACATATACTCACGAGCAAAAGAAACGTGTTCACATTTTTAAAAGAGTATAAAATTTTAAATTGCTGTCGGATAGATGATAGACACATGCTTTGTAGTGAAGTACTCACAATTGCATACATCAGAGTATGAAGCCTTTATTTTCATGTCTGTTCAAATACACTTGGGGTGCTAAATCGCTGTTTGGCCACACGGTATTAGAAATTAGAAATTTAATTAATATAAGATGTCGTGGACCTAAATAAACTTCTTGGATTTACATTTGTGACAATACTTTATCGTTTTATACCGATGATCAGATATTGAAACGTTCAGTATAGATCGGTTATTTAACTAGAAGCTTGTGTCTATACTGTCTATATTAGATTTATTAACTTATTACCTTCAAAGTCTAAATTGTTACCATGGGAACAAATTTTTACAAAAATAGAACTGCAACGAAGCTGAAACTCCCGAAAAGCACATAAACATGATATAGAGAGACAGTACACTCAACCACATAAGAAACGTCGCCACATTTTCAACAGTGTAAAGTACGAAATACTGTTGCCGGCGAAAGTCGAATGCCGAAATTCATGTTATGTCTGTTCAAGTACACTTAGGGTGTTGATATCATTTATTCAAAATGGTTTTTGGTCAGGTGAATAAAAGATGTTGTCGATATAAATAACCTTCTCGGTCTTATATTTGTTAACATTAGGAGACCATAAAACAAGCCAAGACTTATCTAGTCTGGTTTAGGAGACTCCAAAACGACGATTTCTTAAAATGTGTGTCTCCGAAATATGAACAGATAATGTCTTGAAAATTCATATTTGGTATAGTTGAGTTCTGAAAATATGACATAACAGTACTTCAGTCGGATTTATCGCCCATGGATTGAAATTTAAAAAAATCTCTTGCACGTGAGTTTATATACAATTCACATATCATTTTTTTTTAATAACACTTGATACCAACTAATTTTGAATTGATTTTCCACAACATTTAAGCATTTTAGTATTTAAACCTTTGTAATTCATATGTCAATGTTTGTAAGTTTACAGTTGGTCTTATCCTATGAGGAATATATTTCTTAATGGAGAAAGCGACTATATATATATTGGAATGAATTTGGTGCTATCTGTGTTCTACTGCCTGCCGTGGATGTGTCGAACATATGAATATTTGTATTTATGGTGTACTAGTCTATAGGCCTACCTCGAAAATGGTTTGAAACCTTACGAATGAATGAAAATCCAACTTAATATACAAAATCAAAAATCAAATTGCTCCCAAATATCTTACTGAACCAAAAGCGTTGGTCCAAACTTAAGTACAATTGAAGTAACTCCCATTATATTGTGACTTAAACAATCAAGACAATCATTCATTCCATCAGCAATATGTTCATGGAATAATTATCAAATAACGTCCGCAAATCAGAAAGTATCTCAATATTTATGTTATTATGTCTCAATAGTTCTATGCTGATTCTCACTGCAAGTACAAATGATATATTACAATAGCTGTTTGTCGCCTTTTAACAAAGTAAACTTTAAAAGTTACCCTTCTCCGTGTTTCCTTCTCTCAACAGATTACCCTTCTCCCACGAAATCAGTTACCCTTCTCCCGCTTCAATTTTTCAAACGCAGATTATGAAGTATTTAAATAATCCCTAAAGGTTAACATGAAATCTACAGATTCCTTGGTAAATGTCCAAGACATGCGCATAAATACTATGCAGGAAAGTACCCTAGTATAGATGTGAAATGGATTAAAAGAAAATCTGCGATCAGCCATGTTTTGACCAACCGCCATTTTTGGAGTGGGTAACTGCAGTTACCCTACTCAGTGTAGTAGGGGTGGAGTTGAAGAGGCAGAAGTATTGGTTGGAGTCAAAATGTCATGATATATTGCAATCTTACATTTTTAGTCCAATGCACTTGTTTCAGTACCGGTATATTCAAACTGATCATCAGGAGTTCAACAGATGTCATGCACCGACTGATTCCAGAGTAATGGCCGATTCATCACTTTTAGACCAGTCTTTTCTGGCATGTGGAGTCGGTTTCCATGGCAACAGGTCTATAGTAACTTTGTGTGAGTAGTCATTCCTAGCCTACAATTTGATGAGGTCAAATGAGACTTCTCATTTATGTAAAAACACTATTCTACTTGTTTTATTGTCTATCACCTTCAGAAGGATGGGTTTCCCATTTGTTCAGAAACCTGAACTTGTTAAACGAAGGAATCCAGTTTTTACATTATTACATCACAATCATACATACATATATATATTCACCAAATTATTTCTTATAATGAATATGAATGAGAATACAATTATTAGTTGACATATATCTCTAACAAAATTCAAATCTCAATCTCACCCCTTTTCTTCCTCCTGGCTGAGGCCATGCTTCTGTCAAGCCCCAAGCTAAATAGCGCTACATATTTGTGTCATAAAACTGTCAACTTACACTTAAATACTTCAATAACTACTCCTCGCCACTTGGCTTCTAAAATATCCATCATATTGTCGAGTGCACCGGCTGGTCACGCATCAGTCCCTCACTATCATTATAATCAAGGAGATGGTTTTCATGGCGGAATGTCATCCTAACCCTTTATAAGGACACAATAATTGTCCATTTTAAAGAATTTTTTCAATGATATTTTCCAATTTTATTAAATTTTTTCATATAAATTTAACTACATTATCTTAAATAAACCACGAGTATGATGAAAATAAGATAGAAAACGTTGTTGCACTACAGTGAGGATGGTGCTTATAATTGGGAAAGATGTCCCACAAAGACAGGTATAACCAGTTTGCTGTATAATTGAGCAGAGAAAATTATGAATTTCAATTGTAGATGTAGGTGTAAGTAGAACCATGTTTCTCTGAACTAATATACTTACCACTCTTCTTCTTATTAGAATAAAATGTCTTTCTGTCTGACAGAATAAACAAAGTTAAACTAAACAAGCAGAAGTTGTTACTGAATAAAATGTCTGTCTGTGTGTCTGTCTGTGTGAAGGAAAGAATGAACAGAGATGAACTGAACACACATGTACAAGTAGAAGAAGAGAAGTCCTATATATGCAGCATTCAGTATTAGTACATATAAAATCAAAATAGATTTAACATAGAAATTGAATGAACACAGCAGCTGTGCAAGCAGAAATACGAGAAGCATCAACAATGTCCAACAGCACAGTTCTGTAGACAAATGATATCAACAATGTCCAACAGCACAGTTCTGTAGACAAATGATATCAACAATGTCCAACAGCACAGTTCTATAGACAAATGATATCAACAATGTCCAACAGCACAGTTCTGTAGACAAATGATATCAACAATGTCCAACAGCACAGTTCTGTAGACAAATGATATCAACAATGTCCAACAGCACAGTTCTGTAGACAAATGATATCAACAATGTCCAACAGCACAGTTCTGTAGACAAATGATATCAACAATGTCCAACAGCACAGTTCTGTAGACAAATGATATCAACAATGTCCAACAGCACAGTTCTGTAGACAAATGATATCAACAATGTCCAACAGCACAGTTCTGTAGACAAATGATATCAACAATGTCCAACAGCACAGTTCTGTAGACAAATGATATCAACAATGTCCAACAGCACAGTTCTGTAGACAAATGATATCAACAATGTCCAACAGCACAGTTCTGTAGACAAATGATATCAACAATGTCCAACAGCACAGTTCTGTAGACAAATGATATCAACAATGTCCAACAGCACAGTTCTGTAGACAAATGATATCAACAATGTCCAACAGCACAGTTCTGTAGACAAATGATATCAACAATGTCCAACAGCACAGTTCTGTAGACAAATGATATCAACAATGTCCAACAGCACAGTTCTGTAGACAAATGATATCAACAATGTCCAACAGCACAGTTCTGTAGACAAATGATATCAACAATGTCCAACAGCACAGTTCTGTAGACAAATGATATCAACAATGTCCAACAGCACAGTTCTGTAGACAAATGATATCAACAATGTCCAACAGCACAGTTCTGTAGACAAATGATATCAACAATGTCCAACAGCACAGTTCTGTAGACAAATGATATCAACAATGTCCAACAGCACAGTTCTGTAGACAAATGATATCAACAATGTCCAACAGCACAGTTCTGTAGACAAATGATATCAACAATGTCCAACAGCACAGTTCTGTAGACAAATGATATCAACAATGTCCAACAGCACAGTTCTGTAGACAAATGATATCAACAATGTCCAACAGCACAGTTCTGTAGACAAATGATATCAACAATGTCCAACAGCACAGTTCTGTAGACAAATGATATCAACAATGTCCAACAGCACAGTTCTGTAGACAAATGATATCAACAATGTCCAACAGCACAGTTCTGTAGACAAATGATATCAACAATGTCCAACAGCACAGTTCTGTAGACAAATGATATCAACAATGTCCAACAGCACAGTTCTGTAGACAAATGATATCAACAATGTCCAACAGCACAGTTCTGTAGACAAATGATATCAACAATGTCCAACAGCACAGTTCTGTAGACAAATGATATCAACAATGTCCAACAGCACAGTTCTGTAGACAAATGATATCAACAATGTCCAACAGCACAGTTCTGTAGACAAATGATATCAACAATGTCCAACAGCACAGTTCTGTAGACAAATGATATCAACAATGTCCAACAGCACAGTTCTGTAGACAAATGATATCAACAATGTCCAACAGCACAGTTCTGTAGACAAATGATATCAACAATGTCCAACAGCACAGTTCTGTAGACAAATGATATCAACAATGTCCAACAGCACATTTCTGTAGACAAATGATATCAACAATGTCCAACAGCACAGTTCTGTAGACAAATGATATCAACAATGTCCAACAGCACAGTTCTGTAGACAAATGATATCAACAATGTCCAACAGCACAGTTCTGTAGACAAATGATATCAACAATGTCCAACAGCACAGTTCTGTAGACAAATGATATCAACAATGTCCAACAGCACAGTTCTGTAGACAAATGATATCAACAATGTCCAACAGCACAGTTCTGTAGACAAATGATATCAACAATGTCCAACAGCACAGTTCTGTAGACAAATGATATCAACAATGTCCAACAGCACAGTTCTGTAGACAAATGATATCAACAATGTCCAACAGGACAGTTCTGTAGACAAATGATATCAACAATGTCCAACAGCACAGTTCTGTAGACAAATGATATTTATCGATCACATCATTTTCGAACTTTGAATATTGATTTCAAAATGCACAATGTAAACTTTTCATTAGCACAGGTAACAGGTGTCCATCTTTTGAGGTTAATTAATATCATGAATATCTGAAAACAGCGATTAAATCAATTTACAACCTTACATTTCTGAATTCAAGTAATAAACTATTTAGCTTTGAATATTTGAAAACAGAGTCAATATATTTTTCCTCCATGCAGCCAATCCTACTTGTCAAATTCAAAGTCACATTTCCTATCCTCTCACATCCTGTCACCAACAGACAATACAAGAAATCTTTTCAAACAGGAACTAACAAGTCGAAAAAGGATAATGTCAAAATGACGGGTCAATGCGACCTTGTATGTCTACACTAACAAGAGAGTTGTGCTGGATGTCATGCTAAGAATATATTGTCAAATATTTCATCGATTGGCATAGGTAAAGTTTATATTTCATGACATGATGAAATATGATATTTCAATTACAGTTTATATTTCACAAGCTGGGCAGACAAGCAACTTTACACGACAAGAGATGAATTACAACCTCGAATCACACAAAAACCATTAACTATTACAACGAATTATATAATTTTATTAATATACCTAAGTAACTCTCAAAGTATTCTG